>VZRF01011218.1:20933-118450 GCA_013396875.1 Vireo altiloquus | reverse complement strand
GACAGGACTAGAAATCACATAATCCTTGAAATAAACACTGTCACATGAAAAGCTAACTCTAACATGAACAGCAGCCACCAGATTTTCTGCCACCAAATTTCTTGCAGTATCTCCTCAGCAACAAATCACACAATCCAAATTCTGCCACCAAACTTCATAACGAATGCTGAATTTGGCAATAAAACTGAACTTCCCTCCCAGTACAGATTTTATCAACTCTCTTTCTCAGAAGAAATGGCACCAACAGAAACACAAGGTCATAGCTGCTATCTGTGAAAATAACAAAGTGCCCCAAAGTGGCACATTGCTTATAGAAAAGAGGTGAAATCCTTAAATAAGTTAACAGAGTTGCATGAAAAAAACTTGTATGGGTGTACTTGATTTTGTATTAATCACCTATTTCCAATATTTCATATGATTTATATGACAACTAAATGCATCAGAACTCCAAATATTTACTAAAAAATTACAAAAAAGAGAAACATTTATTTCCCTACATTTCACCTGCACATGTCTCATCACTATCTAAACCATGAAGTTAAGGTAAAACCTTGGATACATCACAGCAGTCATCATTTTCAAGCCACACATGAAGACTTTTACAAAAAGTCTTAGCTTTGATCTTGGATATAAAATGAATATGAATTCAATCTTGAGCAGTTTATTTGTACTGCATACTATCAGCAGTGAATGAGGTTTTTCTTGTCTAAAACCCAATTTCTAATGCAATAGGAATGAGATATTAGATTGCAGAAGTGATTGAGTTCTGCTATAGAGAGAAACTACATCTGAGAGTGTATTTCTGACTTAATATTGAAATTTAATTCTTAGAGATTTTTAGATGAAAAAAACTAGCTGTACTGTATTTAAAAGAAAGGAATCTTTGCAGACATAAAAACAAACTACTTTTTTTTTTTTTCTGATATCACAGGTTTATTCAGAATCAATCTCCCAAAGATCTTCAGAGTGTTTATTACCCACAGAAATACAATATGCTTGATATACTAGTTCAACTACATTGAGTTCCAGTTGCAGAAACAACAATAAAACTTCTGTGGTCTCTTATGGAAGTTCTAATCTTCAAGGAAAAAACAGACATGGGGTCGTATTAGACATTAAAGGGCACATTAAAAAAATTCTATAAGGCATTACATATTAAAAAGAAAAGCCCACAGTCTTCTAATTCAGTAAAAAACTCTTTTGTCATCTGTCAAGATCAATCACATCTCATTCACAAACTAGAATTTGTGAAATTCTGTACCAAAGTAGCCGCTTTTGGATTTTTATATCAAAGAATAAATTCAAGTCAGGTATAGAAAAAGATAATTTCTTTGCAGTCTTAAAAAAAAAAAAATCTTTTATATATAATGTTAATATGAATGGACAAATACAGTCACAAAACTAATAGTAAAATATGGCTGCATATATTACTTTAAATAATATATACATAATCATAAGTTATATGAACACAACAATAATCGTATTGACCTTTCTGGTATTAAATACAGTTTAAAAGTCCTGAGATAGCAAATAAGACGAAAAAGGTGAAATTAGTTTGTAAAAATGTCCTTGAAACAAAACAAAACAAAAAATTTTCATATAATCTAGGATTTACGTAAGCATGTAAATTGCTCTGAGTTCTATGGTACTTCTTTAGTGAATCAAGTCTGAGTCTGTAATCCATGAATATCCTCTGATAAAGAAAGACACTAAGGAAATTTGCACTTCTAAAACCCCAATGTAATGTTTTTCACCACTCTGAAATGCAAATCAGGAACATTTCACAGCTTTTATACTGCTTACTAAATTTAAAAAAATCCTGCAAAGGAATCTGGACCTCAAAAAAGTACCTTTATTATTATTCTGCATAATTGGAATCACTGTCTTACAGTGATGCACTATATTAATCACCTTCATTATACAGGGGCCTTCAGATGGGACTGAAGTCCCATTATGCAAACACAGGATTTTCTGAGAGTTTACAAGGTACATAACACAAGGTGAAGAAGGAAACATTGCACATGGCAATGTTAGAGCACCAAATATTGTGTTTGCTCATGTTTATTCATTTTTCTAAAGCTACTTCAAAAAGGTAGTGAAATACTTAAGAGTCAGAAGGGAAAAAGAGGCTAGGGTAGGTGTTAGGAGCTGCTTCTGAGGCAGGGGGACCGAGGTTCTCAATAGTAGATCCCTTGGGGCTGCTTAGTGTGAAACACCATGGTGGTCTTTTTCGACCAATGGTATGTGTAGGAGGAGTTGCTTCCTTTCATGCAGTTTACCACTGTGGGAATTTATGTCCATAATGTGTTAACCAGGATGTGCTAGCCAGGTCTCACCTCCACCAGGCCAGGAATCAGCACCTTCCTGTTGCAGATTCCTCCCTTCTGTGCTTATCCCACTCCAGTGATCTATCTTATGGCAAATTCTTTCCATGGCCTTGACCTTGTTTGAGACAGGGAACTGTGCTTTTTAACTCCTTACAGCAGGATGTTCAGGAAACCAAGGGAGAAAAGTAGTGCAACAGAGAGATATGCAGGTGGGCTTCAGGATATGAAGCTGAGATTGAAGTTGAAAGCAAATTAAATATTTTAAAAAGAGTAAAAATAATTAAAGAAAATGAACTGCTGGAACATATATCAGTTCCTAAGCAGGGCTAAAAAACTGTCTGGAAAAGTGCAAGCTATGTCTACTGGAACCAATTCTACCATCTTGCCAGCAGCAACCGAGTCCAGAAAGGTTCCCCAGTATTGTTTCATTTACTTGCACAAACCCTGAATGTTCATATATCTGTGATTTATCAACTTTCATTCCCCTGGTTTTTCTCTTCAGGTTTCACCCTGGCTACATGGCAGCAAGGGAGGAAGGCATCACCTTTATCATAATTTCCCTTTACTTGATACGCTCTGCCATTTCTGTATCCCTGGGCACAGGAGGATTGATACAGCACCCCATTAGATCTGCTCTATCTAATGCAGCAGCTCGCATTCTATTTCCTCATACACATGCCACTGCTGATATCTGTGCAGTAGCAAATGAAGAAATGTGACAAACTTGTATTTAAGATATCTGGACAGTGTGGTGCATTGGCCTCAGCTGGCTGCGAGGTGCCCATCAAAGCTGCTCAGCCACTGCCCCTCTGCGACAGGATAGACAGAGAAAAAGTTTTGAGTATTCAAATGAGTGTATATATCAGTGAAAGACAGAGCCCTTACAGCACCAGTTTATATAAATTAATTTTATCCTTAAATGAAAGCATAAACACAAAATACAGAAAAGAGGGAAATTCTGTTGCTGGTAGCCAAAATTTCCGTATTTTCACAAGGTCTAAATTTAAATATCTTTAACTCATAATTTCAATGTTAGAAGTCTAGAGTGTGCTGAGATATATTGCAGTTCTTTTGGCACTCTGAGACAAGAACTCATAGCCAAGGATATTGAGATAGAGGACAGTCAGAAGACTACTTAATCATTTTGTAGTTGAAACTAGAACACCTTCTCAGCAGGTGCCTCACTAACACAGGAAGGGCTCCAGTCACCAACAACTGAGAAAACTCTTCTTAAATCATGTAGATATATGTACTTCTAATTCACATCCTTGATAGCAACTCATTGATCACAGCTTTTATTGAATATTATGGGAGAAAAAATATTTGGTTGGAATTTATTTTTCAAGGTAAAAAACACAAAACAGATTTTGAGTGTATTTAAAAATAATATAATTATATGTTTCACCAATTAAGTTCACAGTTTTTTCACTGGTTTTTATACAACATAATGATCACTTTGGTGTCCTAAATAAATAAAGTGGTGAAGGACAAGAGTGTTTTAGAAAGCCTCAATTGCAGAAGCTTATGCACTGCAGAATATTTAATCATGGTGCTGTTGCCTTCCACAAAGAAAAAGTGGGCAAATTAGCCTTCTAGAGGTCTAATATCTCATAGATACTGGATATATAATAATAAAAAAATTAAACCACTATTTGCACCAGCAGGTTAAAAGAATATAAGTGTTTAATGTGTATATATTAAATGTTAATTAGTGGTGATCTAGAGATCTTGATAGTATACAAGAGAAGATACTGTAAGTACACAAAAATGGAGCAAAAATGTAAAATTTTAGTAAAATTGTCACCAATATTATAGTCACAAATTTTGAAGAAAACACATTCTAGTCCAGTAACAAACTATTAGAGAAGGCATGGAGGAAGAATTACATGGAGGCAAAATATCACCCATAATAGTCTATCAATCAGCACAACTCTATGAACTCTCATTTCATGCCCTTCTTGTGAGGGTGAAGTGATAAATAATTCATGCTTTCAAATAAACCAAGAAAGTAAAGGATAGGCTCTATTTCAAGAATATTAATAAAAAATAATAATGACCAATTGTAAGACACCAATACAAAACCCCGCAGAAAGTTCTTATTTGAAAGTAGATTCAACAGCAAGAATTAAGTTACTATCAAAAATACACTGGCCTCACTATCAAAGATTTATTTGAATGAAGTTCCTGGCAAATGATCCGAGAGAGTAGTAACCAAAGACCTTATACTGAGATGTAAATACAGCAACACCACACTGTAGCCTCAGAGAATTCAGTGATGAACAAAACAAGACTGCAATTTTTGGCAGCAGCAAACTCAGCAAGTCGGACCACAGAGCTAATTTGCTTTGAAGTAAAAAAATAAACTTAGAAATGAAACAGCAGAGATAAACTACAGCATGCTTTATAAAATGCAGTCAATAAACACAACTATCCAGAGAACAGGAGTTCATTCAATGAGAAAAGACAGTCAGGCCAGCAAAAACACAGATGTATGGTAAATCTAAAGTGCAACAGAAAACTAAGGAGAAAATATCAGGCTAAAATCAAATAAAATTTTAAAAAATCCCTCTAATTAAGTAAATAAGACCAAAGTCTAAAAAAGAAAGGGAGTATACAGATAATTGGCACAAACATAAAATCACTTTTGGAAAACAGTGAGCAGACTTTTTTTTTTTTCCCCACAAAAATGAAAAATAAAATAGTAGACATACAACAGTCTGAATTTTTAATTTCAGAATATTTGCAAAATCCCCAGTTTTCCCCTTCAGATTTCTTAAACATTTATATGTTACATTTAAAAATTCTTCATTAATTTTTGCTTTTAATTAATGCAGTGAGCACTTGGAATACCATATAAACGTGCAGAGCTTCTGTAGCATTATTTTACCAAGAAGTTATACTGTTATTAGATTAACATAAAATCTTAGTATTTGCAATGTTTTTAATTACTGCTGTTTGTGTTATATTATTATCACATATCAATCATAATTCATTGTTTGTAAACCAATATTTTCCTGCACTATTTGATATGGCACTTGAAATCATGATTATCTTAACTGTAAAAGACTTTGTTTTGGAAGTGGTTTTCAAGTAAAGTATTAATTTTTAAGAGTCCTGCATTTCTTCCTTATTCTAAACTGCTGAGAATGATATAAGATGCAGAATACATTTCTGAACTTCAGTTTTTACACTCAGATAAACCACAAAAGGAATGTCTGTTTCTTGTCTCTGTTACAGATCTAATCTCTCCATTACAGGTGTCTGGTTTAAGTGACAAAAGAAGGAGTAAGGGATGAAGAAGATTGGTCAAGAATTCACATGACCATCTTGCCACTTCTGGTAGAATTCCTATATCTATAGGATAAATCAATAAACACAACTAGTCAATTAGAGAATGATATTTTCATTTGCATATTATTTAGCTTAAACAGTGATCATTGGCTTCAATTAATGAAATATACAAAATTAAGAGACTCAATAACATAGTGCTAGAATTGAAAATGAAAGTGTTAGTCTGGGACAATGACTTTGGGAAGGGAAAAAAGAAAGGGATTGCCTTGGGTTCATGAACCAATATTTTGCAATTTAAATGAGCAATGTGTCGATTTTGAGCTCTGACTCTTCTTATGTGTGGTCTAATTATGAACGGTAACTGCATTTTCAAATAAATGGAAAAAATTATAACAAAACACATTCAAAAATATGAAGTTAGATCCACATTGAGCAGTAGGGGAATGAATGTAATAATAAAATAAAATAGATACATTTTTAAGTTAGAAGAAATAGAAATACAAATTAGATGGGAAAACATTCTCACTATATAACAGACTAAAAAAAACCCCACCTGATTAATAAAACAGCTCTTATACTGCTTTTTAAGCAAGAGCTAACATAGGGGTATGAACATCTGCAATGGAAAAGCATTTTAGAGCTGACTAAAGTTTTGGAAAGGCAAGGTATTTTTAGACAGTAAAAAAGAAAGACTAAAATTTCTCCCTAAAGTTCAAAGCTCAATCTACCATCAAATAAAGTATCTTAATCCTACATATTCTTATTTTACAGGGGTAAGAATGCATAGAAGTTACTAGAGGGATCTAGAGATTTTTAGACTTGCTCTCTTGAGCATCTAAATATAAAGAGTTAGAATCTGGCTTTCAGGAAGCTACTGTAAAATAAATTTGCATTGATCCTTGGAATTATCCATTGCCAGCACACACTGTTCACCTCCCAAGCTTTCAGGTATGTCAGGGGGCCTGGACAGCTTTGCTGATTTTGACTGGGATAGATCTAATTTTCTTCACAGTGGTTAATAGGTAGTTGTGATTTAGGTCTGAGCTGGAAACAGGGTTCATAACCCAGGGATGTTTTAGTTATTAATGAGCAGTTCTTACACAGAGTCATTTTCTACCTCTCACCCCACCAGAGAGGAGGCTGGGGGTGCACAAAGAATTGAGAGGGGACACAACCAGGATGGCTGATTCCAAATGACCAAAGTGTTATTCGGTACCATATGGCATTGCGCTCAGCATATAGACTTGGGGGAAGGAGGGGGAAGAGCAGCAACATTTGGAGTGTTGCTTTTGTCTTCCCAAGTCACCATTAAGGGTGATGGAACCCTGTTTTTCTGGAGATGGCTGAACACCTGCCTGTCCATGGGAAGTGGTGAATGAATTCCTTGTTTTGGTTTGCTCATGCAAGTGGCTTTATGTTGGAGTCAGGAAAAGCTTGAAAACTTTTCCTGCTCCTCTGGGTGTTTGTTTTACCTTCAGAGCTCCACAAAAAAGGCTTGGCCTGTGAACCAAGCTTGTGGGAGCATTTGCCTCCACTTCTGGATGAGCTGAGAGCAACAAAGAAATGAGGAGATGGTTGTTTAGTGTACCACAGAATGTGTAGCTGCAGTTTTTAGGTTTTGCTATATATGTTATATGGAGCCAACATGGAGATTCTAGGGTGTTGGCTGCTTCTTCTTCTCTCTTCTCCTTCTCTTCCTTTTTCTCTCTGACATGAGTTCCTGTGATTTGTTAATTGGTAGATAGAATTTAGTGTAGAGGAGACATATCAATAAGGTTGATATTCACTGGTTTTGGGAACAAAATAAGATACGTAAAGTTTTCTAACTGGTTGATAATAGATATAAAAGCTACCTGCTTTGGGTAGCCATTGCCATTCTGTCCTCATGTTCCTGGAGGTCACAGCACAGTCTGTGCCTCTGAAACTTTGATAAGAACAAAAAATAAACAAGCTTTGAAGCAGCAGAAAGAAGCCTCATTTCATCTTTTCGGGACATGGGACACTGAAACAAGGAACACAGCCGGGCCAGATGTCAGGGTGCAAAGAAGAACACCTCCCCCCTGACAGCTTTAGCTTAACCTGTTAAACTGTCTATGTTTCAGCCCATGAATTTTCTCACTTTTACTTTTCAAATTCATTTCTCCATCCCTCCAGGGGAAAGTGAGCAAGCATCTGTGTGGTGCTTAGTTTTTGTCTGGGGTTCACCACAACACCAATCATGTTCAGAGTGTCCAGAATGCTTGTTTTGAGGTTATGACAATTATAACCATAGAATTCTAGAAGACTAGACCTAAAAAGCTACTGTCCAAATTTACCAGTCTGTTCAAGGTCATGTCATATAAATTTGTTTTAGGAGCCTGAAAAAACAGATATTTCAAAGTTTTTCTAATCCATCTACTCTAGTGTTAGAAGCTTGCTCTGCACAATCAAGAAATAATTTATCATTGTCTCTTAAACCCTGTGGTTTTTTATTATAAAGACAACACAAAGAATAGCTGATTTCCAATCTTCATGAAGAATTTCTTGTGTATTTAAAAAAGTATTATTCAGTTGTTTTCTAAAATACCTCTTCTTTAGACATCCTCAGTTACTTCATTTTCTCTTCTTAGATAATTACTTCCAGATTTTCTGTCATTCTTATCTGTCTCACACAGACACTAATTGATCCAGATTTTTCTTGGGATACCAGTTTTTTATATTGGTCACAATATTACAGGTAAGCATTGCCATTACGGATTCAAGAGTAAGATAATTTCCACTTGTGTGTAAAAAATGCATCTATTTATACAGCTCGGAAGAATGTTTGTCTATTTAGCAACAGCATCATTATTGTTAAGTACTAGTAACTAAAATGAAATTTATTAATTACTTGCCCATTATGTTATTTTCCAAAGGCTGCATCTAGGCCAGATGTGTCTCACCTTTCTACTTATAAACGAGGTTATTCCTACCTGCATGAAGGACTGTACATTTATTCCTATGACCCATCTAATTGAGTAATGAGTTTTCCAGTGTGTTTATTAGCCAGTATGGTTGCTGCCCTGCCTCACCTGTGTCAACAATTTAGGCAGTGTCTCCTATTCGTCCAGAAAACATAAATATAATTAAAATAACAGCAATTAAAGGAAAAAAGGAAAGAAAGAAAGGAAGAAAAAGAAAGAAAGAAAGAAAGAAAGAAAGAAAGAAAGAAAGAAAGAAAGAAAGAAAGAAAGAAAGAAAGAAAGAAAGAAAGAAAAGAAAGAAAGAAAAGAAAGAAAGAAAAGAAAGAAAGAAAGCTACCAGACCAGACTCCTACAGAATCACAGGCGGTTATATAATGCTGGTCTTCATTTTGACAGCAAATCAATCATTACTCCTCTCCTGGTGCAGTTTTCCTACTGCTTGTGAATTTACTTTGCAACACTCTTTTTGTAGACTGTATTTCCCCTAACTGGAAATCAAGACAGAGTATAAAGAAGCTGAGTAAAAACACTCTGTATTTTCTGTCAGTCTTTAATCCATAAGCTTCCCATGGAAGGAAATTAGATTCATTTGTCACTGCCCCATTTCTTCTCTTTCTATCACATACCTGCGTATGCACTCACACACACACTGTTTAACCACCATCCCTCCAGCGGGACCTGCTGTTACAGAATCTGGGGGTTTTTTTGGTTTATTGCTTTTTTTATTAACAGGAGCTAGGTTTCTCTCTGCTATAAATCTACAACTCCAATTGCTGCAGTTATCATACGTAACTAGTGGAATTTTAGCACATTGCTGTTGATTCAGAACTGAGAATTCTCTAGAGCAAATCATGCACAACAACTCAAAGCAATACCTAAAAGCAAGCAGGAATTTCAAATTGAACACTTTGTGCAGGGAACTAAATGTGTCTGTAAGTGATTTGACAGTATTTACTGCAAAGGAAAAAAAATTATGATCAAAGAATCACAGAATGGGTCTGGTTGAAAGGCACCACAGTTATTGGTCCAACCTTCCTGCTCAAGCCTGGAGTACATTGAATAGGACTGTGTCCAGACAGTTCTTAAATATTTCCTGTGAGGGAGACTCCACACCTTCTCTGGACAGTCTGTTCTAATGCTCGGGCACAAGCACAGTAAAGAAGTTCTTCCTCATATTCAGGTTGAACTTCCTGTGCATCAGTTTCTGCTCATTGTCTTTTGTCTTACTAGTTAATACTTACTATTCTGTCAAATACTCTGAAAATTCTTCATAAAAATTTTATAATACTTTAAATCTTCATAATACTTTTCTCACATTTATTGCAAGGACTCAGTGAGAGACAAACTGTTAATCAGCAATAATAGAGAATCAGGTAAATTTTTATTTATATATTATGGCTTGATTTCTTCCTGTTTGTCATATTCATCCTTTACAAAATATTATTCAGTGTCAAAAGCCATGGTTAGTTACAATTGCTCTAGGGCCAACATTAACAGCTTCATACCCAAACCTAAAAAAACCAAATTTTTTTTTAATTAATCCTTCCCTTTAAAAAAAAAATACAAAAAACAAACCAACAGGGAAAAAAGAATTCTTTTAAAGAAGCTGGAACAGCAGAATCCTCTTTTTCAGTTACATGAGCAAAGGTGGATAATGTACCTCTCACTAGATATTCTTACCTTCAGTCGACGAGTTGACCTGTGCTTGATCAGAGAGAAAGAGTGAAGATGCACAGAATGCAATGAATGAAATTAGGTCACAGTTGTCTTACTAATTCTAAAGAAAAGTGGATTTTCACTTCTTGGAGAATTGCCAAACAGCACACTTAATGCTGTGGATAGTCTCTCTTCTCCTTGACCCATGAAACAGACATTCGCATGGTAAGATTCACATAATGTTTCTAAGATTCAAAGTCGTCCTTGCTGGTTTACATTTAGAATTACTTAAGATGTGGATAAAAAGTAAAAAAAAATTCTGCACTATTTATTCCAGAAATGACTATTCAGTTTTGCCTTGTTTACATCTTCCAAGATCAGATGCAGGCAGTAGAAAGAGTCTTTTCCCATTCCTCTAACCAAATACTCATAAATATTCTCAAGACCCTACAGAGGCAAAATCCTTCTAAACTGTTATGATTCATTGGGATACAAGCTACACATGGACTAAGTGAAGCCAAGGTCGATATCTCCCATGAGGTCCAGTACATCTCAGCATTGATTGAAGCGCCGAAATCAATGGAATTATAATTGAACAGAACTTTTAGGTAACTAGAAGCCCTACTGAAAACTTTGAGGGCTTAACAAATGTCAAAGGGAAATCCTTGGAATTCACATATCTAGAAAAAATACTGCCACTGATTTTTGACTCATCACACAATATAGATATATTTTGAGTCTTGAACGACACTGCAGTGCCTGTCTGGCACTCAAATAGCCATTTTAAAAGAGGGGCCAGGGTAAGGGTAAACAAAGAGTTTATATAAGAGAAGTACCTGTGATAACACTGAAGTATTTTTCCTACAGGTTTCAGTATATACAAAATCCTTTTTCAACAATCTGATTTCTGGTGGGTACTAATAGGCCATTAATAGGCCTCCGGTGATGTAGCACAGGTTTCTGGTTACCCCATAAAAGTTTTTCTCAATTAATGCATTTTAAGACAAATTATCATTATCCCAACTCTTATGGAAGCATTACTGCAGAATTCCAGTAATAGTCTTGGTTGTGTGCCATCCTTGAAAGCAGCAGCCCTAACATGTTATTAAGAAGACTTCGAGACAAGTTGTTTTTTTACTGTCTTAGTGTTCTTTGCATAGTTTTTTTCTCTCCCCGTACTCAAAGTATCATTGAAATAAAGCTCATAATTTTCTCTAGTTTTCATGTAATCAAGCAGATTTTCATGTACAATATTTTTGGGGAAAAACACATGTGCACACACACAAAAAAGTACATATAAATTAAAAATATATATGTTTTATCTATTTTTTTTATATGAAACATCAAGACCAACTCCATTCTCATCCATGTAAGCATTCTGTATGTAAAGAGAAAATAATATGCTCTCAAAATGCAGTCAGAGTTAATCAAATCAGGGACAGAGCAGCCATATTCCCAACTAATATAAATCACCTTGTTCTACCAATTTCAGAAGAGTTATATGATCCATTTGGTTATGAATATGACCCTAGACACAACTGGTTTACTGTTTGTTTGGTGTATGATAATATTTTTCCCTGTAGTGAAAACTTCAACTAAACTTCTTGCAACCCATCTTAAAGTATTAAGAACACAGTAAGCAAACACATGGTAACTTCTCAACCACTATAGAAGTGGTAGCAAATTATGCCTCTCATATGGAAACTTATACTTTATTTCCATGAAAGAGTGCAACTCTATAAAATGCAATCACACAGACATTCATTCAAGCAGAGTCTTTCAGCAGAGCTTTACAGCTAAGGAATGCACTACAGGGATTTTTTTTTTTTTTAATTTCTTACTTCTTGAAGAAGAAATAACATCATAGATGAATAAAAGCATAATATATGCTCTGAAATGCATCACAGTGTAACAAAGGTTACACATGCTTTCAGCATATCTTCTGAGGCAGGTGATATGCTCCATATTCTCTCTAGAAGAACCAAGCACATCTCACCATGGGTTAAATGCTGATGATGTATGAAGTGGAAGGCAAGAGAATCAGCCCTTCAGTGCCTACACTCTTCTAACCAAACTTGTTGAAATTCCATAAAAAAGTAGACAGTTTTGCATACAAAAGTCACTCATATATGTGCAATCTACAAAGATTAAAAGAAATACATATCTGAAACAAGGGTTGTGAAGTGTGTAAGGCAACTCACCAAGGCTGACTAATGCTGTTATGTCGAATAATTAGATTCATAAGGAATGAGTAAAAAGAAAACTTAAATAATGAAAATAATTGGACAAAACCGAGACCTTAGGTTAAGAATTTACTTCTGTCCTTATTTCTGAGAGATGCAGATTTATAATTAAAGGTCTGTATTTCCTTTTTCATCTTTCCTGGATAGATGTTCAGTGCAGTAAGCTCATTTTTCACATTAGTATCTATTATTCTGCACATCTCTTTCAGCTGCCTAAAACTTCTGCTATGTGATTCATCTGCAAAAGTAGAAAGGCAATGAGCAACTCACAAAAAAAGATTAATAATGAGACTTGATGGTGCATGATTGTACCAATCAGCAAGTCTAAGCTTGAGAGTTATACAGTAAGGTCACCTTAGCATCACAAATAAAAGGGAAAGCAGAGTTGGCGTGAACAGCATCCTAGTCAAGCAAAACTTTTAATTCAAATGTTTACATTTCTTCTTCCTGTTAGGTTTTTCTTGTTCTTTCTTTTCAGAATTTGTGAAAAAGAATGATACACCTTCTCTTCTCTAGCTCCAAGAATATCCTTATCTTGTGTATGATGTGGTAAGTAAGTAATATGCCAGATATTAAATCATTAATAGTGATCCCGTAGCCCTTTTGGTCGTTTTTGTTGGCAGTTCATTAGTGCAGCTGCCAAAGGAAACCTCTTGTACAAAGTCTCCACTTGCAAATCATCGCTACAAGGTTCTGTTTTCTGCCTTATCTTTTAGTTCTGTGCATCCAAACTTGCAGTCTTTCCTTTGCCTGTCTCTATAGAGAAGCTGGAATACATAATACTGGTCAATCAGATGGGTATACAACCTATGTAATTAATTGTCTTCTAATCAATTTTTAATTAATTTCCTTTTGGGGGGTTGGTGGGTTGTGGTGGGGGAGATTTCCAAGTGGTTGTGTTTTCCCTGTCTTTTAGTTGTGACTAGACACGTTTAAGATGTTATATTAGTTTTGTATTTTATATTTTAAAGTAGACAAAGCTATTTAATATAGTGCAGAACCATGTACTTCAGTGCTGAAGGCGGTTGATAACCTCAGGCAAACATCAGTTAATTTTTTTACCCCTTTACTTTTTTTTTGGAGGAGAAGGTTATGTCTTTAAAAAGCTGCTGCCAATTTTTAGAATTTATTTTTATACTAACACTGTGGAACTCTAAAACCACAGAAAAAAAATCAAATCCCAGGTGGGTTGAGAGGCTGAAGTAAAAATTAAAACTAAAAAAAATAATAGAATCTACTCAGGTCTAATTATCTGATTGTCACAAGTTGAAGATTTCTTTACAGTTGCATCCTCTTCATTGACTAAAACTCAAAAGATTATAATATGAAATTACAGTATATTGCAATATTATTTAAATTCTGACTGTGCTTGGATTCCTTTAGTGGCTGATAAGAGGACTTAACTATAATTTTTAAAAGTTAATAATTAATACTGTGTATGTACTTATACCTCAGATAGATATATTTCATCCATTAATTGTATAATAATGAGCATTATAAAGCACATTAGTAAAGGTAGTAACTGTCAAACACTTGTGATTAAGAAAAACTCTTCCTTTTACAGTAGAAGGAAAAATGTCTGAAATTAATCTGTTTCAATAGGAAATTCAAGATAAGGAGAGTGGGAAAATCTAGTCTTTAGAAAATCAATGAAATTTTTTGATATTTTTAACTCTAACTCCAAAAAAGTGGCTAAAATAATGAAAAGATGCATAACATTCTAGATGGAACACAATATGACCTCACATGAAAAGTCTCTTTTTATATCTTCATACATTCAAGGAAATCTGTAATTCTTCATTCAAAAAAAAAAAATAAAAATTCGACAGTAACTTCAAATTATCAGAAAGTTCTTTACCATGTTTTCCTCATTCTTTGCACGATTTTCTAGATAAGAATGGCAATAATTTAAAGTAAAACCATCTTCTGTTTGACATTCCAAATATGATATATTTATATCCGTAAACTTATTTTTCTTTCAAAATAAAGACCTTGTTTCAGCTTCTTCTGACAGCAGGAATCAATTTCCCAAAAAAACACTCATCCATTTTCAAAAATTAATCTTTGGAAAGCTTAAAATGTCACATCATCCAGATTGTGTTTCTAAGTTTTTACTTTTAGGCCAACTCTTCACCTGCAGAGAGTACTTTTGTGTAGAGATTCCTCATCACAACTTTTTTTTTTTCTTAGAGACCCAAAGAAAGCTGATTCTTGTCATCTACATAAACTCACTGGGAGCATAAAAGAAAAGGTCAGTCAAACATACAAGCTCCTAACTCTCAGACTACAACACATGCATAAGAGAATAAAGCTAGCTAAGATATTCATATATGAAGACTGTTAAATACAGAGGAAAATACTCTGTGTCTGTCATTGCAAATTGCAATCTTGCTATTAAAAACCCAGCTGCAACAAAAACCCAAATAACTTTCTAATTATTCAGCATTTTCTTGAATTTTTGGCTGTTAGACTGGCAATTGCTCTACTATCAAAATATCTGTTTACTTTTGGGGAAACATCATGGCACTTTCTCATTTTCTTTCAAAGATTTAAGTAGAAAGTTTTTCTCAAATGTCTCAAGAGAGATTCTTGCTAATGGACCAGAAAACACTCTTGTAAGAAAGACATAATGGGAAAAGGACTTTGGAGGAGGTAAGGTATGAAGTAAATTAAGTGATTGTCAATATCCAAAGATGAATAAAACAAAATATTTGAAGATTTCAACCTTCATATATGCAAATAGTAAAAAATCCACTCTTTTATGAGGGAGTTTTGTTTAAGACATCCTCTAAGTCACTCAGGTATTTCATTTGAACAACTGTTAATGACTCTGTACTACTACTACTACTACTACTACTACTACTTAGAACAAATCCCACAAACCGATCTCAACACCACAAAATAAACCAATTACATACAAGATTTAGTCATTTGTTTCCTCAATATACAATAAATTTTTGCACAGAATCAAGTCTCATACCCCAATTTCTGTGCAGCTTTTCTACTTGTTTTGGACAGTCAAAAACAAAACATGGTGCCTTCCTTTTGCTACAGAAACAGTAACACTTTATTTCAATGTTTTACTGCAGTGGAGGGCTCCTGACACTTTATTAGATTAGTAAGGAAAGTGAAAGAGAGATCTAAAACAGGAATAGGTTGAATACCTATATAGTGGTTAGAACAGATGGATGAGAACAAGTATCAAAGGTCATTTATCTTCCCCAACAATGCAAATCCAAAGGTCACTTCACCTGAAAAAAGTCAGATTCTTAATACACTACATCTTGAAGGAAAAACGGGCAATTTAAACAGTATATGAGATAACTAGACTTCAGAAAAAGAAACAAAGGCAGGGTTTTAAAAGTTTGAAAGCAATTCAAATTTAATTTGAAATAGACTGCAGAGCCTTTTAAATTTTATCTCTACATGTTCTTTTAACTTGCAAGAATCCCTTTGAGGACTGGTTTAATCTGCATAAGTACATTATGTGCTTTCACAAGTCTTTCATAATTTGCACTCCAAATGCTTCAAAATCCTGGTTTCAAGGGTCTTTTTGGGTGAGGTTTTAGAGTTTTGCCTTTTTTTTTTTTTTTTTTAAATCCATGTTATAGTTATGAAAAGTAATGAAGAAATTTATATAGAGGAAAGTGATGAAGGGCAATTAGGACACCATAAATTGAATCAGTATAGGAAGTTAAATGTTGAAGGCCTAGGGTTCAAAAATGCATTAGAAAATTATTTAAGTTCCAAATACACTTTAAGTTATATTTATAATTATAATCTCCTCAGACATTCATATTGTCCTTTACCAATGTTCTTGTTGAAGCAATCATACCCATAATCTCTGGTGTAAATTCCATTTTATCTTCCACATTTCTAATACAAAATGCTAGCTCTATTACTGCAAGCACAGTGATTTAGACCAGTTTCGTTTACATTCTACAGTAATATAAACTGTCTCTAAGAGAAGGAGAAGCAATTATGAAATATTTCCTCATTTATTTTTCTCCTCATAGAAAGCTCACAGACAATTTACAGGGATGTAGGATGATGATATCTTACAGTGTATCAGCTGCTCCACTGATCATGCCAGTATGATTCAAGTCTTTTGGTGTCAAACCCATCAATTCAGCTTGGGTAATTAACTTTGCTCCCACAGATGTTTAGGGTGGCTATGGATTAATTAACTTGGGGTAGCATTCATCAGGTTAACACCCAAAAAGAGTAATCTGCCTTCTTTTGACATTCACTAAGTATTAATATGATGTTTTTAAGAGACTGTGAGAAGAGCTTCTTGAAACTGTTAGGAAAATCATTCTTTCTAAATACAGCTTTGTTAATTAAAAAAATGTTCAGATTATGCAATGGCTCTTTCCTATTGTTCTTGATTGAAATCATGCAAATTTGACTCAACCATGAGAGTTTTGGTCCATATATCTGAAATTACAGTACAACTTGAATCACTAAACCCCAAACTGCCTCAGCTACTGCACAGAGGCAGGATATTGCTTCAGACCTGGAAGGCTGGGTAGATTAAAACTCTCTCTTTTTAAAACTCAAATCTAGATCTGTTTTCATGTTTATGCTTGGAGATATTGAAATCTTTTTCAAACTCTTCTCTTTCAACTGCTTATGCAGTTTATAGACTGAGATGTTGGCAATGACTCCACATTGTAAAGTTTCTATCTACTCCTGGCACCCAAACCATCTCTCAGAGAGGACTAGGGACCTGTCAGCACAGGCACTGTTTGCTCCCTAAGCAAATACACAACGTAGCCATTAATTGTGTCTTAAAAACCCAGGGGGAAAAAACAAAAATAGGCCATAAGAAAGACATGTACAGTGGGACTTGCTTAGACTATTTTTCCTCCTCTTAAAAAGTTATTGATACTATGCTATAAAAAAATCAATTTGACTATAAAAGACAACCACTTACCAAGGATGACTCAATGGAAAAAACTAGTGAAATAAAACAGCAAATAAGTGGATGGTATTCAAGTACTTACTAAGTTCATTTGTGTCTTTTCATCTCTAAGAACTACTTAGATTCCTAACCCTAAGCAGAGAACTTCTCTAGAAAACAGGAAAAAACCCAACCTATATACATTTTCTCCAAGAGGTATTTTAAAAGGTATTCCACCTCTCCTTTGGCTTTGAAGACCTTCTTTCAACTACATCAGACTGCACGATTTCCTATTAAGGCTTCTAAGAAAGCTGTACAGATGTATTTAGTCCTATTGATTTTTTTGCAACTTTAAACACCATAGACATGGTGTCAGTCAGTGATTCAACAGCACTGAAAATTCTTCTTCAGGCCAACAAGTAACAGTAAACATAAGTAAAAATAAATAGATGCAGGTGCTTAAAGTTATTTCTCTTTCTGCCTGCACTGGTAGAGATATTTTAAGGCATCTCAAGAGTCAATTTAGTAGTGAAAAAGTAACAAACTTGACAATAACTTAAACCCTTATAAATCCTCAGGTTATGAGTGATGCAGCTGTCAGTTTGAAGAGCTTTCCCCACTTCTTGCCAAAGCATGTAATGCCACCACAATCAAGAGAGATTCCTTGGGAGCGTTTCTCCAATGATCCCCATCAAGATGTTACTGCCCTAAGGCAGAGAAGAGGCTGTGGCTTCCCTGGGCTCTGGCTCACTCACATCCTTGCTGTGTCGCATGCAAACTCACCAGGCGTACTCAAGATGCAATAGGGTGACATCTGTCTGCTGTCCAACCAGTTTGGCTGAGTTCCCCTGAGCCGCCCTGAGCCTGTCAGAGCTGCTGCATGCACGTTCTGGGCTGCGCGAAACCTGACGCTCCTCGACCATTTCCTGAGGTCACAGCTGAAGCATTCAGCACAGAACACAGGGAAAACTGGTGTTCATGCTAATTTGGGGACTGCTTCAACAAATGCTATGGGCACGTTTGCAATGTCCAATCACTCCTAGGAAGAAATTAGCAGGCAGTTAAGCAAATGAATGCAGTGTCCTTTATTCGATCTTCAGCTTTCCGGAGATACAGAAAATCAATTGAGTTGCACTGCAGTAATTGTAGGCCTGAGCAAAAATGTTCCTTGCCATAAGAGAAATCACTCATCAAGCACATTTCTTTGTTTCAGTATGCTGTAAAAATACATTATCAAGTATTTAATGCAATTTTACTTCATACACATCAATAGACAAAGGGAGCTGCTCTACATTCCACTCTTTATGGCACCCTCTCTCTCTTTGAATTCAATACATGTGAAAAGTATCAGGATCATAAGTTAAACATTCAGCATAGTTTATCTTAAGCCAGCTCTACTGACATCCATTTTTGTAGTGATTTAAATGATTCTTACCCTATTTATCAGAAAAAAAAAAAATACTCAGCCTGTCAGCATCAACGTGTTAGGTTCCCTGAGACCATACAGTACAGATTTGTATGTGGGTTTCAAGGCAATCTTATAAAAAGCAAATCACATAGATACAACTTGGAAAATTTAGAGACTCCATGGATCCCAAATTCAGTGGATGATATCTTCACATAGCAATTCAAATCCTCACTGTGAATCTTAGAGAAAGAAGGAACACTAAAAGCTCCCACACATGCCACGGACCTGCACTTCCCATCCCATCCTCTAATGTGCCAACTACTGAGCTGAAACACAGAAGGCAGATTAAATTATCAAGATTACATTCTCCACTTTGTAAGCAGAACCTAACATAAAAATTAGAAATGGCTTTTGAAAAACTCCAAAGCAAGTGGATCCAACACGTGTGATTTCTACACCCCCTCCAAATCGTAACACATCCAGATGAAGCTGAATACTGTTTAAATAGTTTGATATGAAAACTCTTCTGTGTGGAGGAAATAAAATAGGCACTTAAAAGCAGTAGATCCAAAACAACCCAGCTGCAGTGCAAACACATAAAGAAAGACACAGCTATTGAAAGAATACAAGTCTGTCTTCTCTAGTTATTTAAATATTGTTTGGACATTTGCATGAGCATGGCAGAATCTAATATTAACATTTAACACTAAGTTTCACAAGAGTTTAGTGGTTCATCATGTCTTTAGAATTCTCATCATCACAAAAAATCCAATATAAAATTTGTCAGACTCTTCAAAGAGTGTAAATAGCATGATTCATTTTTGTTGCTGCAATTTTGCTGTCAAATCTTATGGGTTTTAGTTTTTAAAAGCCAGTATCTAAAATTTTAAACCCATCAAGCTTCAATTTCACTGTGGCTTTTCATACAGAATTAATATTAACCTTGACTAAAGTATTAGAAAATTACAGCATCTTTCAATTACAGTGTAATTAAAAAAAAATAAATCTTTGAATGAATTGAGCATCAATTCAGAGAAAATCTCTATTTTCACTGTAAAGACAATGTCAGAATTGTTCACAGTAAAAAGTGGTTTGAAAGCAATTATTAAAGGGATTTTAATGGAACCTATGTCATCTACAATTCAATTTAAAAATGAACCACATTTTAGTAAACAACCCTTTAGACAAGCAATATTGTTGCAGCAATTTTGAGTTGAAGTTCTAATTAGGCCTAATCTATTTCAAAGGATTTATAATTTTAAATACAGATTTACAATATTGTAATGTATTAGTATATGTATCTGACTGAATTAATATTTCTTACTTAACATGAACCTACTATTGAAAGTACAAGTTCCAGAAGTCATGCAGTGCTTAGTGTTTCTGCATAGTCCCCCTTAGAAACAAGTTTGATAATAATTTATGAATTATTATATAGTGTGGTTTAACCCCAACCAGCAGCCAAGCCCCACACAGCTGCTCACTCACTCCCCCACCAGCAGGACTGGGGAGAGAGCTGGCAGGGAAAAGCTGGAAAACTTGTGGGTTGAGATAAAGACAGTTTAACAGGGAGAGCAAAAGTTGCACACAAGAGCAAAGCGAAACAAGTGATTGAGTCACCAATTCCCAAGGGCAGGCAGGTGTTCAGCCATCTCCAGGAGAGCAAGGCCCCATCACACATCACAGCAATTTGGGAAGACAAATGTTGTCACTCCAAACATCTTCCCCTTCCTCCTTTTTCTCCCCCATTATACACTGAGCATGATGTCACATGGTCTGGAATATCCCTTTGGTCAATTTGGGTCACCTGTCCTGGCTGTATCTCCTCTCAATCCAGCATGGCATATGAAGAGCAGAAAAGGTCTTGGCTCTGTGTAAGCCCTGCTCAGCAATAACAAAAACATCTCTGTATTATCAGACCTGTGTTCAGCACAAATTCAAAAGACATTCCCACACCTGCCACTGGGAAGAAAATTACCTCTGCTCCAGCTGAAAACAGTACATGTGGTTAGATTTATATAAGGAGATACACCTAGGATTGATCCAATCTTTGGTATAAGAGTCTCAGTCTTTCGGGGTGTTTCAGGAAAGTACAAACATGAACAGCAGAACTGTAACACTTTTTTAAGGGAAGAGTATTTCACACTCCAGTGGAACTAATGATACGCCCCTAACGCACAGGAAAAAATAAAAAGAAGAAAATGGTCTTCCAAACTCAATAATATAAAACAATTCCAAGTCAACAGCTGGTAGTGCTTATTCTGGTTTTGAAAAGCTCCTAGCAGGAGTTATATTTCAAGGCTTAGTATACTAATGGAAGTATTATACCTACTGAAAAAGTGTGAATTTATTTAGTACAAGGAATAAAGATCAGTATAAAAAAACAGGTGTTTTTCTTTTCAATTCTCAGATCTAAGAATTTGTTGCATGCATTTCATTTTTTAGTTCCATATTGTAGCCACTGATGTAAATGTTATGAAACAAAGATGAAACATTCCAGACAATATAGGGATAATAATTTTTAAAATCAGTCATAAAAAAACATTTTCCACGTCATTTAAGAAGCTATACAATAAAATTGGTGTAGGAAAAAACTATTTTTTTGTTAGTTTTGTTTGTATTTTAATCACCTCATTATTTATTACCTGCACAGAGGCAAGACGACTTGCTTTCTTTGTAAGATCTTTTGAGTTCTGTTTTTCTTAGCAAACATCTGAAATTTTTCATCTTCCAAATGTAACTCTTGATAGCATGGAGGATGGATCTATCTGTCAGAACATTTGTCCTAGAGGTGAGCAGCTCTGTTTCAAATCTGTTTTCACCTGAGATGCTTCATGCCTTTGACAACAGTTCCTTAAACATCAAGTCTAATTGGAGCAAGAGTCATGCTACATTACCCTTGGGGAAATTAAGCAACTGTGCAGAAAGAGCACAAACTTCAGTGCATCATGGAAAAAGAAGGAGTATGGCTGTGAAGACACAGGAGCTGAGTAGTTAATGTTGATACTCCATTTACCCAGGAGTAAAGTTGTTGACTCCAGAACTTTCACTTATTCTCAACAATTTACCCAGTCTACCAGAGGGCTAAGACACAAGCAGCTGCTGCTTTCAAACTGAGAGAGCTCTTTAAACGTGATGGGAGGATTTTAGCTTATAGGACTTGGGAGGAAAAAAAAGAAATGTTTCTGTTCTTTCCTCCCTCATTCAGAGGGATTTCTTGGGAATCTGGAGATGTCCCAGTTGACTGGAAGCTGGATAAAATCCCAATTTTCAAAAGGGCAAGAAGGATGACCCTGGAAACTACAGGTCTGTCAGTCTCACTTCGGTGGCTGGTAAAGTTATGGAGAAGATTATTCTGGGAGATATTGAAAAACACCTGAAGGAAAACACAGCCAGTGCAGCTTCATAAGGAGAAAGTCCTGCTTGTCAAATTTGATTTACTTTTCTGACAAGGTAACCCACCTAGTTGACCAAGAGAAGCCAGTTGATGAGATCTGTTTAGATTTCAGTAAAGTTTTTGGTACAGTCTGTCACAAGATCCTTCAGGACAAAATGTCCAGCAGGCAGCTGGATAAACGCAGCATGCGATGGGTGAGCAAACGGCTCATGGGTCAGGCACAAAGGGTTACAGTGAATGGGTTGAAAGCACATTGGTGACCTCTCACTAGTGGGGCTCCACAGGGCTCCATCCTCAGCCCTGGGCTTCTTTCAACATCTTTATAAATAACTTGGACACAGAACTGGAAGGGATACTGAGCAAGCTTGCAGATGACACAAAATTGGGAGGAGCAGAGAAGTCCTGAAGAGAGACCTTGACAAATTAGAGGGCTAGGCAATCACCAACCACACAAGTTTAATAAGGGCAAGTGCTCAATTCTGCACCTGGGATGGGACAACCCTGGGTGTATGAACAAACTGGGGAATGAGAGGCTGGAAAGCAGTGGCACAGAAAGGGGCTCGGGGGTGCTGGTTGCTGGCAAGTTGAATCTGAGTCGGCAGTGCCCTGGCAGCCAGGAGGGTCCAAGGGAATACCCTGAAGTTTTATCAGAGGAGATTTAGGTTGGACATTAAGAAAATTTTCTTTCCCTAGAGGCTGTTTGAACACTGGAACTGGCTCTCCAGGAAGTGGTCACAGCACCAGCCTGACAGAGTCCAAGAAATGCCTAGACAATGCTCTCAGGAACATGGTGTGATTCTTGGGGTGTTCCTCTGCAGGCCCAGGAAGTGGACTCGATTCCTATTAATCACTTTCCTCTCAGAATATTCTGTGATTCTTTGAATTGCAACTGTTTAGTCTTGGAAATGATTGGGGTTCCTGAATTTTATGTGAGTAAAATTAAGAACTAATAAAACCCAAATGAAACAAACAAAAAAAAAGAAGGATAATATAAATTAAATTTTTCATTGAAAACAGAGATGTTCAAAAAAATATAGTGTTGAATGCTTCATATTATCACCATCAACAAAGCTTTCACTTGCTTGGACTATTCTGATTAACAAAAAAAATAAGCAGAAGAGCATTGTTACTAGTGTCATTTTTTCTATCAAAATGAAAAGTATAGTTTCCATATTATTGGGATACAATTTCATTCATACATCAATATTTGCATTGCCTGTGCAGAGCACTTATAGTTCTTTCCTGGCCTGTCATTCTTCTACATTGCAGGAGTCCATTGTATCACTTTTCTGCAAAATAAGATAAATCAGCCTGTTGTTGAAAAGACCACATGCAATGCAGTCTTTTGTACTGGATCAAAAAGTGTCAACTAATAGGTACAAACCAGGAAGATTTCACTCATTCGTCTTATTAAGGGAAGTTAAAAATAACTATTCGTCATCACAGCTATATATTCAGCTGTATCCTAGTGTATTATATATCTAGCTCCTGACAGTGCTAACTGAACCTCAATGCAATCAACAAGACACATGGAGGAAAGACTGAGCAGTGCTTCAGCCATTAATCATGATTCTGCAGGTCCTGCTGAATCACAAAAAGCAAAGAGCTCAGAATCTTGAACACCCAGTGTTGCTGGAGGACAAAAGTGCTTTCACTGAAAGTTTTGTTTTCTATTTATAAATAGAAGTGAGTCCACAAGCTTCCATGTTCCTTTCAAACTACAGAAGCAGAAGATTCTGGAATAGTTTGATAGTTTTCCTGTTGGATTTGAAATGATCAGAAGAAGCAAAAAATATTTTTACAGTCAATTAGGAACAGGACACTGCATTGTATATGCTGTCCCTCACCTATATGTAAGTAAAAGCAGAATCTTCAAATATGAAAGAATTATGAATGTAAATAACCAGATGCAGAATCTCCTTTGCCTGAAAATAAAGTAAAATTATAAACAAAAAAATGTGGGTTTTGTCACAAATGAGAAAATACCAATCCTATGATTTTGTTTCCCAGATAGTGGCATCAGTTACAGGGTGTAAACCTTTATAAGGCTCCCAACATGCTATGAGGCATGTCTAGAACTGAAAAACCTAGCAACAAAACAAAGCCACTTTTTTATTAGGTAGAATTCCACCTGTCACCACACCTGCAATTGCACTGTTGTCACATAGATCTTTCTTGAAGAAGCAGCACACCTCATGGTTTTGGGGAAAATCATAACCCCTACAACACATACAGCTGCAGTGCAGCACACACTGTGACATTAATTAGAAACTTTCTGAATGCAAAAAAGAAAGAGAATCTAAATATAGCCAGCTCTGCAGATTATACAGAATGTCTTTTGTCTCTGTACACCTGCACAGGCCAGGACAGTGTTTTATCTTGGCAGGGCATCTTGGACTGGTAAGTACAGCCTCACAATAAGTGATAACATTTTTTAAAAAGCAAGATTAAGAAATCAAAGGACAACAACATCCTACAAAGTTGTTAATATGCTTAACGCCCAGTACTCATTGGCACCTATGAGTGATTGGTGTTCACAGCTTGCTATCCTGAGATATGGCTCCCCATCCCTGAAACACAAAGCAAGAAGGCCCAAGGCAGCCATAGAGACATTAGTAACCCTCTACATTACCAAAAACTAGCAAATTTATTATTTAGGGCTTCATAACAGTTTTGCCATGCTAGTAAGACTGTACCAGAGGCTAAAGAATTCATAGTTTAACTTAATTAAGCATTTCTGTGACTCACAGAGACCACATGAGCACAGAGATGACGCATCCTCCTCACAAACTAAGGAAAAGAGAAAACTTGATTCCACCAGGGAATTTTTCTTTTTTATAGATCCAGCAATTCCAAATTCTTTACTTCACAAATGGAAGTAGGTCATTGAGTGTAGAATGTATTCAGAAAAGTCACCAACTATGATAATACAGCCAAGTCTTACTGGTATTAAGAATTGATATCAAGAAAGGTTTTCCTGAAAGGAAAAAGTTTTCACACATTTTATTTCTCTAATCCTGTGCTTCCTGAAGAAACCTCCAGTAAGTCAAATAAGTAAAAGTAAGAAACAGGAGTTGAACTAGTCCTTTGAATTTATGATGCTGACTAAGACAGAAGGAGCTGCACCTGACTGTGTTGCTTGCAGGGCTAGAGACTGGAAACATTGATGAATAGGGAGGGTTTGTTGACAAAAGTGACAATAAAAATTTGCAGTTCTCTGTTGTTCTGTGTTCTCCAGCAAATAACCACTCTGCAAAAGGTTTTAAAGTATTTTCTTGATTGTGAAAGTATATGTTTCATCTGTTTTTTTGCATATGTAAATATTTGTTCATAATTTTGGTTTTCAGACAAAAGTCTTTCACTAGCACTCTTTGTTTTCTGTCAAAGCAGTTGTCATAATGTCATTATGCATTACCATTGTGATATTCCCAATTTAAGTCAAATTTAGAAATGACTTCCAGAACAAGATAATTTTTTTTTAAACCCAGTGTATTACAATGACAGTAAATTAGAAGACTTTCGTTAAGATTTTAAGGGACGCAGGTCTAATTAGCACTGAAGACATTTGGTAAATCATGAAGCCAACAAGGTTTTTCTGCCTCTGAAAGGGAAAAGCACCTTGTTGCAGGTGAGGCTGCCATCACCCTTAGAAATGGCAGTGCTGGTTCTGGATAGGATAGTTTTCTTCAAAGCAGTGAGTACAGTGATGCATTGTGGAGTTAGGATGAGAATAATTTCATTACTGCTGAGCAGTGCTCACACAGAGGTTTTTTCTGTTCCTCACCCCACCAATGAGAAGGCTCAAGGTGCACACAGAGTTGGGAGGGGACGCCGCCAGGACAGCTGACCCCAAATGACCATGACCATATGGACATTCCTTACTGTATGGTGTCGTGCTCAGCACATAGTGCCAGGGAGGAGGGAGAAAAGAAGGGATGTCCAGAGGATGGTGTTTTTCTTCCAGAGTCACCATTATGGGTGATGGAGCCATGCTTTCCCAAGAATGGTTGAACACTTGCCTTTCATGGGAAGTGGTGAATGAATTCCTTGTTTTGCTTTGTTTTTGTGTGGTCCTTGCTTTCCCTTTTAAACTGCCTTGATCTCAACCCACAAGCTTTCTCACTTTCACTCTTTCAATTCTCTCCCTGGCATAGATAGGTTCTTTTTTAACAACTACTTCCATGTGGGATGTCTGCAAAAGGCAAAGGATCTTGCCTTTTTTTTACTCAGGGCAACAAATAGTTTCTTCAAGTTTAACAAATTACTACAGCTATGTCTGTTGTAAGAACATATTGTTGTTTTATGTGTAGGCAAGCTCAAGCATTACTGCCACTGCCCTTTGAAAAAAACACATATCAACTTGTATATTCAACTACAATAATTTTTATAGATCCACTTCCTCAAAACAGATTTCCAAAGTCATTAATAATATTTGAGTACTTACTGCAAATGTTTTCCTACCTAAAATAACAGCATTTGACTTGTGTTACTCTCAGGAAAGTTAGCAACACATATAACTAGTTGTAAGCTAATATTTGAAGGTGATAAGCATACACTACCCTTTTAAGTAAATGAAATTATGAACTCAGATACTGACAGGTGCCCAAATCAAGAAATAAAGAAAATTTGTTTTAGCCCCAGTTGTTTTTATTTAGACTGATTCAGATGGGGTTTTTTCTTTATAAATTAGAAAAGAAGAAAAAATATTTGAAAACAAAGAAAAAAATCTAAAATTTGAAGAATAGGTTTGGGGATTTTTTTGGTTAGTTGGTTTTCTCTGTTGTTGGTTTGGGTTTTTCCCTCCATCTGGCTTGCTTTAAATACAGCTGCAGAATCATTCTACTGAGAGAGATAAGACTCATGTGCCTATTTTTTAACATTCGTTAAGTGACATTTTAATTCCAAATTTTTTTCCTATCACTATCCACTTATGAGGTGTTTTTCCATTCACTCACAAACTGCAGAAAGGATGGTTTTTTATACAAAAAGAAATTAAGTGGTTATCAACACCAAAGCTAACAATACTGTAAAATTTTCAAAGATTTAGGTAGAAACAGAGGAGAAAGGAAAAAAAAAAGGCAGTTGAATGAAACTCTGAACAGGGACGCTGTGAATTAAGGAAAAGAAACGCACACAGGAAAATCTCTTTAGGCAAAACTACCTGCAAATATAAAAATGTACTTGCAGGCTCTCAATGGGGACATTTGTTTAATTAAATCAGGTATAGATACCACATTACCAATTTCAACTCTTCACCCAGTGGCTCCAGTTCAAGATTTTAATTCTTTCCAAAAATGCATAGCTTAGTGAGGAAAGTACTTTTGACTTTATTGTATTTTTGTTTACTTTAAGAATTATAATTTTTTCCAGTTTGAAAATTATTAGTCAAAACCATTTTTTCACATTCTGCTATCATTGACACTGATGTGATTTCACAAATAAAGAAGTAAATGGAAAATCCATGTTAAAAAAGTTTAATGAGGCACAGCTAGTGTAAATGGGTATTGCCTCACTAGTTTCCATAATATTTCCTGACATCATTGGTCACTAATAATAGGCATTTTCAGAAAATATGATTTTGTTGGGGGTTTTTAAGCAGAGATGTTAGCTACCCAGAAATAACGAAAAAGGGAAAGAAAAATGTTATCTAATCAGGGAAGAAGAAATATGTCAGTATATTATAACAGGAGCAATGGAAAAAGAGAAAAAAATATATTATTAGAAATGACCAGAAATTGTTGGCTGAATAGACTATAGAAAGTTTTTAATGTAAAAAATATAAAATATGTGTAAATTATGTGTTTCATTGATGCATCTATAAGAATCTATACATTCAATGAGCTGCACTAGAGCTGTTTAATCAGTAACTTTCTCCTTATTTCTCTCTCAGATCTGAACCCCAGTAAAGTGAGGAGAAAAAATGAAAAAGCTAAATTGAGATGAAGGTAAGTAAGCACCTAAGGAAAACAACAATTAGACCAGAAAAGAAGACTTTTAAAAATAATTGGAAGACACACGATTGATCAGATGGTTCCAGATAACTTTCAGAAATTCCTTTGAGATAAAAAAAATTCATTGAAGAAATGGTTTGCAAAATATGACATGCTTGATTGAAGATAAGTCATAAAGCCAAGCAGTATAGCCACTATGCAAGAACAAATAATGCTATTAATAATTTTTTTAAAACTCACCACTTTGTTTAGGATCAAATCCCATTGCAGTAGTATATCAATGAGGAAATGGACCGAAGCTGTATCAGAGAAAGTTCAGAACAGACATTTGGAAAAGCCCTTCACCGAGGTGTTCACTCACTGGAATAGGCTCCCCAGGAATGTGGTTGTGGCATCAAGTCTGTCAGAGTTCAAGAAGTATCCAAACAATGTTCTTAGCCATATGGTTTAGTTTTAGGCAGTACTGTGAGGACTGGACTGAAAGTCCAGCTGATAGCTAGATTTAATGATCCTTATGCGTCACTTCCAACTGGAGAAATTCTATGACTCTGTAACAGTGGCCTTGTAAAAAAGGCTCCAGAGAGAGAAAGACATGAAGAGTCAAATATTTTGAAGGGCAAAATAATTTTTTTAACCATTTGCATAATGCAATTGTCATACTGTAGTGCATTTGATCAAAATGCTTTGCAACATATCAGTTATTGATAGGAATTCTTTGGCCTCTTGTTTAAAAGCACATGCATTTTCTATGCAATACACAGTTGAAGAGAAACTGTTCCCAGAATTGACTCAGCTGCATTTTCATGCTAGTGTCAAGGTCCTAGCAGCTCTCTGCAACAAATTCTGTGCAGCATGTAGGACAATCAACTTGAAAAAAGACAACTTGAAAACAGAACTCAAAGGGAAGTAGCAGAAGAGGTTGTACTAAGAAAAGTACTCTTTATTTAGATATTTAGATTACCCTTGGTTAGCCTGAAACTACATATGGCATCTGCTTTAGCTATATTTTATGCAGCTGTCTCTGCTAAATCTTTCTACCAATACATCTTATTTGCAAAGCAAATAGACCTGTGCATTAATTACCCAGTTTTCTGTTCAGGTTTCTAGAAAGAGACTGGAAACAGAGGAGCTGGCAGTCAGGAAGAAGGAACAGTAGGAAGGCTGTAAGTAAACTCCTTTTACTGGGGGTCTGTGGGATGCACATAAATTCCAGATGCTCTTACTGAATCAAACCATAAGATGACCAAATTCAACTTCCTCCCTGGTGGGATTTCTGGGCCAAGTAAAAACATTGCCAGAGATGAAGCTGTGCGATATCAACTGATGGAGGCCATCTCCACCCAAGGGGGGAGCACAGAACATGTTAGTGTCATAATCCTGCACTTCTCTGAGATACCGAAAATGCTCTGCATGCTGAAAGTTGTGTTATTACATTAGCACAGTGCTTTACCTGAACAACATGCTTAAGGACCCAGCAGGCTAATGAACCAGGCAGAATGCCACACTAGCGTGACTGCACTGCTTCTGATACTAAAACAAGCTGGCTCCGAGCTTGCTGTGCTCTCTCCAGATGGCACTGCCTTGTGATGTGTAGTTGGACTTGAATGGCATGAAGAATTAAAATAAAATTTGCAAAACATATTATCTCCTGCTTATGTTTCAGGTACGCAGGCTAGGTAAAGATTGCCAACCAAACCATATAAAAATATTTTGGAAAAGCAAAACCGCAAATGCAAAGATAAATGAACTTAAAAGATTAAAAGCAACTATAACATAATGTTTAAAAAGTAAAATTAATAACATTGTTGACAACAAAAAAACAGTGTTTCTTAAGCTAGATAAGCCATTGCCTTCTCTTCCTTCCTCTCCTGTGCTGCACACCTCTTCTTTCACCCCATCAGATTAAGGGAGGGGGTTATTATTATATTTGTGGGAGTGAGAACAATGCTTTTCAATTTTGCTGCTGCAATCATTCACTGAAACATTTATTGATTGAAAAAGCCCCATGAGAATTCTAATTATCCTAACATTTTCTCTGGAAGTGAAAGGAACAGGCTTTCTTATTTCATTTTATGCAAAATTACAGTAATTGGTGTCTGACCTTTTCGGAATAGACTGTTAAGCTTTACACTGCTGGATTTTTTTCATCGATTCAATTATTTAAATTATGGCTATCTCAAAAGGAGCAACAGGGTGCAAACAAGAATAGAATATTTAAATGAAACTGAAAACTGATTTTCCACCACTACCCCATTAACACAAAACATGCTATTAGCTGAAAATCCAACCTCTGGAGGCTTCGAACACTTGGATTAAAATTTAGTTTTTAAATAATCAAACTAAACCAAACACAGAAATAAAGAGAAATGACATTTCTGAGAATTAAAAAAAAAAATTAAAATGAAAGCATAGGAAAAATCAAAAGCTACATCAATATGTGAAAATGTATATAGGAGAAATAAAGCATTCTTAACGAGTCTGGAATAATTTACCCATTCTGATCACATACCTTTATAAAAATAATGATAGAAAAAAGTGAAGGCAGCTCAATAAATTTTATGGAAGGTCAAATGCTTTCCAGAACAATCACCAGTAAAAAGTCACCATTCCCAACTGCTATCTTTAAAACAGTATCCTTCTTTCCTAATAAAGACATGAGAAAGGCTACTGACTTCTCATCCCCATGGTAAATCCGTGATAAACCAACCTGGGCACAATTCTGTAGGAGTTAGTGTAAGGCAAGCTGAGATTAAGCCACCACTGAAAGCTATTTAAGTATATCTTCTGACCTCAAGTGGTTAAAAAAATACTAGGAGGTGAATACACCATTTTCAGAAATTACGATATGTTAGATTCAGGACAGGATAATTTAAAACTTATCTAGTGGAGGATAGACAGTCATTATAAATTAGCACTTTCAGTCCCTACAGACAGTCTCTTCTGCTTTGAATTATTGTCATGGAGTTTCTACTTACATCTGGCAAGACTTTCGCTCCCTCAGTTAAGCTCTCCTTCAGTTTCTATGTGAGAGCCACCATCACCTCAGGAGGTGCTGAAAAGGCAACCATGCTCCTTGGGAAAGCTCAGGTAACCAGTGCCAGCTTCCTGAAAGTAAACTATAACCAATGCACAGAAGGCATATTTAGGGAAAATACCCCTAAGAGAGAACTCACGTTGTTATCAATCTGCATTGCAGGACTTGACATAGTTATTTCCTAAGGACAGAAATAATTTGGCTATCCAGCTCCTGACAGAGCTTCTCATTTCCATTAGAATCCAACATATAAACCCTCATTTGCCCAAAAACAAATCTACGTTTTCCTTAGAAAAAGGGTATAACACACCTGGAGACCATTTTCCTGCAAGCTTAAGCACGTGTTCAGGAGACAAAGTGGTTTTTTTAAGATCTTGCTGCCATTAACTGCGATTTTTCTAACCAAAGGTACCACCCTTCCACCTTTCCTTTTCTCACTTTTCCCTCCTGCCCAGCAAGTAGGTTGTGGGTGGGAAAGAGACTGGGAGGGAACACAGACACGACAGCTGACCTGAATTGGCCAAAGGGATGCTCCACATACCATGCTCAGGAATTAAAAAACCCCCCAAAAAAAAAGAAAAAGAAGAAGAAAAAAGAAGCAGGTGTAGTCTCCCAAAGTGGCTACTGCTCAGAGACTGTCTGAGTATTTGTCTGCCTGTGGGAGATGGTGAAGGATTGCCTTTGCACCAGTTCTTCTTTTTCTTTCCTTGTCAGATTCAGCTGTCCTTACCCAGACCCAAAAATTTTCTTGTTTTTGTTCTTCCCATTCTTTCCTCCATGCCAATCTTTGAGGCCCTGAGTGCACAGGTGTGTGTGTGGGCTTATCTTGTCTGAGGTTAACCCTTCACAGGCTACAAATGAAAATATACTTCCTTAGTTGATTGTACTGGAAATGATAAAAAATATAACATCACTACAAGATACATATATTATGTTCCTCTAATTTACTGTGTATAATAATATTTTTATTCTTTGCTGCAATAACATTGTTTTTTCTACCCCTAATGATACAACTATCTGTAGTAATTATACAGATAGTAGTTATAAGAAGCTCCTTTAAGAATTTTAGGTAAGGTTGCCATTGTCATTTGGTTTCATAGTTTTGCAAATAAGTTTTCAGCAAGATGTTTCCATAGCACTCGTGCAGAGTAATGCTGGCATGTCACAGTTTACATGGAAAATATTGTTTCCCAGCATCACATTAATCAAGAATCTAGATTGGGCGCAGACTCCAAATTGTGGAGGTTACATAAGTCATTTCATTATCTTAAGTTTCTCCATTAACATACACTGAAGCTGCTTAAAAAGAAATATGTGAAGAAAAGTGCTTGTCTTTCTGCTACTGCAGCAATGAAAAAATAAAAGCACATGCCAAAAATGAGACTGCATGCCAGGATCTTGTTCACAACGGAGAAAAAACCCAGGTTTTGTCACATTCACTTCTATTCTGCCCCGCAAGAGCTCACTATCAATCTGTGTACAGGCATTCATAATTTAAAGCAAGTCCCAAGGGAGTTTGCTTTCTGTAACAGGGCATTACAAGTGGTATACAAAACCCAGGTGAAACTTGGAGAGACAAACACGTTCCACCTGACCGAGTCTCCAGTCTAGTGCAGTGCATTTCTCCTGCTTGTCAAGTATATACCAAATTTAATCACAAAAGCTTGAGTCTAAATTTTCAGTTTTGACCATCAAACTGGATTTCTTTCTGTGAATAATTCAGACCTTTTATTCTATAGAAACCATGGGACAATTTGAGTATCAAATATGTAATTTTCATTTCTAACTTAGAAATTATCAAGTTACTGCATCAATAAACTATTTTGAGTTATATATTTTTATATATTAAGTGAATGACAGTCTGCGACTTTCAGATAAAAAATTAAGCTTGTAGCATTCAAATTTATCTATCCTTTAGGACTTACCAGGTAGAGAACTTCATATCAATGAAGAAAATAAAGGAAAATCATTTCCTTTAAAGAATATTTTTTTTTGTGAAACCTCTAGTAAACAATCTCTGAAATAGAAACATTATATTATTCCTGATAATTTAATTCATATTATATGTGTTTGATAAAAACTAGATACTTTCAAATATCTTTTTTTATTCAATGGAAATTTTAAGCAAAATAGTAATTCAGAATCAATACCTTTAACTTGAATTTCATTAAACTTTGATGTCTTTATTTAGTCTCTCTCTCATATATTTAACTGGGTGTTTCTTCATGTAATTTTGATTTATAGTTTCTTCTATGGTTTAGATATTTTTCAATGTTCTGTCACTGGAAGTCTTCCCTGCAAGGTTCTTTGACAAATTAATATAGACTTCTTAAGATCAATTGCTAGTCTGTTTCAAAACACACAATTCAGCTTCATATTCAACAAATCTCTTTTCTTGCTCTTCATTGACTGATATTTTACACCAGTTCTATTTTTAGAAGAAAGTCCTTGATATTTTATTTAAAATTCTGAGCATTGCGAAATTGCCCAATCAACTGTAATTGCATGTGATAAGTTCTCATGTACTATTTTGTTTTTAAATTGTAAAAATAAGACTTTAAAATATTAGCTGAATAAAAACCCTTTTCCTACTGGAGAGACTTATCAGGAAATTGAATTTAAATATTGCATTAGTCAAATTCATAGTACTTCATTTTTTACTATTTCTATAATATCAGGTTGAAGAAGCTCAATGAGCATAACAAAAAAAAATCCTATTCCTTGGAGATGATTGTAATGTTTTAGGTAATTGAATACCATGCTGTTGATTCTCATTATTTATTGAAAGTTCCCACTCTCTATCTTAAATCTTTAAAGACAGTAAATCAAGCCTTGTTTTAATTATATTTTATTCTCAAGAATTTCACAGGAAATTTTTGTTTCTGTGACACATTATTCCCTTGTTCATTCTTTTTAAACAGTGCACTTAATTTGCCATCTTTTTTGAATCTTGAGTTCATTTTTGCTGCTTATAAGTTCAACAGAAAAAGTTGAATTCAACTTATAACTCATGCTACAAGTTAAATTTTTCACTTAAAAAAAATTAGTTTCCTTCCTGTGAGAGGACTCCCTGCTTGTCAAATATTACATGATATTATGAGGATTATTACCATAAGAAACTAATCATTAGTCTAATTTTAAATATTCTTTAACTAGTATAATGAAAATCCATCAACAATTGTTAAACATTAACAATCACATATAAATATGTTTAATCTTAAATATAATTTTCTTTCTTTATATAATCTTGATTGCTTGTCACTCAACGTCTTTGAAAGACAGTACTTTAAATACCCCAAATCAGATTGATCCAGATAAATAGGTGACAATCAGGGGTGAATTTTAAGTGACAGGCTTCAATTTGACTCTATTAATATACCAGATGTATCATAACGTGTCACTTGAAGAGTCCTGTCATATTTATATGCAATTTATATTCTACCCTCAGCCTACTCAGGAGAAGGTCACCTCAGAGAATAGTCTCCTTGTTGTGACAGGAAAACTACAAGGCAATCTTCAGTGTGGAGAAAATCATAGCTACTAAAATCATAGCTACCCCAAACCAAACAAAAAAACCCCACAACCAAACCCACTAACCTCCAAAAAAAGAAAGCCCAGATTCCTCCAAAACTAAAACACCCCTCAAGACACACTAACATTTTAAAGACGGTTCTTTTCACCATCTTTAACCAACTAATGATTGTAATTAGCAGGGAGAAAGAAGCAAGTTCTAAGGACACTGTCTCCTACATTTTTTTTCTTTTGACAAATGGTCCTGCTCTACATTTGTAAGCACACTGAGCTTTTTACTCAGAGGTATGTATTTAGCTGGTTAACCTGAGCTTACTGACATGAGTTTCATACTGCTTCAATTTTAGTCTTTAGTAAAGTTACTTTGAATTCAAATAGTATAAATAAGGATAGACTAGATTCATCTGGGGAACATTAATTTTCATTTTCTATTTATTTTCATTTTGCTTGTAGAAGTCCAGACTACTAAATGAGAGAAATTTAAAGACACATTTCGTTGTTTGGACCCAATTGTGTACACAGGAGCACTACTTTTTGCACAACACCAATTCATATATTGCACTAACTCATTTTAAACAAGTGGGGTAGAGATTTTACATCTCATATCTAGAAGGCTCATTAGAGATACTTCAGTCTACATACACAGCATGCTTTACCAGAGCAAGAGTAGAATGAAATAGCAAAAGGTTTTCCGGGGGGGAGAAGAAAAAAATTATTCTCTACAGCATTTCATCATCATCACCATCATCATCATCATATCACTTATTTTTTCCTCCTAGTACCTTGAAAATGCTGTTATATTCATTTCCCAGGCTGGACCTTAGAAACAGAAAAAGAAATATGAGGAGTTATTCAAACAGCACTTACTCATGTCCTGAAAGCATTTTTCCTTAGCTGGACCTGAGTCAAATATTCAGAAACTGAAAATTCATAAATTGTTCTTATGTGAATCCTATTTCAGTAGAAATATTTAATCTTTCTCAGTTATGCCCAGACACACCAGAAGGACTGCTTTCAGGCTAAACTTTTTTTTCTTGTCACAAAAACATTAAAATACATAAATGATCAGGTTAGAAATCTGATTTTAATACATTAGCATTCCGCTTTCCAAAGTGTACATGAAGGTTTTCTGGAAGCAGTAGAAGAGTAATAGAGATCTATTAAACAAAAACAATTGAAAAATACCATCTTGAAATGACTATGGTATTTACTCTCATTTCTGCTTTAAACTACATCACTTGTAAATTTACTCAACATAGGAAAAAGCATAACTCTTCTGATATTGATTCTATATACTTATTAAATTAATTCCCTCTTTCACCAAAATAAAAAGTTTTATCCTTTCCAAATCAAACCCTGAATTCTTAATTTCTCACTAGTTGTCTAGCTGAAGAGAATAATACATCTTACATCTTTTTCTTAACGTCTCTTCAAATAATGGAGCAAAAATAGGAACAAGTATGAAGTTTAACAGAGTATCTTCTTTGCAAAAAAGGCAGTTGCCTGCAAGTATTGCTTCTGCTTGGGGCAAATCATGGTTGTGTTTGTTCTGTGAAACCTGCTCTATAATCCACTGGAATTGCTGTTAGAGCAGGCAGTGCAGTGTGGCTATTTTGAGCTACCAACATTATCACTGATGGTGTCAAAGATCAACCACATTAAAACAAAGGCACAGTTATGTGCTGCATAATATTCTGTCTAAAGCCTTGCTGCAGAATCAGGGTGAGCAGCCTACAGTCCCTTCAGCTTGACAAATGTTGGCACTGTTCTCCCCCTCACAGATATTTTTCTTGCTAAAATACATTGGTTAAAAATTCCCTGAACGACTTGATTAGTAAGTCTTTCCTTTACCTCCCCAAGTTCCTTCTCCTCTTTTTCCTTGCAATGTTTAACCAAAGTTATTGTTCAGTATATCTCTCATTTTTATGTTTACTTGCATAACCAGTGTTTATTTGTGTTTTAAATGAAAGTGCAGCATTACATAGCAACAGCAAAAAGGGAGCTAATTGAATATAAAAATCTGAGAAGGCAGTAATTTTATCCCTAGAATCCTCTCAGACAATTTAAAAAAAAATACATATTAGTACAGAATGAATTCTCATGATTCAATAGCAGAAGAACCAAACCCATTCCCTTTAGTACCTAAATTACTGTTTCTCTTTAAAACATAAACACTGCTTTAAAAAAAACTACCAAAAAATGCAAACTTTTCTTTTGCCCCATGATAAAACATAAATTTTATTGCAAAGACCAATTTCATACATCTTTTAAGTAATAATGAAGTTACACTGTTAGGAAGATCCCCCCCATGTCAGGAACATCAGTTCAATGTTACCAGGGACAAAAAAGAGCTGAAATTTAGAACAGAGGACATGGCCTGGTGTCATTATTAGAATAATTTTCTAACTTTCTGTGTACATGCTCCATATGTAGCAATGCCATCTCCACAAGCCAACATGAGCTACTTTGTTGGAAGAGAGAGAATTCTCTGTATTCAATTTCAAGAACCAAAAGTGAATTCAAGAGAGGTGGCTTCTGTCCTAGCAAATTTAACCAGCGAAGTGACCTGTGAAAAAACCACTTTTGAAATTCAATGTTACTGTCAGTTGCAACCAAATAATAAACTAAAAAAGAAAAGAAAATAGACAAACAAACTCAAAATACCACAAAAAAAAAAAAAAACCACAAAATAATCTAAACAGTATTTCATAATTTTGCCTGAGACATACTATTCAAACCCTCATTACAATCAAAAGTATGTTATTTCTCTATGAAAGTTACATTAAAATATTTTCTTTGAAATGAAAAGCACATAATGGAAAAGAATATCTTGGTAGAATGGCTGAATTTACAAGAAATGTTTCTTTAAAATTTAAAAATAAGAACACAGTACTTGGAGTTATGAGAATAACTCGAGTAGTGGTCATGCTGTAAAAGTTAAAAGCCATTAGTGGGTAAGGCTACAGCTATTTCCCCACAAAACTTTGGGATCATTCAGGGGATATCTGTGCAGAATGTAATTAGGTTTTGCATGCCATTGAGATAATTAAAGGGTTTATATATGACTTAATTTAGTTATATAAAGAATAGACAGCAGTATTTCATTAATGAATAAATACACAGTAAATTCTGAAAACAATTTAACTTTAAATAAAAATAAAAAACAACCTCTTGTAGTATAAGAGGATACAGGGATTTTGACCCTCTTTCCCCTGCCCCATTTAATTTTTTAAAGTAATTAAGATATAACCTAATTTAGTTGGTTTCGGGTTTTTTATTCAAAAAAGCTCATAAAACTCATTTATAAGACGTATGAAAAAACCGTCTTGGAACTTGAATATCTGAAAGTATTACTCTCAGATAAGAAAAAGAAAGAAGTGAAAAGCATTTGAATTAGGGTGCTAAAAATATTAAGGTAAAATTGAGAAAGGAAGCCTTTGGAATACAAATAAATGCTTGCATTAATGGTATCAAAGAAACAAAAATAGTGGTTTGTGGAAACTGCTGCAAAGCAGTTTGTACTGGTAACATATCTATAGCATTATAGTTCATTATTTCATTTAACTTCATAAAGGCTATGCATAATGTATTAGAAACTAATTTAGTCATGAATATAAATATTCTACTGGTTGGAAAAAATTTTATTATGCATGTTTTGCAGCTCAGCTTCCTCCTTTCCTTGTTAAAATGTGCTATTATGGCACTTTCTTGCATTAACTTCTGACTATATAATTATAAACCAGCAGGGACCATCAAAAGAAATCTCGCAAGACCCACGTGTGTGATACTTATCTACCAGGACATCTTATTTATAACCAAATAAGATACTATACTAAAATTTTAAAATTTTCCTTTAGGTTCCTGAACTATATCTAATTCCGTACTTCACCAAACATGCAGCTTTTGTGGTTTGTAGTGAAAAGTAGAGAGCTTAGTTTCAAAATAAAAGCTGATATAAAATGTGATTATAGTGCACATTTAGTTTAGCCTTCTACTATTACATGCTAGGAAAAAAACCCAAACAAACAAAACAAGATTCAAAAAAAAAACCCAAGAAATATCTTCCTAGTAACTGTGCTCTACCCTCTTAGAAAATAAAAGGTTAAGGTATTACAACAATTTGACATTTTGATTTTTGGTAACAACATATACTATTAACAGTTTTTAGTATGCCTTAGAAGCAGGAAAAGGGAACATTAGGAGTGTTGAGTAGCATTCCACCAATGACCATATTTCTGAAAAGAGGGGAAAAAGGTTTTTAGTGGGGTGGGGTACAGAAATCCTTATAGAACTTCACTGTGGTGCAATTCAGAGTCTAAGCAGATACAAAAGGAAAGGAAAACCTGAGAGAGGGAAAACGCAAACAAATAAGCAGGTGCCCTTGTCTCCTCAAACATCCAGGTGAAAAATCTGTGCATAGTGATTGTAATCCAAATGCACTTTTCACTTTCATAGGTCACTATCCTGCACAATATTATTGCTCTATCACGTGTCAAATAAAACCAAAACAAACCCCTTTGAATATGGTTATATAATTTTTTTTTTTAAAGCAGCAGTGAAGGGTTAATCAAGATAAGGAGAGCCAGGAACCTACTTTCCCAATGTACTAAAAGCTCTTGCTTAGTTCAGCAAAAAGATGAAAGAGAGGGAATATGATTACAGTCTTATAAATGCTTCAGCTGAGAACACACAAGGGCTGCAGGGGAGATAAACTATTTAACTAGACAACAATACTGGCACAGAAACAAATGTGCACAGATTGACCATAAATAAATTTAAGCTGACAACAAACCTCTTACAGGCTTACAAAAGACAGAAGAGATGGTAAGAGTACAATATAAAACTCTACTTCTAAATGGAACTTTATAAAGCAATGCCATGTGTTACCCAAGGTGCTTCTTTTGACCGCCCATGGCTACACTTCAGCTCCTGGGAAATCCTTTCCAATCGCATGTTTTTAGGACTGAATTCTTTTTTCACTCATATGAGAAAAGAAAAATAAAACATGAAAACCAATATTTACTCTTAAGGAAAGAATATAATAACACAATCTGTTGATTTGAGGTCTGGGTTTTCACAGCAGAAGAGGTATGTGAGCCATCATTATAGCTTTATGAGAAACCAGTTAAATAGAGGAACTTTTTGTGCCTTGACAATTTTGAGATTCCTTTCCTTCACTATTAGTTTTTCTCTAACATCAAGTGCAGAAATGCGCACAACGTGCTGGAAAAGCCAATGTGTTCTGATTCACAAAACACATACATACAGAATTAAAAAAAAAAATCCCAATTCTGAGAATCTCCTTACTTTTTGAAGACAAACATTTTCACTGAAAACCCTCTTACATATTTTATGCCATCACTAGGCACAACATAATCAGCGTGCCAGACATGAGCATAACCTTAATGAGTATACTAATGGTTTCACTTGAAGCACTTCAGAGCATTAATTTTGAACTGGATGAGGACATGCCAAATACAGAAGAGCATAAGCTAACTTGTTTTGATAAAAGAGAAATGCTAAGATTCCTATAAAACCACACACAAAGGTGAAAACATAAGTGATAAAAGAAATAAGATTAAATTTCCCTATTTTAAAAGCAGAAAGGAAAGCTGCTGGGTTTTGTTATATTTCCCATTTACACTAACATAAGACAAAACATTCTTATTCACATGAAAGACTAAGAATTTTCAGTTCTGAAAACCAGGACATAGAATCTTCAAAACAGAGAAAGGCATCAAAGGTATGATGAGTAAAAATGCAAAACAAAGGCACATACGGTCTCAGTCGGTGTTCAGTGAATGCTACAATACTAAATGCTGTCCTGAAAAGTAGCATAAAAATTATCCGATGAAGAGTTCATCATTTTCTTTACATTCTCATTAAATCATCATCCAAGCTGAGTGGAAGAAAAGTAAAAAAACCCAAAACAGCAAGGATTTAAAAAAACTCTCTAAAAGACTATCTGAATAAGCAAGGTGTTTAGTTTCTTTATGCAAGCAGAAATCTAGGTCACACTATAAAGTAAGGCTTTATTTGCATATAGGTTTCAAGGTTTCAGGTGGCTTAAAATATTAATGACTTTAGAAATCCATTTAAGAGACGCATTATGTTCACAGGGCATTGTAACTGCAGAACTGTGTGGTACATCATTATAATCTATCATTTTATGTTAAAGCTAAACTGTTTATATAACAATATATAATATATGTTTTGGTTACTTAATTGAGTAAACTAATTCATAAGTAGAGTTCATAGAAGTTCTTATTTATATAAGTCTCTAGCCAGTGAACAAATGACACAACTTATATTTGACTATGTAAATTATTGACTGAGAACCCCACAACTGAGGAGACTAGTTCAGAAGGTTATATACACAGCATTCCCTCATTATGTAATACTGTAGTAAACCCCACAGTCATTTGTTCTACTCAGAAGCCAATCTAAAGATCTAACACTCAGTGCTGGATATATAAAAACATATTCAAAATTGCTTGATAAAATGATATATAAAAATATACTATTCTGTGCATACCCTTAGCCTTCAGTAACTTCAAATACTGGGGAAAGAAAAGAGGCCAAAAAAAAGACCTATCAGGAACAGCAGCTGGGAAGTCTTGGAAAGCAATTCATATCACCTGTTCCACCAGCAGATCAAATATATTCCTCTCAGACTAAAAAATAAGCAGAATGGATGCCTTTTGACACTCATTGTAACTAAATTTTTTGCTAAGCTAAATCCAAACCCGATTCAAGCCACCAGAATCCAGTACAAAATGTGTCTGATCTGGGCAGAGCAGAGCTAAGGAACAGAAAGTGATGAGAGAACAACACATAAACACATAAATATTTGTGTTTGAAGACTCTCACAATAAACCATTAACACACCTATTTGGTGACAGGAAGTTACAATTCCTGAGCAAAAGCCAGCAGTGAAAACTCAGTAATAGATAAGACGGAATCAAACATGGAAGCTGAGCGGAAAAGAAAGCAGCAACAGGTCAAGAGGCAGAAATGGATTATCAAAAACGTTGCAAATATATCTCTGGATCCAACTGCATGAAAATGAGTGTGTAGCTTATTTAATGATAAAAAAAATTGCTGGAAACATGGTGCATTCAATTTATAAAACTAATAAAAAAACAGTGTCAATACTAATGAAAGCTTTTATTTTAAATACACTACTGTGCAGTGCAAAAAGAGAATAATTGCTATAAAAGGACTGCATGTAAGGATGAAGAATCATGAGTATCTCAGAGAAGAACCTGATGCAGATTGTGAAACAGAAGCAGTGATCTGAAAGACAAAAACTGTTCATTTCACAAACCCCAGCAGCACCCATTGTGGCATCTACACTGAAAGAGCTCTACCACCAGAGATGGAGGGAGGTGTAACTAATAGGCGGAGTGGATTAATAGCCTTATTAAACAATATTACAATAAAATGTATACATTTTCACACAACCCCACTGTATCACCTTTCAAGGTGGATTGAATGTGAGATCTGAGAAAGCTTTAAGTGCTTATATTGAGATATTTTTTTCTCCTGGTGTTTATTTTTCTTATTCTTTGTGCAGAGAACATAAAACAAAGGCAATGCCCTTCCCATCTGAAAAAAAACCAACCAAACAAACAAAACAAAACAAATTGGGGCATTAGTAAATGCAGGTAGAGATATCCTGATTACCTCCAGCATGCAGCAGTGTTAAAATTAGATTAGCTTTATAATGTACTGTCACATTTGGACTGATTTAAATATAATCATTAGACTAACACTTAGTAACTACATTGTGTTCCCTTCTAATAAAACTCTATATTTCCATGTTTTATGGTTTTTAGAAAAATACTTTAAAAAAAAATTTTGTTTACAATAGTCATATGATATTTTGACTCCATATTCATCTATGATGGGCAAATACAAAAGGATTGTGAAATACACAGATCTGAAAGATCATGTTATCTTGTAAACTACATACTGAGCAACACACATACGAGGAAAGCAAAATATAATTAGAGAATGCAGTTTCAGGACAGGTTGCTCTGTGTTCTTCTGGGTCAAAGCCCCCTTTAATGTAATGTCTTACTGATTTTATTATCATTGAAGTTACTCAAGAGACTTATCCACTTGTAGAATGTAAGAGAAGCATGTTCAGAAACAGCACTTTGCAGATGAACATAATGAAAAGAAGCTTCCTAGGATTTCAAGCAATGTTATCTAGAGGTTTTCTTAAAGATTTTTTCCAGACTTGTGAATACAAAGCCTTTGGTCACAGGCAATAGCTTTGTTGACACCCTGGCTTTCCTGAAATGTTGATGAGGACAGAGACACATGAAACATCCTGTCTTAGAAGGGCAGGACTGTTTTCTGCACTTGTGTCAGAAAACAGGTTCCAGCAGAGATCTCTGACTCCAAGGAGCGATGCTAACACATTAAGAATGTCTCGGTGAGCTGCCAGCGCTGTATTCCTCTTTCCATTTCTTTAGTTTGAAGGTTATAACACCAGCATGCCTTTCCTCAATCCATTACAAGCAGCAAGGTACATTTTCCAGTTAGTGAATGCTTGGCACGTCTGCCTTTTCAGCAGGTACTGAAGCTGCTAAACTCTACCAACTCAGAGGCAACTGAACCCTCCAATTTGGTTAAAATGACAGAAATCTGCTCCTGCTGGGCTCTAAGCTGCAAACCTTCAGCACAGAAGCAGGATATGTGCTATTTGAGTTGAAAAAAGATTAAGGGAGCCACGTGTGGCCAAAAGAAAAGATATATAATAAAAGCTGTCTCAGATGTAATCTAAGGAGGTAATGAAAACACAGGTCAAAGCCTTTCTGAGTACAATATCAGATTTAACTTCTGATAATGAGGTGGATAACTGTGGGGTGAATGATCAGCCCTGATTGTAAATTAATCCAGTCAGAAGGTGCACCTGTTGTAAGGAATTAGTGATTTACAGAATGTGGGACCCATTATGAAAAGCAATTTTTACTTTGAAGCAATATAACTCTAAACCATGTAATGCCAGGGTAAATAATTTGAACATGAGAACTGTATTATAGGTACATTTTAACTTCTTTTTTTAAGGAAATTCACTTTGTGAGCATTCCACTAACATAAATCTCCAACCTTGATGGCAGAAATAAACTCTAATTAAAAACAAAATATTAAAAATACAGAAAAACCCCACCAAAATACACTACTGCCTTAGAAATACTGCACCACATCAACTCACAGTTATTATCCTTTGCTGCCCCTCCAAGTGAAACAGGGTTCCTTTCTCTCTTCATCAGTTTCCTACAGGTTGTTCAAATTCAGAGGTAATGCAGATGCAGAAGTTTCCTACAGGTTGTTCAAATTCAGNCTGCACCACATCAACTCACAGTTATTATCCTTTGCTGCCCCTCCAAGTGAAACAGGGTTCCTTTCTCTCTTCATCAGTTTCCTACAGGTTGTTCAAATTATTCAGAGGTAATGCAGATGCAAAAGTTTTCTAAAATACTTTATTTTTTCACAGCACAGAAGCAGCTGTAACACTGTGTGATAAACCAATAAAAATGCTCCTAGTTTAATCATTCTTTTGTACGTGTCTGCCTGAAAAAGAGACAAGGGCAAATACATATTCCTCACACATTTATGGAAAACACCTCCTAAGTAGAGGTCAGGGGAGTAGATATCATCTGGAAAAGACACTTCACTTTTCTTCAAGTCCTTATTTAACTATGGCTAACTACGTTGCACCATGAGACACATTATGTAGAATTAATCTCATTTTCATGTTTCTGTAACAATAGAAAAAATTTCATTTCATTATTTTGTGGGATTGTTTCTGCGGTTTCTTTTTTTCCCCTCTAATATAGAATTATTAGGAGAATTATCTATTTTCCATAATTGATAATGTATTTCTTCTCCTAGTAAAAACATATAAACTGTTTATTTATTGCTTGATACACGTAACTTCGGTCTAAATTTTAAAACTTATTGCACCTATCAATAATAAGTAAGTTATTTTCCTTGCATTTGACCATTTAGAGGATCAATGGGCCATTGACTCCCTCGAAGGCAGGGAGGGCCAGCAGAGAAGGTCGCTGGCAAGTTGAACATGAGTCAGCAGTGCCCTGGCAGCCAGGAGGGCCAAGTGTGTCCTGGGGCGCATCAGGCACAGCATCGCCAGCCGGGCAAGGGAGGGGATTGTCCTGCTCTGCTCTGCACTGGGGCAGCCTCACCTCGAGTGCTGGGGGCAGGTTTGGGTGCCACAATACAGGAAAGACATTAAACTATCAGAGAGCATCCAAAGAAGGGCCACAAGGACGGTAAAGTGCCTCAAGGGGAAGCTGTATGGGTAGTGGCTGAAGTCACTTGGTCTGTTCAGCCTGGAGAAGGGGAGACCAAGGGGAGACTTCATTGCAGTTACAACTTCCTCGTCAGGGGAAGAGGAGGGGCAGGCATTGATCTCTTCTCTGTGGTGACCAGTGACAGAACCTGAGGGAATGGCCTGAAGTTGTGTCAAGGGAGGTTTAAGTTGGATATTAGGAAAAGGTTCTTCACTCAGAGGCTGTTTGGGCGCTAGGACAGGTTCCCCAGGGAAGTGGCCACAGCACCTGACACAAGCCTGACAGAATTCAAGAAGTGTTTGGATAATGCTCAGGCACAAGGTGTGATTATTGGGGTGTCCTGTGCAGGGCCAGGAGCTGGACTTCGATGATCCTCTTGGGTCCCTTCCAGCTCAGAATGTTCTGTGATTACTTATTGAATTTGTAACACATTCAGTACTGTGCATTCATTCTGAGGTTTGGGGAGCAATGGAATAAAGTGAATATAAGTCAGTAGCTGAGAAAATTAAAGGAAGGAAATTGAAGAGATAGCAGAAAATATAAAAGAGAAATCAATCTGAATTTAATAAACTTATTCAAGGCATAAAGTAACTGTACAATCCAAAACATAATCAGTCAAGTAACCAAGTTCTTTGAGACAAAGGTTTGTAGAAGTGTGCATTAAAGGTGAGTTTGAATTTACAGCTGAGTTACAATCAAATTGGAATTCAATGGGACAAAAAATAAGAGGAAAATCCAGTCAAGAAATGCTGATATATCTTTTTTTTTGATGAGTCATAACAAGGCAACAGTGTTAAACATTTGGGATATTTTACCTTTATCTTATTTTTTAAAACATCTGTTAAGATGTCAAGGTGTTTTACTACTTGTAATGAAGCTTGTGAGAGATGAATGGTGAGCATTAACCACTATTTCACTGTCACAGAATGAGAGGGAGAGAGGTTGGAAGGTGTCTTCAAAATACTGTCAAGGATATTTGTTCATTATTAGTAGTACCTGTATACTAAAAATCTCCTAAAAGCTTCACAGGGGAAAGAACAAAGAGAAAAAAAATCCCTTCCCTTGAGTCAAGGATCAAATACATAAATATAATTAATTCTTTATTAGCTGTGATCACTAAACTGAAGCTTCCTATTCCTCTATGCAAATTCCCCAAAAATTCCTCAAGAAGATTCTGCCTAAGGATGGTCTATGCAGAAAAATGAACCAAACCCCCAAGAATCCAAACAATTCCCCTCAAGCCCTGCCCCAAACTGCACAAAATTAAACACAAATGTGGTTATTTATATATTAACTATGATTTTATAAGATCAAATACTTTTATTGATACAGAAATAAAACAAGCAAATAAAATAGAGATTGGTTTTTTCATAGAAACTTAAATGCTGATGCCATTACTGGTTAAAGTAGACACAAAGAAGCAGAGATTTTTGCTAGATTTCTCAAAAGTCTAGTTGTATTTTATTGCTATGCCTACAGCACCACTGCTACTAAAACCTTTAATTAAACTACAGATTCCATAGCATATGCCACTCATTTTTCAGTTCAGGAATACAATTACAGAATATTTCTCAGCCAGTAAAGATGTAATTGTACATATTTTATCTAAATGAAAATTTGAAATATAATAACTCCCTAATTTTAATGGTAAAAATTACCACATGAAATTACAGTGATGTTGCTAAATTAGTTACTAATTAAAAACAACAATACACCTGCAATACAAAATATCTATTACCATAGGCACTGGGAATAGCCAAGTTGTTTACTTACCAAACTCAAAAATGGTTGACCCAAATGAGAAAGAGAATTTAAAAAAAAAAATTACTCAAATTTAAAATTTGTCTTTAAAAATCAAGTGGAAATACTGTAATGACAGTCAGAGTATTACTTCATAAACAACATTTGTAATTTCTTACAACAGAATTTCATGCAAATAATAACAGATGGAACCAGAAGCAAATTTCAGAAAATGGGTTAGGAAAGTGAAAAGTTAAAGAATTTCTACTGCAGAGATTGTCTGGAAATGTTCAGACACAAAATCCCCACTGCTTTACACACACACCAAACAGACAATATATTAATGAATTTGTTACACAGAGTAGCTCAGTATGGGGCTGTTTTGACAAATTTCAAATGCATTTAACCTGAAATGAGTATTACAAAAATTTTGGAAAGACTTCTAAATTGAACAGGGAAGGCTCTTTCTGCTTCTATTCAGCTTTAAAGTTAATTTTATCCATATTACTGGTGGATAGATAGGCAAAAATACAGATAATGAAATGTAACACATAGATTCAGCAAGTGCTCAGGGCAGTATTTATAAAATATGCCATCACTAAGAACCATTGTCACAAGGAAAGACCATGTCTCTGTGAGGATATTTTCTTTTAATTTTTTAAATGGGATACTAAACCCCTGATTTAATTTACATCACAGATGCCATCATTAACTTCAAACCTATATACACCTCACGAGTCAAACACCCACGTAACTAAGGTTCCTGATTCTTCCAGAATAGTTTCTCTTAATACTTTGAATAAATTTATATTAATAACTTTAAAGAATACCTTTTAGTTCTAAGGATATTAATATTTTCTTACATGTATAGCCTTCACTCTCCTTTAATTATGGCTCTGTAACCTGGTTTGCTTAATTCTGAAAAAAAAATGTATTTTTTTAAATTTTCTTAATTTTTTGTCTCCTTTTCATTTTAATAATAAAAATTATATTTAATAACTTTCATAATTTTGTTTTTTATTTTTTTGAAATGTCACTACTTACAGAAAAAAAAGCCCAAGTGGCTAAAATATTGTACAAGAAAATTTCATTATCTTCATTCCAGACTACAAAAGAATGGAAGTGACTGAAGTCAATGCCAGGATCAGATGATCACTGCAGTGAACAGCATGGCAGGTGAACAGTTTGCACCATTGTTCCTAGTGCACATTTGGAAGCTGAGGAGGAAGGCAGTCATACATATCTCAATTGCTAGAGGCCACATTCAAGAGGTTTCCTTTCACGGATTTCACATTCTTTTACCAGATACTGGTGCAAAATAGGATGTTAAGTCCTATGCCATTTTTGCTAACCCCTATAAGCTTCTGTTTGTAGGTGCAATAATGGTATGTTGATTTATTTTACCATCCAGGTCTTAAAACTATACTAATTTCTTGGCACCAGTAGCAGTAGCTCCTTTCATGAATACGAAATGTGTTGTGATATGCACTGTCTAGGCACATTCCTGTCCAGAAAGCTCATCACTCAACTACAAGCCAAAAGGGAACAAACACACAGCTACATTTAGGCAGAGGACATAATAAAAAAAAAATTTAAAAACCAAACCAAAAAGGATGAAATAATACATCTTTGCTTTTATTTTTTTGTCTTTTAAAAGTTCAGGTCTCTAGTTGTTCTCTGTCCAGTATCTTTGAGTTTTCTGGCCTTTCACTAATCATATGCACTAACATCTAGGAAGTGAATCTTGGAAGTTTATTCAGCTATCCTGAGAAATTTGTATAAACTCTATATGATTTGTTCCGTGTATTTTTTGTTTTATGCACATTACAAGAGCAATTAAATACATGGAATTATGAAAACATCCAGGAGAAAAGAAATCCACTAACCTTGCTTCTATGTGTGGAAAAAATCCATTTACATACTGAAAGCCAAACAATGTTAAGTCTAAGTTCTTAAAAAATGTCTATTGAAGCAGTTAAACCCAAAAAAAGTGCATATCTAGAAAATGGAACCTGTTTTACTATCTATGTAGTTGTAGCGCATGGTTAGCAGTTTGAAAAAGAAACAAAAAATTTTAAAATTACATACTAAAATTATATAAAATACATCCAATAAAATGCATCCTTCATTCTCTAGGTTACATATAAATTTATGACCTATGTTCTACGCATGTGTTGAGGAGCTGTGTGTAATGGTGCAGGTACTGTGGAGATTACGACTCCCCAGGCACAATTCTTCACTTTAAGCAGCTTGTTGGATTGCAAACCCCACCAGACCTATCAAGCAGTACTGCATTATTTGGTTGCTCAGAAGTTCTTGACAGATTTACAACATCTTCAGTTCCAAAGACTGCATAACTCAGATACACAGGATACTTCTTATGATTATTATAAAAACAAGGAAAATCCTAAGGATATTAGCATGTGGCTGGTTATTGGGAGAAGATTATGAGATTTCTTTCTAGAAACTGTGGCTTGTATAACACAAAGGATATGTTTCTAGGAGTACTGCAGCAGTGCTGATGTGTGCATGCCCGGAGTACATTGCTAGCTTGTGCAGCTATGAGTGTCCAATTAATATTTGTTTCCTCTCTTCAACTCGCACGTGTTTGATTAGTTATCCCCCTAAGCAATTATTGTTGTTCATGTGTCTTAAACTTTCTTGTTAAGGACAAGGCAAACCAAACCCACCTTACAGTGAAGCTAGGCACCAAAATCATCATTCTCAAAAATCCAAGACAAGTGAGAATACAGTGTTTTCTCTAGTAAAAGCAGTTTTGTCTAGCACAGCAGCAGAAGTAGTACTTTCCTGATGTACTCTCACGATGTTGACTTTTGCAGAAACATCTATAGTTGTTACCTATTAATCAGCTAATAAGACCTGTTGCTATTTCCCCTGTGTGCTTTAGCCCTCCTTAGAGGTTTGCATTCTGCACGGGCAGAGATCTACTTAACAAATACCTGAATATGGTAAAGTTTTGCCATTATTAAGAGATCGGAGATGCCAGGAGTTACTCTGTAAAGACAACACAACATGCAGAAACATTGTCAGATGTTTTCTGTGCTGTACCCTTTGAAGAAGTCAGTATCCCAGCTTTTCCTCCAATGGCATTTCTTCCAATAATTTGTCTTCTTTCCATGCACAGAGGCAGAACACAGATGGAATCATTCTGTCTTGGCTTGTACTTCATGTATAAAGTATTTTTTATGACTCTTCATAAAGTATTTGGAATATATATAAAGCCATATCTTTTCACCAACAGAAACATAGCTAGGGAAAAATCACAGCTTTAGCAAAACAGAATTTCTATTGAAATTAGTGTTAATATTGAACTTAGAAGCACATACTGACTCCATTGTCCAGGAAAATACCCCAGAACTCCAATGCTAGCACTTTCACTAGCAGTAAACAAATTCAAACTAGTATTTTCTTTGCGTGCTGCTAAATGCAATACAGTGCCTACCTTCTCATTAGAAGAGGAATATTTAAACTGGTTATCCAACACATGTTAGGATTTTAAAAACCCAATGAAGTGCATAGGCTGCTAATTTTATGACTTGTTTTTGGATAAACCCTGAAATTACAGAATGAGGTAACATGTATGAATGAAAATCAATTTTTCAATACCGTATTATAAAAAATATTCTGAAGCCTCAAAGTATGTGAGATTTCATGTAGTCTAATATATTCCAAAACCATCGCAGCTGCCAGAGCCTGACTAGCTTGGTGCTCATACACTAAAATAACTGATGTGATTAAATGCTCTTTTCCTGCTTTTTTGTCCTGTCTACACTTGTAATATTCCAGCACATTTGTGGTATATATGTACAACTTTTTAGGTAACAGAAAACTAGCATCTTGACTGTAGAAATGAAAAACTAACAGCAGTAATCTTAAAACAAGTTATTTTTGGCCACCAAAAGTGTTAAAAGCCAAAAACTCCAGCTGGAGAAAAATGTGTGCCTCTCTCTTTTCCACAGGTTAAAAAGAATGTACTCTAAAAGACATTCAAATTGATATGAATTGTAAATGAATTTTATATCTATTACCACTGGGGAGAAAATAAAGGAGATTGGTGGAGAAGGGGCTTATTTCTCATTATAAGCATTTTGAACAGACTTACTAAATTTAAATATATCACAATGATTCAAAATTTATGAACACATTTCAAACATTTCATACTGCATGAAATGAAAGCTCTTATTTTTATTGAGTCTATTACTCTGCCCCAACTTACAATACATAAAGCACAGGTGTTTGTACAAAGTAATTTCCCCAAGTTCCTGTAAGCAATCTCTTTTGGAGCATAACTATTTTGGCTTGTCTTGATGTTCTGCCTTAGGATGATACAAAACAGACTAGGCTCCCCTGATTCATAAAAGTAGTTTTTCATTACCAGATCCAGAGTTGTACCTCTACAAAGTAAACATCCCTTTAACCAGTGAGAAATAAACCAAAGAAACAACCTAGCAATTCTTTCCCAAATTTGAAAATCCATGGGAAATTCAAGAGGTTCTGGTCTTCAAAATAACTGGACAGGCTTGTCCCCTCTGGCTCACCATATAAATAGTTCTTTTTTTCAAGGGTAGATCTTGCTTCTGCCAATAAACAAGAGACAGTTTAAAAACAGAAGAACAGGACAACATCCTTTCTTTGCTGATGGTAAAGTTTAAATAAAATGTAACCAGAATTTTGTGCTCCAGGTGTATCATTTGATGTATTTTAAAGATTAAACTTTAAATCTGGACTGAGAACTTCACAGACTGAATTAGACATCTATTCAGAACTTTGTCAGTTTAATGGACTTCCAGATACCACAAAGTCTTTCAGACAGCTTATTCAGAATATGGATTAAAGAATTTAGTATTTATCTCTGCTCTGGCACAGAGAGGATTTATAATGCAGAGAAGCGAAAGGAGTATTTTTCTCACTTCTGTTCATAGAATCACACTCTTTCTCCCTGTGGTATAGCCTCACTGTTGGCCAACACTGATTCCAGATCACTCAAGAGGACCTGAAGGACAGGTGACCCTCCTCTGCCAGTGACCCCCAGTACTGGGGACTGCGACATCACAAGTGCAGATGAGATGAGGTTACTCATCCAATTGTAATTCAACACACGCAAACATGTAAAATGGCCATATTGGTATATTTTATATGTATTAGGATGTATATAAAGCTTTCAGTAGGCTAAACTTGTTCACTCAGCTGGGTAGAGTGTGACAGGAGGTAACGAACAGCCAGACTGCAAGAAATAAACCTCATCTTTCTATCACAATGAGATCTCATACAAAGCTTAGCATCAGCTTGAGAGCCACATACAATAAATAGTAAACACTCCACTTCTAGCACTGTGCTACCCTTCTTTTACACTTGGAGAAGTGCTTCCATCACCAATCATGAAGTACCACTTCTTTGAAGAAAAATGGAATGCGTAAATAAAGAATAGAAAAAAATCAAAAATCAGGGGTCAAATTAAATATATTTGAATTAGTACTATTTTTTCTCTTTCTTAGAGTCTTTTATATAATGGTACCTGCAGGGACACATGCAACTAAAATGAAAACTGTACTAAAAGTACAATAACAAACAAAGATTTCCAGCTTGATACCAAATTTCTGTTATAAACTTGGATACAGTTTTCATTTTCTCCCTACAAGAAGTAGTCTGTGCCACTAAAAATACTTTAATCAGAAATACTTTAATATCATGCAAAATATTTCCTTTACTGCCTTGAAATTAGAAATTGAACAAGTTATCTTTACACCTTATGGTGTTCCTTGCCCTATAACACAAAGTCATATATGCATGATGATATCAGAGATATTTTAGGATTCAATCACTCCCCAGCAGATAAGAATTTTCTGCTTTGAGCTTATTGCTTGATAACAGGAGATGAAATTGCTGCTTATAACTTCAAAATTCTAACACAAACAGTGCAAGCCTATTGTAACCCTGATGAGGTTTCAACACTTGATGTTGATAGGTGGTGCCATAGAAACCAAATGGTAAAAAAAACCCAGAAATAAAACCCCCACACACCAAAAAAACTCACCACCACAAAAGAAACCCACCATCAATCATTAAATATTTTAACAGCATACTGATATGTGACAAAAACGGGTGATCAATTTCAGGATTGAGTGTGCAATTTTTTGTACATATGAACGCATACAATTAACCAAAAAACCCCCACTACAAAATGTCTCAAATCAAAATTAAGAATTCTACTTCTTTTTTGTGGTATTATTAAATAATTTGAAGTCCAGAGACTTTACTTACTAAAAATAAAATATTAATATTCTATTAATATAGAATATTAAAATCCTGTGGGATAAGCTGGTGTTCTGCTCCATTTTCCATTCTATTCAGTGTGTCTTTAAATCATAGCCAGCTGGGAATGACTTTGTGAGTGATGCATTTTCATAGCAAAATCTTCTGCATATTTGAATGCCTTACACCAGTTAATTTTTTTAATAGTTTTTAGCCTTGCTCCCATTGCCAAAGGTGCAAAGAAAGTGGTAATTCTGTTGTTCAGAAAATTAGATTCAACTAAAATATACCCTGTAACATATCTTTAGTATGCTGTTATTATATTTTATTTGAGTCTTACATTTTTTCACCATTAAGAGTTTTTTCCTATGATTACAAAGTTAGATAACTCTAAGAAACTGTGGTAAAGCTGCTGAAATTCTAAAGGCTCTCTCTGTTCCAATGCCTTTCAAGGCCTTAAATGCAAAACACAATTTAAATGTGACATCTGGTAGAGTTATTAAATGTAGCAGCTGCTGAGGAAACATAAAAGGATTCTTCTTTTAAATAGAAAACAAGCTGACATTTTACAAACATTTATTCACCATTTCAGCTACTGCTATACATTAGAGAAGACTAAAATAATCAGAAAGAATTTGAATGATCTGCAAAACAAAAGTATCTACTAAATTACAAAGACAGCAGATGTTTCAGCATTTATTTCTCTTTAAACCCTTTGCTTTCATACATTTCCAGGTCAAATATTCAGTACATATATTCTTTTCCTCCTATTAATTTTCAGCTGCACACTCCACTCTGTAGCATGTATGACATTTTGCTAACTTATCCTGAAACCATCAGCCAGATCATGGAGATGCAATATAATTACTGGCCCATTATAACATTAAAGTTTTTGTTTGGTTCCCCCCACCTCTTTTCTCTAAGTAGTAGCTCCTTGAACTTCAGGTGTCTGATTTGCATGATCACAGCAGTTTTGTTGTGAAACCATTATTAATTTTACTGCATGCATATCTTTAACCAGGCGTGCCTAATTGGTGTGGAATAAAGCCTTTCCACTACCAGTATATATCACACAACATTTTACAACTTGCACATGCTAGCATATGGCATGTGCAGTTTGGTTTCAGGCACAGTCAAAACAGAAAACTACCAATAGACTAACCTAGCCCTCTTTACATAGGGAAGTATTTTTTTTTAAATTATGCCTCTTGACTTCATATTAGAAACCCTTATTCTTAGAGCAAAACTTTCCTGTCATGAGGGAGTAGAGCTATTTTGGTGGGGTTTTTTTCCTTTCTTTTTTGTCCTACAGTCTTGAGTTTGCTCACAGTTATATTGAACTTACTTTTCCTTACAAGGTTACTTTTAATTTTACTTGTCCAAGATTCATTTAATATTTTGGAAAGACAAATATACATATATATATATATATACACTATAATAAGAAAGAAAGAAATGCAAAAACAAAGAGTAAATGGTGTATTCCTTTTTTCAAAGAAAATTGTAATTGACTTAAGAAGAATGACATCTTGCTCACCTTGGCCTGAGAACTCATTCTCTAGCAATTTCTTTCCAACTAGTGATTAACAGGCTCTTTTTGGTGATATGCACCATCAAATGAGTCTAAAGGGCACCCAATCCTGAAGCCAATAGAAATATCTAACAGAATACACGACTTAAGATGGTTGCTGGTAGTGCAGTGATTGGCTTATAGTTGCTCTCAATTCTGGAACATAACAAAGNTGGGGTTTTTTTCCTTTCTTTTTTGTCCTACAGTCTTGAGTTTGCTCACAGTTATATTGAACTTACTTTTCCTTACAAGGTTACTTTTAATTTTACTTGTCCAAGATTCATTTAATATTTTGGAAAGNGATGGTTGCTGGTAGTGCAGTGATTGGCTTATAGTTGCTCTCAATTCTGGAACATAACAAAGAAAAACAAATTAAAAAAAAAAAAAGAAAAATATTATACACTATGTTGTGGAGGGTTTTTTTATTTTTTGGTTTTTTGTTTGTTTTTATTTGTTTGTTTCATTGGTTTTTTGATAAAAATTGAAGTTAGAGAGTAGATTTAACAATGTGTAGCGCTTGGACCACTTGGGATAAAAAAGCCTACCAAAAAAAAAAAAAAAAAAAGAAATTAAGAGAAACTCACCTAGCATATCCAAAGCATCAGACTCCATTAAACCATACAAATTTCTCTCCTTTGGAAAGATTAAATGTAATTTATATTCATTCCCAAGTATTCATATTTATTCACATGTGAATAATTTCTTTTACTAAGAAGTCCAAGGCCTAAATTCTAGCTGTAAGGTCTATTTTTCATAGCAGACATAGAATTACAGAATGGCCTGAGTTGGAAAGGACCTTAAAGATCATCTAGTTCCAACCCTTCTGCCATGGGCAGGGATGCCTTTCACTTGACCAGATTATCCAGAGCTCCATCCCACCTGGCCTTGAGCAGTTCTAGGATTGGGGCACCCACTATGCCTCTGAGCAACCTACACCAGTGCCTCACCACCCTTACAGTAAAGAATGTCTTCCCAATATCTAACCTAAACTTATTCTGAAGCCCTTCCCCCTTGTCCTGTCACTACATGCTCTTGTCTAAAATGTCTCTTCAGCTCTCTTGTAGGCTCCCTTCAGGTACTAAAGGGCTGCAATTAGGTCACCCAGAAGTCTGCTTATTTCCAGGCTGACATTTTCTTTCACATGTGCAAAAGAAAAACTACTGAGTCCTGAGTACTGAGTAACTCAAGCTGTTACATGAACTTTCTATTCTATGAAAAAGGTAGTTTGACAACCACTCCCAAAAACTCACTCTCTTTTCTTTTCTTGCCTTCAATCTCTTCTCAGCTGTGCCAACGCAACTGTATATTTAGGTGGCTTCGCTTGAAACTGAATCATCAAAATACTCATGGTTATAAGTTATTCACGTCATAACAGAGTCATGAATGAACTTTTATATCTTTGCTGCCTCAGACCCAGCTTTGAACAGCAGTTATGTGAAGGATGGTCTAGCCATATCCCTGCTGATCAATTAAGTCAACAATCATGTGGCAGAAACAGGCTGTAATTTTACCAAGATTTTGGAATGAAAGGAAACCTTTCAGTGCTCACAGACAATTCTCATAGGCCCAGACCTAAAAAAGACTAAATGGTGAAGCAAAAATGATGCAGAGCTTGGACGTTTAATTCTGAAATATTGTTATTCTCATGCTTCAGATACTCAAACCCTTGGAAACATTGACATTTTTAATCATTAAAGTTTCCTGCATGATTAAACGCTTCTACTATAAATTTGTCTATGTCTGTTTATACTTGCAAGCATCTTAACTAGATGAAGTAGCAAGAATCATGCTCCTATTTGCCACATACGCCAAAGAAATTACTAACTCTTGTAGAAGTTATGTGTCCAAGAAATCCCACACTATACTATTTCAGTCATTCGGGAAAGTTTTAGGGTTTATGGCATTAAAACCCCAGCATAGAAAATCTACCATTCATTATAATTGTACTGCCTGAAATTTATTTTTGTACTAAGAAATTATTTGCAAAACCCCAAAAAATCTTGGATAATACTTGAAAGTGAGCCTAGTGTAATATTGCTTTGTGTTAGTTTAATTTTACAGTACTAGAATGCCACAGAAAGGGATTTGTTTTATTACAAGATAATTGAAAACTGTAGGAAAACACAGGCATGTCGTACACAGTGAATTCTACCACACCACAGAATTTATGACCAGATTTCTGTTTTCAGCCTGCTATATGATTTAGCCAAGATATGCCAGTATAAAAAGTTTTGTTTTTTCATCGTTCCTCTCCTTGAAGCAGTGCTTTAAAAAAATGACTGTACATTGTACAGCTGTGGTTACCCCAGGATGATACTGAGGACTGTGCTGACCAATATGGTCCCAGTGTTTTTCTGCATCCCACTTCAATAGTTCTTGCATGACATTTATGTGACCCTCTTAGGCTGTTTGAAGCAAATATTATCTTTTCATTACACAAGTGAATGATGGTTAACAGAGGGGATATCTCAAAATTCTAGTACTCTGCAATTAAAAGGAAGCCAACAGTCATATTAATTACGATGAAGAATTGCTGGATGGGGGTTGAAATCACTCCATCTACCACAAACTTATTTTTGGAGTTGTGAAATTTATGCTATATGGATTTATACACTTCTCTTCCACTCTCTGTTTGAATAGAATGTAAATCTGAATGAAATCTAGTGTCTTCTTATTCCTATATAAAGGGTAAGTATTAAGTAGGATGTTAGAAGACATCTTTTAGATTTCATTTTCCTTATCCCTGAAAGTGATCTTTTGTAATGCTTTAAATAAGACTTTAGAATATTTAAGATTTCCTAACCAAATTAAGGAGATCAAAAGTTCCATTCTTTCAAAGAGCTTCATGTATGAAAGTTACTCCATTGTTCTAACTTTGAAAAAAATAAAGTTATTAAACTCTTTATGAAGGAAGATACCTTTTAAAAATCTTCATTGAATAAAACATGGCCTTTTACACTTAAAAAATGATCTTTTTTTTTGCAGCTGCCAAAAATAATTTCAAATGGAAAATTGAAATATCTTATTTAAATTAAGTTATGCAGTTTCTTCAAATGGATACCTCAGCAAAATATAAATTAATTTGTTAAGGACATAATTTTTGTATCAGCTATTTTGTTGGAATATTCTTCACCCAAAGTTTTAACAGAAAGCTTGAAGATATTTAATAAAATTTTCCTGTCAGGTTTAAAGTGTTAAGCTTGCATAAATATCTGCTGCATTCCTAATATAACTTAACTTCACACCTTCAATCTTTTGCAGCTTTTATTAAAGCCTGTGTACTAACTATATAGAGACTATACAGGATATCTAAAGGATTACAATAAACCTTGAGCTTATATTTTTGAATGAGAACTGACAATAAAACATAGTTTCACAAAGTATTCAAATTAACCTTTAAGAATTATCTCAGAGGTACCAAAAAAAAAAAAACCCGAACCCCAAACCTGTTTTTCATTCAGACTCTTCAGTCTTCAGAAAGGTCCCTGGAGCCCTTTGTATCATCAGTGTGTTTGTGTTGGATATATATATATCAAGTAATGGCAATAGTGGCAATGGATTTCTGCTTCTACGAAAACTGAAAATTATTCCAGTCAGATGCAAAATTACTTTGGGGACCATCCATTCAGATCAAAGTGATTTATAGCAGAAACCTGTCAATGAAGCAAGGAACTTCTGCATAGGAAAGTCACAAGTTGCAACAATACAGACTTGAAACTAAACTAGTGTGAAAAATCATTGGGAAGAAGTATAAACATTTTTCTAAGGTACATAACTAGAGACTGAAATTGTTCCTATGAAAAATAGGAGAAAACATAAATAAAACTTGTCATAAACATGTATTAAGTGTTATAGAGGTCTCACCTACTAAACAAAAAACTTTACACAGATTGATGCATCAAAGAGTTTAATGCATCAACCTGAGAATTGTTGAGCATTTGTTTACTATCATTATTTTTTTCTTTTAATTAAAATGCACATTCCTCATATTTGAAGGCAGTCTTGCTTCCTAAATGGTCTCAAATAAAAAATATATGGCATGAAATGACTAGTACTGCTTTTATATATAAAGTATGCAGCATCACATTACACTTGTACAATACTATGAGTTTACTAAATTTAGTAAGAGAGTATAGCAAAAATAGCATGTTCATGAGTTAGAAAGCTCTTTCATGATTTGGGGGCCTGTGAAGCATCTGTTCTTTTGAGCCTTTTCCTAGCTTCAATGTTATTCCGATCTTAGCATACGTCACAAATGCATAAATTCCTGCATTTATAGCAGGAACATCGTGCCCTGATTTTCCTTTGAAGGAGGAAAGTAAGATATTATAATACCGAAATCTTAAGGCTTATACTATAACACAAACACACTAATGAGAAGTATGGTATGATGAAGTTGAGCACATAGCCTTACAGAGACACATGTAAGCACAGAGATGTCTTTGGACAGGTTGTGCTCTATTTAAAAGTGCCCCCAAGTGCATCAATGAGCTTTTTTCATTCTCCAGTGTCCATCAAGTTTACTTCTGGAGAATGCTTCAGAAACTGAGGATCAAGCTGGTACATCACGGATTCAGGAGAGGTCCATGTCTTAGAAGGCGGCATTCTCTCCCTCTACTGCCAAGAGAAAGTCTAGGAAATACCCCAAAGTCAGGAGAAGCGGGGACGACTGCAGTTGTAGTCTCCCTGCAGGCCATTCAGCTACTCACTTCGCACATTGACCACTAAATTCTTTTCCCTACAGGCACACAGCTGAAGCAGTGAATATCCTTCTTTGCAAGAGTCTCTAAACATGTAGCTTGGGCAAAATTTGAAGAGAAGAGATATATATAGTCAATTCCCCACAGCAGGAAAATGAGGTCTCCTAGTATCTCTCTAGTGGTGAGTAAACATCATGGCACCATTTTTTTAAAGTAATGTCCTATCAAGAACTTAATAATAAACAAATGGGACCTTATCAGCACTTTAGACAAAGGGAGTATATTTACAGGTACATATAACACTCTTATCCCTGTATTTGATGGTGTATAGGGTTTCCATGGCCAGTTTTTGGTAGTCTGGGGGCTACAGGGGTGGCTTCTGTGAGAAGGCTCCAGAAGCTTCCTCCATGCCCAGCAGAGCCAATGACAGCCCACTCCAAGATGGACATGTCACTCACCAAGGCTGAGACAATAAGAAATGATGGTAATTTCTCCGTGATACCATATTTAAGGAAAACCAAAAAAGGTATTGCACAGATGCAACTGAAGCCAGAGAAGAGTGTGTGGAGAATATGTGGGAGGAACAACTCTGCAGACACCAAAGTCAGTGGAGAAGGAGGGGGAGGCGGTGCTCCAGGCACTGGAGCTGAGATTCCTCTGCAGGCCTTGGTGCAGCCCATGGTGAAGCAGCTGTGCCCCTGCAGCCCATGGAAGTCCACTGGGAATGCAGAGATCCACCTGCAGCCCACAGAGGAGACCATGCTGGACGAGGTGGACGCCTGAGAGGAGGCTGTAAACCAGTGGAAGGCCTGTGCTGGAGCAGTGTCCTGGCAGAGACTTGCAGACCCACGGAGAGAGGAGCTTGCACTGGAATAGATTTTCTGGTAGGAATTGTGACCCTGTAGGGGACCCACATTAGAGAAGCCTGAAAGGCTGCACCTTGTCAAAGAGTGACTCACATTGCAGTAGTGCATGAAGAACTGTTGCCTGTGGGATGGACTCACACTGAAGAAGTTCGTAGAGAACTGTTATAATATGTTAAGTTATCCCTATCGTACTAAAGAATTAATTAAGGACAGGTGGGATATATATTGCCTTGTCAGTTTGAAATATGAAAATTTTCTCATGCTTTGGGACACGAGGTCAACACAGGGTTTTGAAACTAAGTGTGTCTCTATTAAAGTAATTACAGCTATATTAATTGGCAAAGATCTGCTGTACAGCCAAAAGAATTCTGTTGGTGTGTCATTGCAACTTCCTCAGGAAATGCCTCAAATCTTCTAATGGTTAATATTTGTAGAACAATTAGAAATGTAGAAATATTATAAATAGGAGAAATATTTAAAAAGTAGACCATCAGGATAAACTGGGACTTCAGCTATTCAAAACTCTAACTCTTTTTCCATCAGAAAACTCATTCAAAAATTAAGAGACTAGAGCAATACAGGAAACAGTGTGATTCTGCAGATCGGTGGCTCAATATTCTGTTAGATCACAGGGAATATCAACTCTGTGACAATTTCAGGACCTATTATTAAAACAATGACTATCTCATCAGTTACAGTTATCTTTCATTCTGTCTTCATCTGAATCCTGACACATAGCAGACATGAGATTGTCATGGCTGAACCCCATTCGGCAACTCAACACCACACAGCTGCTCACTCATTCCCCACCCCCACTGGGATAGAAGAATTGAGAAAAACAGTAAAATTCATGGGTTGAGATAGAAGTTTAATAGATAAAGCAAAAGCCACACACACAAGCAAAGCAACACAAGGAATTCATTCACCACTTCCCAGTGCCTGGCAGGTGTTCAGCCAACTCCAGGACAGCAGGGCTCCACCACATGTAGCAGTGTCTTGGGAAGACAAATGCCATCCCTCCAAAAGTCCCCCCTTCCTTCTTCTTCCCCCAGCTCTATATGCTGAGCATGACACCATATGGTATGGACTATCCTTGTGGTCATTTGGGGTCAGCTGTCCTGGCTGTGTCCTCTCCCAGCTCCTTGTGCCTTCTCAGGGGTCAGGGGCGATGAGAAGCAGAAAAGGCCGTGACTCTGTAAGAAGGGCTCAGCAATAATGAAAACATTCCTGTGTTATCAGCACTGTTTTCAGCACAAACACAAAACACATCCCCATATGACCTATTAAGAAGAAAATTAACTCTATCCCAATCATAAGCAGCATAGAGTGTAAACTTCCTCAAGATAAAGAAAGATTTTTAAATATTCTATTTCCTGCCTCAGAGTTCCATTTTTTCATCCCTTCTGGGCGCAGTGATGTTTGCTCACTTTTTCAAATGCTATAACTTGCTGCATTCAGTTCAGGATCTCAAATGGATGAAAGCATTTTCTGAAATCCATTGAGCATCTAAACTTTAGAGAAGGATGAATCTTAGGATATAAGCCTGTTCACATTTTCTACTGAATGGTTTCACACTGCTCAGCTCAATATTCTGAATCAACCAAACAACATAAGAAGCTGAGGTACACTATACAGAAAAAAAATGCCCAAAACTTATTTATTGCAGTACTTACCTCCTAGGCATCAGACTTTATTTGATCTAGGCTTAGCTCACTTTTTTTCATTTTACTCCAAGTTTTTGCTAATAAAACACTTGACATGTCTGTCAAGTGTTAATGCAGAAATCAGCATTTTGATCATGACTGGAGGCCTTTTTAAAGGCATAGGTCAAAACAGAAATTATGGACTGAAATGCTCTCACAGCATTGTGTCTAAGATCAAATAATTCTAACTGTCTCTTTTGTCTTTATTGCCTGAAAGTCCAGTTATTGCAGATGCTATTTTCCTCAAACATTCCTTTAGAGGCAGATGAATTCTGTATTTGCCCAGCATATCAGGGATCTTGACTCATTCCATCAAGAATTCTTCTTAGATTTACTGTTTATTTGACCTTGAAAATATGAATCCATGACTGGATGCTTGGATTGACTGCATATTGCTCACAAGCTCCTGAAAGCCAGAAAAACAAATTCCTCCTAACTAAATAAATCATCTTTCCATCTATCTCTTCTTCCCTTTAGGTACTTCACATGGTTAGAAGAATTTAGGATGATTTATGAAGAGAAAAAAAGCCCTAGAACCAGTTTTGTGAAAAAAAAAAATTAAAAACATAATTAATTTTCAATTACCTAATGACAGTCAGAAGCCAGATTCATGCTGTAACTGAGCATTAGCTGAAAGCTAACCCCAGGACTTCCAATCATTCCAACTTTTGGTTCCTTCAGATGTTTTTCTTCCTTCATTTACAATAATTTTTCAACTGAGTCGTATTAAACATACGAAATTTCCTGACCAAGAAACCCACCTGTTTTCATCTCCTCAGGACAGAGTTTTCGTTTTACAGTTCTTCAATGAACAATAATTGCATATTGCATGGGGTGCTGGAAGGGGCAATTTAACTCAATAGTGTGTGGTAAAGAGGTAAAATATAAAAAGCATGTGTTTTGTACAGGCTCTTTATATTTTGTACTCAAATACTTCTGTATTCACAAATGATTCCAGTCCAGAAGCCTGAAGATTCCCCCACGATAAGTACATAGTTGTTNTGTTTTCATCTCCTCAGGACAGAGTTTTCGTTTTACAGTTCTTCAATGAACAATAATTGCATATTGCATGGGGTGCTGGAAGGGGCAATTTAACTCGATAGTGTGTGGTAAAGAGGTAAGATATAAAAAGCATGTTTTGTACAGGCTCTTTATGTTTTGTACAGGCTCTTTATATTTTGTACTCAAATGCTTCTGTATTCACAAATGATTCCAGTCCAGAAGCCTGAAGATTCCCCCACGATATATACATATTTGTTTATATACTCATGTTATGATGTCTCCATGTCACTGCTTAGGTTCTGGAAACTGATTCCAAAGGGGCATTTACAGGGCAGGCAACGTCCAGTTATTCCCCTGCTCCAGTATGGGGTGCCTCTCACAGAAGACAGTCCTCCATGAACTTCTCCCATGTGAGTCCTTTCCATGGCATGCAGCTCACAAATCAGAGAGGGCCCCTTCCATGGCGGTCACAAGTCCTGCCAGGAACCTGCTCTTCCACGGGATCTTCCCTCCATGGAGCCAGAGATCCTGCCTGGATCTTGCACCAGGGCAGGCTTCCCATGGGGTTATAGACTCCTTCAGCCATCTACCTGCTCCAGAGGGGGTCCTCCACAGGCTGCAGGTGGATCTCTGCTCCTCTGTGGATCTCCATGGGCTGCAGGGGCACAGCTGCCTCACCATGGTCTGCCCCTCAGGCTGCAGGGGAATTTCCGCTCTGGCTCTTGGAGCACCTCCTGCCCCTCCTTCACTGACCCTGGTGTCTCTGTAGAGCTGTTTCTCCCACGTATTCTCACTCCCCTCCATATTCTCCAGAGGCTTGTACCATTGCACAGAAGTTTTTTCCCCTTCTTAAATATAATACATGATCCCAGAAGTATTACCACTGTTATTGATGGGTTTGGCTTTGGCCAGTGGCAGGTCCATCTATGGAGCCACCTGGCATTGGCTCTGTTGGACATGGAGGAAGTTTCTGGCAGCTTCTCACAGAAGCCACCTCTGTAGACCCTTCCCTACTGCCATAAGATTATGACATAAACCCAAAAGAAAGGCAGAGGGATAATATTAAGTAGATTTTTTTTAATATACATAGTTTTTACTAATTATGGGCTGGTAGTTCCTTTATTGAAATACATTTTTTAAACTAAGTTATCACTCTCTTGGAAGCATCCTTGATTCCATAATCTCAATTAAAGACAAAGATGGATTTGGGGAAAGAAAAATAGTAGTCTTATCTGGGAAATGAAATAGTATCACTGACGCAAAACTACACAGAATTTTCCCCACTTTTTAAATAACAGCAGTACGATATTGGGAAAATTCTCTCTTCTCAAAACTTTAAAGTGATAAAATAAATTATCTTCAAATAATTTTTAAAGTTATTTCAAAACACAGTGAAAACAACAATACAGGTTTCATCACAAAAATAATATCTTAGAAACAGTATCTTAGAGCTCCTCTGTCATTTACCTTTCTCTCTATGATACATAGGAACTGGCAACTGTGCATTACTTCAGCCTGCTGGCAGTAGAAATTTTTCCAAGGCTCAGGTGCAAATTCTGAGGATAGAGTTATGCCATGCAAAGAGAACCCTAAGCTACTTTAAGTATTTTAATAAAATTAGAGCAAGGTTATTACTGAGCCTGTGTTATGGAAGAAAAATAAGCTGCTGCTTTGCTGCTTGAAATTATTCAGTCAATCAGTTCTGGGCCTGAAATCCGTTCTGATTTCCCATTTCCCACACAATGTATGAGAAACTCAAAAGTATTCAGGAAGTATATAAGTATATTGGAAAATTACTTTAAATTGGCTAGAAGCCTAGAATTCTACATTCTCAAAAGGTCAAGTCTTCCAGTTCATCATGAGAAATGCCTGGGAATAGTTTAAGTGTGATACTATGCAGTACTTTAAAATTGTGAAAACATGTCATAAAAAAAGGACAACATTATAATTTTATGTTTTGCTAATGTTGCAGAAGATATTCAAATGAAAGTTGGCTAAGGAAATTAACTTATTCATTAACAGAATGGATGGGTATGATTCTAAATAAAATTGCAAAAATAAAATTGCTTTATCATTTCATTTGTATTTAATATCCATAGCCTAGTGAAAAAAGACTGAGCATAAATGTAAAACTAAGGAAGGCTAATGTCTAAATACAGTGTGTATGTGAAAGGAAGACCAGAATGACTGCATGTCTCTGATATTCTCTTTTTAAGTATACCATGGAATTCATTCATCCTAAAAAAATTAAATATGCACAACACTCTAATGACAGAAAAAGTGCAGATGAATTTTTCTTACAATAAAAATATGATCTGAAAAAAGCATTAACTAAGACTGCCTCACAATAGCAACGCTGACAAAGTTAATGTCCCTGTGGGCTGTTTTTCCTTGATTACATAATGGACTTTAAGTGCAAATATGCAAAAACATAAAATTATTTTTGACATCTTCTGGCAGAAGAAATGGGGATTTATTTACTTTTTAGTGCTCACAGGTAATTTGCCTTGTCTACAGGCATCTTCAAAGTCAGAGTAAGATGCTGTATATGGTGTTTGCACGAGGTAACATTAGAAACAGATCCTCATGCAACCCCTTTACAATTTTACATTTTGTCCTTTGTATGAAATAGATGAAACAGAATTATTTTGTGACAGCAATAATATTCTTCCTTATTAGGAAGAAAATAGTATTTTTTTGACACAAGAGTTTATTTGTCTGAACCACTTAACAAAATGTGAATGACAAAGCTGTAGTATCTGTTGTTAATAGTCTCTCTGAACCAAGAGCATTGGTGTGTTTTATTTACATTTCTTTAGGGCCAAGTAAAGCCATTTCTCAGCTTTTTTATCCTTTCCAGAGAAGATATCTAATTGCCAAATTTAAAGAACATTTGGACAAGGCCTAACCTTGAAGGTGAAATCAAAGCTTGAATTTTAAAAAATGATTGTGTATAAGGTAGACTGATCTAAGTCACTTATACAAAAAATAAACTATTTAATACTCATTGTATAAAACTCTTACTGAGAGAAAATTCTTTTTCTATCTTGATGAAAAGTGCAAATAATGGTGTATATTTTTTGTCATAAGCATAGATAAAGACCAACATTTAAAAGATTTTATTTTGGTTACTCAGTACTAGAGCAAGGAACTCTAACATGAAGCTTTAAATCTATCATCTCTCATCATCATTAGATTTAACATTATGGTCAAAAGAGAGATAGGATGGCTGCTAATGGTACAAAGTTTTTAACGGGCAATGGTCAAGATGTGCTCTAGGTATATTAAATAACACTATCAGGTTGACTGACAGTATCATGCTGATTGGTTAAGCTTCAGGCAGAGTCAGAGCAGGATTGATATTAACATGATCAGCAGTGTCACATACAGAGGGACTAATAAGGGGCATTTCTCACTGTGAATGATTAGATAAGATTGTCCATGTGAGATTATATTTTCTATGGCACTTGGTGCTTTAAAAATAAGCATTTATGATAAAATATTCTAAACCTTCTGACTTGTTTACTTTCAAATACTTTAATTCCAACTAATCAGTAGGGTTTTTTTCATGGTGAATGACCCTTTTTTCCTTTCTGGATTTTTTTTTAATCTACATTTACATTTTCCATTTTCTTCCAGAGGAAAACCACTGATTGAGGCATCAAATAAGCTAATCAAAGAGAAGAAAATCTTGCCGTGTTTAAGTAGCCTGACTGATATATAAGTAAGTTAGAATTTCACTGCTACTCTCTTTAAGTAATTCCATCGGTAAGTACATTCAGAAATGATTCAGAGAGGGGTCTTAAAATATTCATCACAGAATAACATGCTTGATCATTACTGTTCTTCTCAACTCCTCCCTTCCAGTATTTTATCACACTACAGTGCAGTCTAAAAGCTCCTGCAAGTTTCTAATCAGATCCTAGCCCTAGCACTCGCTAGGAGAGGCTGCAGACAAATTCTGAGAGGTTATACACAACGCAGAGTATGATTCTTCCAAGGCCATGTTCCAGCCAAGAGTGGAATCTGCAAAAGAAAGCAGGAATCTGCATCTCTCAAAACCTCAAATCTCTCAAATCAAGTTTTTCATAAAATGTCTTCTACAACCCCTCTTAGAAATATAAATTATTGTCTTTAAACAACTGCAGCACCATCTGAGAACTTTGTACTTGTTTCCCAAGATGGGCTGTAACTATAGGAGAGAAAAAGGAAGAAGCTGATAGGAAGAGAGAAGCAAAGTGATTGTAAAAAAGGGCCCTAGAAAAAATGAAGAAAATAAAATAAAAATTATATCAGTAACAGTGAGAGGTTTAGTCACATTCTTTATTTTTCTCTAGACAAACACAGTAGCTAACACTCAAATATTTGCCACAGGTCTATATCTGCAAGGATATTAAACTATTTGAAACCTCAAATGAACATTTTCCTAAATTAATCTGGACTTTCTTCTGCCAGTTCTAATATGAGAAGATGGTTCTAAAAATTGTGGAATAATTTAATGAAGGGGAAAAAGTCTACAGTAAAGCCCTCGAGACTTCTGAGAGATAATTTCAGTTTTACAAAGTGAGAAGAATAATGAGAAATGATGACAAAAAAGACATATGAAATCAGATTTTAAGGGAATGGAAATCAGAATGTGTACTATTTTAATATTGCCTTAAGGTTTATATCTAGAATGTTAATATTTAATATAAAATTGAAATGTTAAAATGCACAACAAAAATTATTAAATTCTTTCTGTTGATAGCCAAAAGAAAAGAGTTTGGATTTTGTAGTTATCTCTCTTTTCAGCACAGATACTCTATTTTAGAAAGCAATCATGCTGATAATCATCAATGCTTCATATTCTGGATTAAAATTTTTGGGTTTAGTTTCTTTTCTGAGAAATGCTTTGACTCAATCTAAATTTATTAGCGAATAGCAGAAACAGAATAAAGGTTAAGTGTATAATACAAATCAGATACAAGAGCCTTTCATCATTACAATGATGCTTTATTTGGAAATCTATTTTTAGTGTTACTGTATCAAAGTCCTCAGGCAAGGTTGACATGAAAATTTACTTGGGATGAACAGAATTTCCAGCTAATGTCTGGAAATCAGCTAGTGAACATTTATGTTCAGGTCCCACATATTAACTGAGAGCTGAAGTGAAAAGCAACTAAGTCCAGGCTAATCACCTGAAAAAAATTGCTATCTTTTTTCTTAGATGAGAGATGCTTGAAATGAAAGCTAAAAATACACCCATGCAACCAATGTACAAGGTGAAAAACACAGTTGATATCTACATGTATAGAGAAAACTCTTTTCTTGTTTAGGAATTAAAAATAATTAAAAAACTATTGTTTCCTGATAAAAACAAGATTAAAATATTAAAAAAATTTAGAGGTTAATGAGGGGAAATATATTTATATACGTATATATATATACACACACATACATATACATACACATATATATACATTTGTTTTGCAGTTGGGTTAGTGGAAGCATATAAAAATTCTGCACAATCTTACTGAAATCCGGCTTCTATATTGATATAAGAAATCTAATTTTTAATGCAAATTGGAATTTATACATTGCTAAATCATGCATGACAATATTACGGAATTGAAAATTTATAGAGATTACGAAAGTCAGTTCTGGTTTTCAGCCCTGGTACTTTCACCACAGAGTATGAAAGCCATAAAGATTGTTCACACAATGAAAAGAGAAATCCACTCAAATATAGCTTATACTGAGAGCAGGCACCCTTAAAAACATTCTTATTTTTCCAACATTCCTCTCAGTTTTAAACTAACATACCCAGTTCTACCTTCATTTTGTCTGATAAACTAATTATATTAAGGATATTTTAATTGTTTTAACTTTACAATCAGGATAAGACAATTAGCCAATATCTTAAGTGTGATATTTTAGAAAATACAGCAAGATATGTAGGAAACAAGTGCCAAGGAACCATATGTGCAAAACTTAGTCATTCATTTAATGCACCTAGTTTTATTTACTCAATATAGACTTGAAATTTATTTACAAGCAGGAATTATACTTGGTTTTTGTTTGCAGCGTTATGCATATAAGAAAGGCTACCCCATCAGCGTTCTAGTTGGGCTGCACTTTTGAATCTTATTTTGGAAACATCTCTGACTTGATGTCCATTGATTTGTGATTCCTTTTGGATAAAATGAAACTGCAAGATGCATTTGAGGAATCCATCTTAATAGAGTGTACAAGCGAAAGGATATTTCAACTAAAACTAATCCAAATTTAAAAACCCTGAAATGTGTATATTACAAATTCAAGAAACAGCACTCAACTAATGTGGAAGAAAGACTTCCAGTTCAAATTTGAACTTTTTTCTCGAATCCTGAATTTTCCTATTACAGCTCTGTGGTTCACATCATACAAACTGAGGCACATAAACAGGTTTCCTTTCAGAGGAAAGTAAATTGGAAGATATATTACAGAAATTTATTTATTGTGCTTCAATTCCTGGTAAATCCAACAGGCCAGACTAGATTATGCTAGAGCTGAAGTAAAATCCCCAACAGGCACTGTGGATTTTGGCTCCTCACACCAACAGCTTTAGTCTATGGCTTTGCTCCTATTATTCTCCAATATTTATTATAAGGATGCAGTCAGAGTCAAAAATATCCCTTTGTTTCATTCTTACGAACCAGGTCTCACCTCTGCCATCTAATATCACAGAATCACAGAATCAACTAGGCTGAAAAAGACCTTTGAGGTCATCAAGTCCAACCTATGACCTAACACCACCTTGTCAAGCAGACCATGCCACTAAGTGCTGTATCCTGTCTTTTCTTAACACCATCAAAATCACTTGAGGCTTTTAGTTTCTAATTAACACTGAATTCAAAAATTCAAGTATAGAGATTACAGATAGTAGCAAACAAAAAATAAATATACACTAACACCACATAAACACACAATTTTGCTTTTGACAATAATCTTAAGTGATTACCAAATTTTCCACAGCCAGAAATCTCCAGTCTTTCAACTACTTCTCCTTTTGGAAGTTTAATCAGCACAGTTTGTTTTTTTTTTTTTCACTGACTTCTAGTTAAGTTTTTTAAAAAATAAACCCATCAAAAGATAATGCTTTCAGAATGCTAAAGAATGAAAAGGTCAAGATGAAGTGGCATCTGAGTAAAGAGGTGACATAAAGCCCCTAAAAGCTGGTAACACTATAAGTAGAACATTGCAGTTTACTTTTTGTAAATAAAGGTAAATAATAGCTCCAATTTCAGTTTTATCAGGTACCTTCTTGAAAGCCTTCACTTAACATCTGCCAAAAGTAACTTTTTGCCCCTGAGGTTTTGTGCTTACAGGATGCTCTCTGGAATTATGAGAATACTTTTATTTCCAGAAGCCTGGTTTGTTACAGTGATACTAATGCAAGGCCATTTCCATCCTCATTGACTTTTAACATTGATAACACCTACTTATTTTAGTCTCTAAGATAGCAATTTTACTTTATAATTGTGTTCTTAATGACGAATTGGACAATTACCTCCTGAACAATTTGTATCATTTTAGTCCTGATTCACATGCCAGAAAAGCAAGGTCAAGCACTAACCCTCAAATAATGAAAAGAAACAGCTGAGGATGAAAGTCCATTTGAAAGCACAAACCTTAGGCTAACATATTAGCTTCCCCCCAAAGGAAGTTTTATGGGTTTGAAAATTGCTGTGTAGCAGTGTTTAGTTGCTTGTAAATCCAATCCTCTGAGACAAGGCGTGTCGAAGAAAAGGAATTTCCAATATGGGGACAATAAGCAGATGTCAGGCTGTGCCTTTTTTTTTTTTCCCTCAAATATATTTCTAAAAGAAGATAAATCCTTTGAAGTTTAGGCTGATTTGAAAAATTAAGCTGTCAAAGTTCAAACTGCTACTTAATTTTGCAAACCTCACTGTTGCATAACCTCAAACACTTTGATCTTTTTTAGCTGCTTTGCACTGGGACTTTGAGCTTCTACTTCTTTTTATATAACTAAAATGTCACATAGAAGTGTATGTTTAAATACGTTTTTTTTCTAACTGCATACATACAAAAGTACGGGAAAGGTCTATATTTCCACAACGTAACATTTCACTCATTTTTTTAATGATCTGAATTCCACCCTTTTTTTGAGTTCTTCACACTTCCTAAGAAAACCACATTCAGGGCTGCTCTTTCAGGCAAACTGGTGTCCTTGTCATTATGGTCCTTATATGTCCCAATGCATATTTTCAGTTGGATGCTCTGTACTTCATGCACTCAAATAGTATGTTCCTAATTGCATTGTGCCCGTTATTATTAACTCTCTGCATAATTTTCTAATAGTGAAGGGAATATTTTGCCACTAAAGTGGTTGTGTATTACTGCTATGTTGTTGTGCACAATTAAACAGCTGTTGCATCAGGAATGTTGCAAAGGTGACTGCGTTTTATTATGCTCAGTGAATACATTTTTGTTGTATGCCTCTATGATAAGGACAGCCATGAGACAAATTGTGCTCATCATGTATGCCTCCTAACCTTCACTCCATTCCAATTTTTTGGAGCTATGTCTAATTTATGTAAACTTTTGTCTTGATTTGAAAGACAGGTGTCTGCTAAGGAAGGCAGGAGCCTCCCTTGGAATGGAAGATGCAACCCCCTTCTCTCCGAATTATTATAATTTTTAAATTAAGGGCCTTTCAGGCAAAGATATGAGGAACAGGAATAACAGTTCTTTGCTAACATATATATAACACACGGCACACAAGCAGCAGCAGTACCTGTGGCAGCGATCCCAGCAGACAGGGCCTGGTGCCAGCAGCTCTCGGCGCTCTCAGCCCTTCCCCTGCGCTGAGGGACGCTCACGGCCGCCAGGGGGCGCTGCCGGCTCCCGCGGGGCGGGGCGGGTGCGATGTTCCCCCGCGCCGGCAGGGGGCGCTGCGTAGCGAGCTCGGCCCTCACGCGGTGATGGCGCCGGGAAGTCACTGCACAAACCCCTGGGGCAGGGCCCTCGGGAACAGCGGGCTGGAACAGCAGGGACAGACCCAAATCCCGGGGTGTAGATGAGGTGTATCAACTCCGGAGCTGCGGCAGGACCCCGGGAAGTCTCTGCAGGCAGGGGTGCGGCACTACAGTGTGGTTAAAGCTCGCAGCAGCAGCAGCGGCAGGGAAACAGCGGGGGCAGGGCAGCCTCGGCCCGGCTCCCAATGGGGCTGGGAAAGGCGGGCTGGGGATCTCGGGGTCCCCTGAGGCACCTGAGCAGATGGTGAGAAAAGTACCTTTTTTGGTGAGATAGGGTGTTAAAATAGGGTCCCAGTGCAGCAGCCGCTCCAGAGAGCAGCTCACTCACAGGAGAGGGAGGCAGCAGGAAAGCGGGAGCCTGCAAACGGCGATGGATTCCCTCCACCACGAGGGCAGCCCCTCTCTCTCGTCCAGATGCCAGGAGAACAAGAGCCCTAGGGGCTGTACCTGGCCCCTTTTCTCCCATTTCAAATCTCTCCTGCCTTGCACAGGAAACTCCAGGTAAAAGAGGGCAGCCAGCTGGACTCCTTCACCTGTGGCCAGGTCTTTTATCTCTCTTAAGTACCCAGCAATCTGTTCCTTAGCAACAAAAGTATGGGGAAAATTCTTTAAGAGAAGGAGAAAAAGGAGGAACTTCTAAAACCCCAACAACTTTCTAACAAGCCTCAAAAAAGTCTTTTGCCAAGGTAGTCCTGGGCACAAAGCCCTCTCCATAGTCTTATGTGAGAAGAATACTAAATAGACAGAATTCAGATGATTTTTCAATCTACTTTCTCAAACCACACTAAACCAAAGGACACATACTTGAAACAAAACAAAAAACCCAAACCTCCGTATAACCAAACAGAATGATGACCTAAATCAAATTATATACAGCTTATCCTGGTGGAAACATTTCTTCCCTTACTGATTTTTGTGAGAAAGAAACATTTCATATGACATGAAAAATCTAAACAAGTACAAATATACCTGGAGCTTCTGTGAGGAATGAAAAACACACAGATTTTTGTAGAAGCAATCTCTTCTTCATCCAATAATGTACCAGTTCTCCTTTTAGTGATAAATTGTTATTAACCATTAGTTAAGATAATCACCCAAGACTATACCAAAGAGAGAATTGAAATCAAGGATGATGAGACAAGCATGTTCACTACCCACTCTACAGGAGGTGGACTAATAAGCAAAACAAAAACGCAAATAAATACATGATCAGTGTAATTTGTTCTAGGCTGTTCCCATCACACTTGCAATAGAAAAGTGTATTCACCGATCATCATAAATACCCTTAACTGAGCTTCACAGACAGAGCTTTCTGTTGGAAAAAAAATCCTTTACATATAAAATATAGCTAGAAATAGCTAGAATGGCTCTACAGATGAGTAAAATAATTTTGAAGATATAGTCTGTTCTTTAACAGAAGATGGAATGGTAGTTAAATTTCATTTTTCCTAGATGAGGGCTCTCACCTCCTCCTGGAGTTAGATAAGACCATTGTTATGAATGGATGATGTAGGTTTAAATCAGCTCTTGCCTATTGCCCAGGCCTCTGGCAGCAGGCAGTAGCTGTATTGAGGTGGCCAGCATGCCAAAAATCCACTCTGATTTGCAGCTCCCCAAAAATCCACTCTGATTTGTATGTTCTTTAATGGCTGAGTCGGTCTATTATGAAATGGATTATTTATTAATAGACAGAAAACTAACAGACATAAGACTTGAAACAGATTATTCCTACACAGGGACAAGACAAAAAGGGAATACTAATATTATACACGTGGAATTAAAGGTACCATAAAATTACAGCTAGCTAAGAAATAGTACAACTGAAGATCCCTTGTTTCCTGCCACCAGTTCCTCAAGGGGGTAGACATCAAAATCTTCTCTCTCAATGCCTGGGAAAGTGAACTGGAGCTGTACTTTGCTCCAAGGAGAAATCTCCTCACTGTCCTCAAGGAGGATGCAAGAGACTTCTGCTCTGTGATAATTTGTGTTGTCTTTTATAGCCGTAAGAACCATGTCTTTTGGTCAAGAATATTTCTTTCATCTCTTCCCACCTTTGCTTTGCAGACTAAGATGTTGATCCTTAGCTGCAGGCCTGAGCCCCTTTGGTGCCAGAGTTGCCTCATGCTGGGCTTGTGACCTGCTCGAGTTATCTCTTGCATGTGCACCAGTGATCTGTGCTAGAGAGGGGAGACCTCCTGCCACAACCATATATCAACATACTTTCTGAAAATTTTGTGAGTAAATCCAATCTCCATTAAATCATTGGCAACAAAGCTTACAGAAATTCAGAATTATTTAGGATCTATAAGCCTTGTTGAATACAAGATTAAGAGTCCTGAGGGCTTGGTTTGGCTGGCAAAGCCATCAGAATAGCATTTCAAATGAATTATTATTCATCAGTCAACCTCTGTGTTGTTTAAAAAATTGATGTTTACAAATAAACAGACTAAAATAAAAAATCTAACTCCTCCCTCAAACTGTAATATTTTTTCCATCTACTAAATATTTCCCAAGTCATTTATTCCCTTTCTTTGCAAAATGTGCCATAACTGGAGTACATGGCAGTGTAAGAGATGAGTCTGACTGGGGTAAGCCAATAAGCCCTTGCCCTGTATGTCTCAAATTCCAGTACACTGAGAATAAAGGACGCTTACTGAATTATATACGCAAATGAGTAAAATAATCAGACAGCACTTGATTTAATTTCTTATTAAATTCTGCTAAATAAAGACTGTCCCCAAACACTTACTTTTGATGTGTTGCATAATTTTGCACTGAAAATACTTACCGCTCTGTTAAGGGGAAATTTATCACTCAGAAGAGTCACTGTGGGTTCTGAGAGACATACTGTGCAAAGGATTTTTAGGAGTGATGAGAGATGAGACAGGTGAAAAACATCACTCATCTTTCTTAATGAGACATAAGGAGCCAGGGTCCATTGTAAAGGAGTTTCTACATTCAAAACCAGGAGCTCTTCCCAGGTTGGCTGTGCCAAGGACTGAAAGAATAGGTTACACTAATGGAGTTCGTTGATGTTTAGGAATCCAAAAAAACGTTTGTCTTCCATGCTGTTATGAGGTCTTTTACACATAATCAGTCAAGCATTCTGAATGCCCAAGTGTGGTCAAGGTACAAATACTCTTCCCATGAATCTTTGCCTCTCTAGTTAATATTCTGTCTCATGAGAAGAATACTAACTAGTCTGAAAGACCTTTGGGAAAAAATAGTGTATGCAATATAAGTGAAATAATGATAAAACAACTACCACATTATTCAATATATCAGAGATATTTTTGGGGCTCCAAATTTAGATCTCACTCCATCAAAATATTTTCTTTGAGGTAGAGAAAATTGTTGTCTGGATCATAATAAACTATTTTCTCTTTTTCCATAAACATTTTTTAAGACTGTAGTTTTACTTTTCAATTCCGAAGTTTCTTTTTTTTCACAAAAGAAACTTAGTTATCTTGTTAATGAACACATGCCTAAAGAAACAGAAATGTTGACAGATGGAAGGACTTGACAGTGACACTTCTAAGAACTCTTTTTTCAATAACATTGATATCTTCTCACTATTTCATTTGCTAAATTTCCAATCTCTTCATAAATCACATAGGGGCTTAGGAGTTCCAAGAGCTGTCTAGTATATGAAAAAAGGTAAAATAAAATAAAATCAAAACCATACACATTAAGAGACTTCAATATTATCTTAATTCTGTGTGTTCCAATGTTGGTTCAGATGAACTGCAACAAAATTCACAAGTAAGATTCCATTAAGTACAATACCATATTGTACTTTATGACATCACTTTAATCAGTCCAAAATAATCCACACAAATGCTCATGCACCTGTAAATACTGCTCTGCTCAAGAATATTAGGACAAAAGAGAACATTTCAGTTGAAATGTCTCACTCGTCCTCACAATTGCTAACAAGGCATGAAACAAGCATATTTTTGAGAAGTGTAAATTGCCTGTTATGCAGAATTTATCTGTAATTTAATATAAGAGCTATTCAAAGAGTGGTACAAAGCAGAGCTATCTGTAGGAGGCAAATCGACTGCAGGAAGTGGCACCTTATAGATTAGGACCCTTTTTCATAAAGTTATGTAAATGTGTGCTTATTTCAAATACAAGGAAACCTAAAAAAGTCAGTGGAAACATCTAATGGACAAAAATTTAAGCAGCCCGAACCCAGCTACAGGCAAAAGTTTTTTCTCCCTAAAAGTATAATCTTTTTAATCTTTATGAATACAACATTAGAGAGAAAAAAACTCAGAATGCACTTTAATTATATTTGGCCACAATAATTGCATGTCTTGTTTTTCTCATATGAGCAATTTCATTGAGTTAAAAAGTAGTGTATTTAAAATATATGTATAAATCCAATTTTTACCCCATTATATTTATAGATAATTTGTGTGTAAAAATAAAAATCCAAAGGATTTTTTTAGTAGATTTGAATCCACTAAATCCAAAGGAACTACATCCCAGTTGAAATCAAAATACAGTGTGCATTATGCACAGGATGAAGAATTTATAGTCAATGAATAAACAGGTAATAAAAATGAGAATTCAGAACTCTGAAGATGCCAGAGTCAGTAAATAATTTCTTTATGGTTCATTGTTTCCCTTTCCCTTGCTTTATGTAATACGACATATTGATGTACTTTAACTTTCTCTCCCGTGTGCCAGTGGGCTTCTTCTGGATCATCCTTTGTTGCTGTTGAGTCCGGGGACTGTGAGAAGTAGTGGCATAAACTTCAGATGAAAGAAGCCATTTATTAGGAAAATCTTTCACTTTATACATCCAGGGTCACTGGAGCAGGGCGCAATCATTAGTTCTTAGGTGAACACCTGTTTAACATCATTGGTTAGTTACAGAATAACAAGTTGGAATAACAAGATGTAAAAAACACCACCTGCAACATATAGTTTACAAAAACACATGAGGTGGTTTACATAAACTTCTCCTGGTTCTCAGCTCCATCTGTGAGAAAGCAACTTCTTCTCACAGACAGGACCAAGAACTGGAAAATTTCTCTCTGATTAAACTTGTCAGCATCCACAATCCTTATTGTCTTTCTGTTATCTATTATTATCTAAAGATCTTTTCTGTATTTGTTAAAAGAGTGCTTTTCCTGGCCTACTGTGTCACCTCTGAATTCTTTACACATAAAAAACACAGGACTTCTTAAACTAACCACAGAATGAATATCAGGGTGTTTAAAATAGCAATGAAAATTTCTGGATAGTAAATTATAATGTTACTTTTCCACAACCAGTGTCAACTAGAGGAAATACCGTCAAATTATTTCTTGATGAAGGGCAGTTTCATGCCGGGGTAGTAGAAAATGAACTGATGTCAGCAACAAGTGAAAACTAGCACCCATGTCTGATACAGTCCCTGGAACTCAAAAGGTTATTATAGATTCATTGAATTGCAGAATTGTTTTGGTTAGAAAGGAAGTTTAAAAATTGCCTTGTTCCAACCCCCCTGCCATGGACAAGGGACAACTTCTATTAGACCAGGTTGCTCTAAGCCCCACCCAACCTGGCCTTAAACACTTCCAGAGATGAGACACCCACAACTTCTCTGGGCAACCTGTTCCAATACCTCACCACAGTCACAGTAAAGAATTTCTTCCTGCTATCTCACACAAACCTATCCTCTTTCAGCTTAAAGCCATTCCCCCTTGTCCCATCACTTCATGCCCTTGTAAAAGGTCCTTCAGCTTTCTTTAAGTCCCCTTCAGGTACTGGAAGGCTACTACAAGGTGTTCCAAAAGCCTTCTCTTCCCCAGGCTGAACAAGCCCGCCTGACTCAGCCTGTCTTCATATCAGAGATGCTCCATCTCTCTGATCTTCTTGCTGGGCTCTTCTGTACTTGCACCAACAGGTCCATGTCCTTCCTGTGCTGGGGACCCCAGAGCTGGATGCAGCACTGCAGGTGGGATCTCACCAGAGCACAGCAGAGCAGAGCAGAGGGGCAAAATGCCCTTCCTTGCCCTGCTGGCCACGCTGCTTTTGATGCAGCCTCGGACATAAATGGGTGGGCCATGTTGCACTTCTCATCAGCCAACACCCCCAAGTCCTTCTCCTCAGGGCTCCTCTTGATCCATTCTCTGCCCAGCCTGTATTTGTGCTTGGGTTTGCATACATCCACGTGCAGGACCTTGAACTTGGCCTTGCTGAGGTTTGCACAGGTCCACTTCTCAAGATTCTCAATGTCCCTGATGCTAAGGCTTATATATTATAAAGCTGTTGTTGCAATGCAGCACTAAAAAGTTGTGCACTGATAGGTGAATTATCTTTACAAATGGATTAAAACTTTTCTAGTGCTCTGCATACTGCAAAATTTAGTAGACATCAAATTAGAACAGGGGTCAAAGCATGTACATATAGGCAAAACTGAATATTTTTGTTCCACTTTCCACCCCATTCCTCATACAGACATTTAGAAATTGTTTGGTCTGCAGCCTGTTTTTGTCTTGTTTAGTTTGATGTTTCAGGAGGGAGATAACTTCAGAAATATTAAATACAATAAAGCATGGCTTTTGAAGACAGGAAGATTTCATGATTAGTTAGATTGTTTATATTTATGTTTAGATATAGGGAAATAAAAATCTGAGAGGTTTTTCTAAATCTGGGGTGTACAGTATAGCTATTGACAAGAAGAAAAAGTTCTTAATTGATTTTTAGAGTGAAGGTAATAATCTAGCCTCTGCAGGCAGGTCCTCACTCCTGAAAGATAACAAAAACAAAAAAAAAACCCCACAAAATCAAAAACAAACAAACAAAAAAATCCCTGATGTGCTATATATTAAAAAAAAAAAAACTAAGCTGTTGCAGAGACTTTGTTTTCCAGATTGAAAATGTAGTAACTTCAGCACCATTTATGTGTTTGCAGATAATTTAGAGTAACTATTAAGCTTCTGTAAGTCATCAAGGACTTACATTAAGGCCATTTCATGGAAATTATTATTAAGAAGCACTCAACAACATTTTACTTGTGCCTGCTGCTCTTCTGATTACTGCCATTCTCCTCCTAAACTAAAGAGCAACAAACAACCCTTGAAGAGCTTGTGTTATTTTTGAAAGCATAGGGTTTAAGCAGTTGCACCACCTGTCCATTTTGTCATTTCCACAGCTTGCTTTGAAAACCACTAAATAAATAATACTGAGGGGAAAAAACCCATCTGAAATGTTAGACATTTCAGAGTCTTAAAGACCAGAAGCAGCACCTTAGGCACTAATCTTTCCTTTGCCTGAACAGCCATCTAGACATCTTTGCTGCCCTATCCTCTAGTCTACTCAAAAACTGAATTTACTGCGCTAACCCTATCATAATACATCCCACGTATCATGAAAGGCAGTAGCATTTCACTACATAAGGCCAAAAAAAGAAAAAAAATTAATAAAAGTAATAAAACATCCAAAAAACCCTTTATGGTATTTCCTTGTTTGCATTCAGAAAACTGAAACCCATTAACTATTTCCTAAATTCCTAAATTATTCTATTGCTAAAATTAATATTTTAAGTACAACTGGGTAAAACTAGAGTACTTTAATACCATTCATGTATTGGTTATAATGTGCAATTAACCAAATCTCTTTGTTCGGGCAGTCTAAGCCTGTCATCTTGACCAAGAATCAGAGTAATAAGCAGTAGGTCTCTGTGTAGGGCAAGTAATGTCAATACCTAGTCTTGTTACTCAATATCCTGAAAAAATTGCAAATTGTTTTGAGGGGTTTGAGTCGCTGATTCTCATTATCAAAGTTATTAGTCATATATACACATGAACCAGGTGAACAAGATGCTTAGAATTTTGATGAATTTCTCAGAAATTTACAGATCACAGGGTTTTTTAAGTCTAAGTCCATAATATCGATGCCCATAAGGGAAGTTCTGGATGTTATTTCAGAAAATATCACACCTGGTCATATGCTTTGTGGTGCGTAACGTCAAAGGCTGAAAGGCTCCACGAAAATGTGAAGACATTGGCTACAAATCCTGATTAGAGAACTTCCTCTTATCTGCATCTCTGATCACCGCAGTGTGAGGAGAGACTGTTAATGTAGATTGCTCTCTATATTCTCTGTACTTAAGCCTTAGGTTAAAAATTTCTTTGGGTTTTTTTTTCAGTTTGGCCTGGCCCATTCAGATCTTGTCCCACTGCTTCACTAGATCATTAGACTCTTCTTAACAAGGACATGAATACTTTTCAAGGAGATCGAAACCATTTTTTTGCCATCCATTGTCTCTTTCAGGTATCTACTTTCTTTCTAGACTGATGATATTATTCATTAGTCTTCACAGGCAAAAATTGAAATTATATGCCGTTCACTTTTCCTGACTCTGTACTAGAGGAGTGGCTTTTACTGCACATTCTCATGGGAGTAATGTAGTAAAAAATCCACTTTGGGGCTAACCTATTTGAATTGGTCCTCAGAGCCTCTAGATATATTCCTGTCATTTGTATCTATAGGCTTTCCATCCTTATCTTCTAAATAAAATTGAAAATATAACTTGTTTAATTTAGCTGAAGGCAAATTTAATGCTGCAAAACTATTGACCTGAGAATTTAAATTTAAACCCTCTCATCAGAGAATAAGTACAAGATTTTTAGCAAAATCCTGCCTACAGGTTTAGCACATGATAAATGGAGCAGAGTGTTCCGATCACTTTTTATTTTATGTGGATAATAATTCTCTGTGATCAATTTCCCCTCTTTTATCTGTCTCCCTAATATGTGCATCCTGACTATTCTTTTTCATGCATCTTTTGCTTAGATTCTTAATCTTTTATATGGCACTTGGCTTCAGCACTATTAAAATTTATGAACTATAGGAAATTATTTCAGATTACACCCTTTCCGCAGTTTGCCACAACGATGTGCATGAATATACATTCAAATGATTTACACTAAAAGGTTTCCTACAGTATCAGATCACATTCCCTACTTTGAAACATTGTCTCACATTAATTTTTAAGGGAGGTTTTTCTTGAAGTTGTAATTATGATGCAGCATTTGTTTCACTGTAGTCAAATTTACAGTATTAAAAAGAAAACAATTCATTATGGTAACATAGCTAAGGTGAAGAGGAAGAAAAAAATGTCAGCAGGCATAGATTTACTCAACTGAAGTACTATAACATTCATTATTAAGGATGAAGGAGAAACCTAAATACGTGTCTAAAAGGACCATTAACAACATTTAATAATTCCATTAAAAAATGTAGGTGTCTAAAAGCTTACTCATCCAATATCTAAGTACTGGATACATATTCTAAATTACAAATATTTCTACACACTTGAGAGCTGGAGAACGTTTAGCTTACGATTATGGTCAGAAATATTAAAGAAATAACAGGAATTTGTCTTTTCTTTCACCCAAGAATCAGGGAATTAGGTATATAACTAAGAAACTTGTTTTCTTCTACTGTGTTCTGACACTGACCTTCAAAGGTAGTGCAGCCCATCCCACAAGAGAATCATCAGCTACTTTTATGAGGCTACACCCCATTCTACCCTATTCCATTGTCAAGCCATTAACCAAAAATACTCAATAAAACTACAAGACATCTTCAGAATATATTATCTCCTCATTTGGTACTACAAAAATGCTATTTGAGTTTTGTAATTACTTGTGGATTTCTCTTTTCCTGGCTACACTTAAGCTGTACATTAACCTGTTTATGACTCTTTCTTGGGAGCTCTGAGCACATAGCTCCTTACAAAATTAACTTTGCAAAGTCACCAAAGTCTTGCTGGTGCATATTTGGTGGCTTTGTGGGTATCTGTACCCCTGCTGTGAGTAGAAATAATGCTCATAAATACCTCTGCAAAGCAAGAATTTGTACCTGCATTAATAAATAAAGCATTCACCCACTTGTCTTAGGCCAGTTACAAAGAACTCAATTTACCATTTGGCTTCAGATTTTGATATTCAATCACAGTTTCATTACATGAATTACTAATACATTAAATTTCACAGTATGTGTAAAGGGCTCTACCAAAAATGAAAGTAACATTGCTAGAAGGCTACAGAAAAAAACGTTAAGAGAGCAAGAGGTTAAAGAGAAAACTCTAGTCCAAGGGGAAAATAGATTCATTTTATAAAAATAAGTTATTCTAATTACTTATTTTAAAATATAAACAATGAGATACAGTGGTACCAATGGATACAACAACTTTCAGGAGAATATCCTCTGTAGACTGAAACCGTGGGTGTTATGTCCTTACATCACTGGAAGAGAAAGACAAGTTTGAGTTGTTTGCAAAACAACCAGTTGGACATGAACAACAGCCTGGTCTTTGTTTCAAAAGTTATTTTGCTTGAACTAATAGCTGAATTACTCATGATATGGGAATTACCTGAAATCAGAGTTGATATTTAAGAAATTCACTAGGTGATCAAGTGTTCACTAACATATTTAATAGTAGCATTTTTTATAGCTTTTAGAAAATACTTCGAACATTATAAATTTATTGAGAGCTGTTCCAGTCAGGCCAGTTTTATGGTACCTTTTCAAATTCTCTTTCTCAATTTTCTTTTTAATATTTACCATTTCATCTAACACCTGGTCAATTTTTAGGTTGTCTTTTTATAACTAAGTATAGTGGATAGTCAATCTGATTGGATGTTCAGGGAATCAGGTCAAATTTGTTTTCTTTATTTGACATTGAGGTACATCAGCTTACTTCATGAACAGGATAGATGATACATTTTATTTTTCATGGGCAGGAATAAAAAGCTAGCCCAAAATACAATTTGTCTTTAGCATAATTTGTTTGAGGTTTTTTTTCTTTATGTGTGTGTGTCTGGTTTGGTTTGCTTGTTGCTTTTTTTAACCTCCCTCTATTGGGCAATGTGGCTGCCCAAAGACAAGTTTTTTCAGTTCAGTTGCAGCCAGCATCCAGTGACTCAAAATTATGAGTATACTCTGTGGTAATGCTTAGTTCTTAGTCTTGTTCTTCTTCCTACTTGATACTACAAAAGATGCTTTATGACAGATTAAGGGAACTTTTATCCTCTTCATGTACATTGAAGCTTTTTAGCTTCTCTTTTGAAGTTGCAGCTGTTTCCTTGATCTTGGACACTTTGGCAGGTGCTTTCATACTTTTTATTAAGTCAACCTTCAAATTACCTTTCCCTTCAAAGTTTTGAAAGTTCCATGTAGAATTCAGCCCAATTTTGAAATTTTTCATGGAGGACAAAAAGCAGGACCAAAATCATTAAAAATCTTGTCACTGGGAAGCTCAAAGGAAGCCATTGTTCAAGGGCGTCAAGCAAATGCCACATTTCAGAAGATGGATGATGATCAGACTTCAAAAGGTTTTCTGAAGATAAAACCCTCTAACTCTTCAAAAGATAGATTTTAAAATGCAAATTTCTCCAGCATAACGGGTGATACAAAAATGAAAACTCAGTTTTTAAAAACAATTGTTATCTCTAAATTAGTTCCTAGTGCAATTTCAATGGATGTGGATACTGTGTATTCCAGAATACATTCCAAAAAATGTTTTTAACATTTGTTAGTGAATTAACATCTATGTGACTCTGTGGCACTGTATCATTCAGTTTTCCAAACCAAGATTATTACACAGTACTAATATTAGCAGAAGCGTGTGTAGTAACAACTTGTTATCATCAGTGTTGCATCATCAACTAATGTGAATTCCTACAAAAGATAAAGATACCAGGTTAGTTTTACAACATTTATTTTATGTAAAACATATGTAAAGACATTATGTTTTGCTCCTTAAGTCTTCGTGAACTTAATTTCTTGCAGCCATCTCATATCTTTGTGTGTCTTGAAGGACAGTGCAGCAGAGATAATTCCCCTCCACACTTTCAACATTTTGGCAAAATGTCTGTGTATTTTGTAGTTGCACACTTCCATTTGAATCCAGGAATACTTAAAACAACTAAGTCTAAGTAGGAAAAAGCAAGAGAGGAAAAGGGTGAAAAATTGAAAGAACAAGTGAGTGAAAGAAGGATAAGGAAACTAAGATAACCTTCAGACCATGGTCAAAGGTTCCTTTACATCTGAGACTGAACTTTTGGCATCTCTAAAATCTAGAAGTCAAATGTGGTCCTAAACAGCCCTCACCTTCTAAAGTTTAAAGGACATAGAAGCTTTGCTTTTATTTTTCCCTGTCCTGAACTTTTGAGGACAATAATATCATTCTGAGTATTGCTAATTCTTAAAGTCAAAATGAATCTGAAACGTATGATCCATACGCACAACTCTAAATCTGGCACTCCGGATTTCTATTTGCTGCCAAGCTTCGTAGGATTTATGTTGCAATCCATTCCAGAGCAATGAGGGATTCAAACAATAAAACAGAAGGCTTCAATAAAAGCAGCCAGCTTGAACCAGTGTATCATTAGAGCATAAATGAAGGTGCTTGAGACATTTCTCTGCTCTTTCTTTTTTTCAAGCAGCATAGTTATAATGAAATTATATTCCAATTTTCAAATGAAAAGGGAAAGTAATTGAATTTTAAGGAAAGCACTCAATGTCTCTGCATTGGTGATCCTTTTCATTTTTGTTCAGTTACACATTAGCTGACCCAAATTTCATAGGACTGACAGTTGCCCTTTTATCCCCACATTTGACTTCATGGGTTGGCAGGCTCTACATCCCAAGAAGTATCAAAATTTCCTGGTTAAATTTCTATAATATACTATTAAAATATGACATTTAGAAATAGAAAAATATGATGAGGTGGAAATATTTTGCAAAGTGTTAGGACTGTTTCAATCAGCTATGCTTTCTGCAATCTGAAAGATAAATAGTTCAGCAATTACTGTGATGTAAAATAATGCACAACAAAAAAAGAGGAAGCACAGAGTAATTTGCTCCATTCACTGTAAAGTACACAACAAATAAACATGTGATCCACAGAAATTCATGTCTTAATCATCATAAATATTTTCTGCATCTAAATTAGCCTGCAGGCACGTACATCTTTACATATGTTTTAACCATCACACTAATTATAACACTTTTGGTCTTCAAGATTCATTAGATAATTGTATGTATATATTACACATATTGGTTACATACATTAGTTAAGAAATCTTTGAAATTCCTTATTTGATATATCAGTTGTCATTAAAAAAATTTAAACAGTGCCTTTACTCCAAAGGCAAGAAAAACAAAAAGCCAAACCAACAGTGTAATGTCAAATTATATTTTTCTGTTTCCCAGCTTCTCAGTTGAAGAGCTGTTTAAAGCAAAGTTGAAATAATACTTATATTCTTGGAAGAGTAAACAGACAGCTAAATTTCCTGCCAAGTGGATGGAATATTGGTGTATTTACTGATTGTCTACATTGGCAAGGACCTAAGTCATCTTGTGTAAGTACCACGCAAGCATAATTTTACAAGTGGATGAAAAACTAAAGCTACACATTCATTAAACCTGATCCCATCAAAGCTAGGAAACAGAGCATGACTTTTTGCTGAGTTTTGTTTTTGCAACGAAGAAACCTATTCAGGTATCTAATGGATTCCTTGTTGCTTGAACTCTAAAATCCAGAACAAAGCATCTTCCTCATGAATGTCCTATTTTTGCAGGAAAAAAATATCCAAGTTTTTAAAATTAGCTAGTATAATTACAAGTACTGTAGGAGGTAGGGGAAAAGACGTCTTCAGGAAGGGTATCTCTATCCAAAGCTAAAGACACATAATCAGCCTGGGCAACTCGATATTAAAGTAACATGGAAAATAAAGGTGTTATATTGGTCTCTTCATGGCAAACACTAACATATAAATGCATAAAAATAGGTTATGACTTTCCTTCTCAAAGTTTAAGTTAATCTTTCAGTCAAAAAATTGAATATCACTATTCAAATGCGTTTCCTGATGTATTACTGTGGCTATATTCTTCATGCATCTCTTCTCCTTTATTGCTGGTATTTGTCCTCAGACTCCTCTTCTTGTACAGCCTTCCCTGGACCAGAGCAGTGATGCAGTGCAAAACATGTTACCTGGGACCCCCTTCACCAATTCATAGTCATAGCATTTCCACTGCATCTTTACTTTTCTCCCACACATTTTCCTTTAAGTCATGTTGGGTTTATTCATTTTATCTCATTTCTTCTCAATATTATGTTACAACAGTGTTTGAGTTGTTCTATCTGCTAGGAAGCCCTAGAGGAAAGAGGATGATATAGCTCAATTTTACTGCAATTCTTGCACATCAAAAATAAAAGAAATCTTTATTTAGCTATATTAGAGAGGAGAAGTCTTTTCTCCAATGTCTAGCAATTGTAAATCATTCAAATATCTTGAGGAAGTTTGATTTCTCTCTACATTTTAATTAATTGACAAAAAAAAAAATTACTAGACCATTTTTATGTAACGGCAGGTAGCTGCAACAAGAGAATCAAGTAATTAATTGCAGGTGAGTTGCTTCTGAAAAGGAAAAAAATTAGCCAGAATTTTCACCAACCCCTAATGCTTCTCAGGACTTGGATACTTCTTACCTCCTAGTGTGACAATACACTTGAGACAGGCATCCTTCAGGTGCCTCTCTTCCCTTTTACTCATCTTCAATTAGTTTCAAAGAATGCTGCTAATATTCAGGCTCATATAGCCTTATTTCTGTACTACTTGATAAAGCCCTAATTAACAGCCCTTTCCCAGCCATTTTGTATGCTTCTGAAGGTCCTTTTGCTGCTTGCTGCTGTGTTAAACCCTCCATTGAGTTTCACTTAACTGTGAACTTAAATTTCTGGTGTACTCTGGCACACAGCACAGAATGTCCTCAGTGACCTTTTATTTTCCTGACAACTACAACAGCCAACAAAATTCCAACAAGAAGCAAAGAGCAGTAGGGAAGATAGCTTTCTTGACATAAACACAATGAATAAGACCGGAAAAGCACACATTAAAATGTTGGCATTGACCTTCCAGGAGAGTTAATATTTGTAAAACCAGAAATTTTGAATTTGTTCTGAGGGGGAGGAGGTGAGATTTTGGGTGCAGGGTGCCAAAACCTCTGGCATGCATAAGACAGAGAGGGTGACACAAGCCAGGCTTAGAGTCAGATAAGAAGCAGACCCTGTGGAGACAGGAAAGTGCTTTTTATCATGCCAATTGTCCTCTCTTACATCCCCTGGGAAGGTCGCATTCACATCGGACATCAGGTCATTCACATTCACTCATGGGCCTAATAATAAAACCCAAAAAAGACCTCACACCTGCTTTCCGCTGCAACCAAATGGCTTTAAAATAAACCTTACTTATATATATACTTATAAACACTGATCATTCCGTGTCGTTTTGCTCTGATCCACCCCAAGGGATCTATTATCTTCAGGGGCGGATCATAACAAGCTTACTCCCTCCAGTACTGTGTTAAAACATGCAGAACCATGGAGATATAGCCGAGATATGGCCTTTGCATTCTCTTCCCATAATATTTTGTACATTTCTTGCCATATGTGACACAGCAACAAAGCCAAAGTCCTGAAAGGTCTAACCTTGCTGTAGCCAGTAGGTCTGAGACTGGGCTGCCACCACTCTTTAGCCCCTCCACCCCCTCCAAGAGCTTGGCAACTGCCCTCTCAGTTCTCCCAGCACCCCACAAGTGCCCCTGTGCCAGCTTGGGCAGAAAGCTCCTGAAAAGCCTGCTCGACATTCAGCATCCAAGAGCAAAGCAGTGCCCTCTGTTTCCACGTGAGCAACTGCAGCCACCATAAGACAAGCTCTACCACAGGGACCTCACAAACACGGTGTTTGGCAGTGACAAATCTGTTGAGATCACAAGTGGGCTATATGTAAGGGCTCTGCTATGAATTAACTACTTCTCTCTTCACTTTTGCAGATATAGGACGGATGTTAATAGTAAAAGCCACATCTTCCTGTAGCCATTACCATTTTTTCTAAATTTGTTTTCCATGAGCAAAAAAAAAAAACCCAGAAAAAATCAAACCACTATAAACAGGCTCTGCATTCTTTTCAATAGGAAAATGTCTCAATGGAATTAGAGGATGAAGATCCATGTGGCAGCAAAGATGCAAGAGGTTTTGATGTGTTAGAAACCACAGAACTGCCTGTGAATTGTCACACAGAAATTAAAACTTCTCCCCTTCTGACAACAATCATTCATATAAGTTGTGTACCCAGGTCTCACTGTTGAAATCAGCCCTGCTTAATATCTTTATCAATGATCTGGAGCAGGGGATCAAGGGCACCTTCAGTAAGTTTGCAAGCTGGGTGGGAGTGTTGGTTGGTTGGAGGGTAGGAAGGCCCAAAAACAGGGTCTGGAAAAGCTGGATCAATGGGCTAAGGTCAATAGCATGCGTTCCAACAAAGGCAAAGTGCCTGATCTTGGGTCGTAACAACTGCAGCTACAGGCTAGGGGCAGAGTAGCTGGAAAGCTGCCTGCATTAAAGGATCTGGGAATGCTGGTTGACAGGGCTGAACGTGAGCCTGTATCAGCTATATTGTGGTTAGTAGAACCAGAGCAGTGATTGTGTCCCTGCGCTGGGGACTGCTGAGGCCACACATCAAATTGTGTGTTCAGTTTTGTGCCCCTCCCTGCAAGAAAGACATTGAGGTGCTGGAGCATGTCCAGAGCAGGGCAATGAAACTAGTGAAGGATCTGGAGCACAAGTCTGATGAGGAAAGGCTGGGATAGCTGGGGTTGTTTAACTTGGAGGAAAGGAGGCTCAGGGGTAACCTTATTACTTTCTACAATTACCTAAAGGAGGTAGTAGTGAGGTGGGGGTTTGTCTCCCAAATAACAGGCAATATGATAAGAGGAAATGCCTTCAAGTTGCACTGGGGAGGTTTTAAGAAAAGTTTCTACACCTAAAACAAGCTGCCCGGGGAAGTGTTGAATCAACATCCCTGAAGGTATTCAAATGGCATGTAGATGTGACATTTAGGGACATGGTTTAGTGATGGACTTGACGGTGCTGGGTTAACAGCTGGACTTGATGATCTCAATAGGTCTTTTCCAACTTTAACAATTCTATGATTCAATGAAGAACACCTGCAGAATGTTCCTCTAGTCTCCTCCCTGCCCTCTTCCCTACAGAGGTTTCCTTTTATCACTCCCACAGCTGTCAAGCTTCTGTGGAAATAATGGTGTTTGACAGTTCTGGGGTTAGGAATAATATCTTGTCGTCTCACATCCCAGCAGACACACACTAAGCAATTTATCATAGTCCACACAGCGAGGTTATACTATTGCATGTTAAATGCAAGAACTTTATCTGAAAGTGTGATCCTGTGTGTGGTTAGTGAATTTGGTTTCAATTTGCATGCATTTATTCACGTCTTTGTTTTGGTGTTAATCCTCCACATCAGATTGCTTTACTAAATATTGCTATACAAATGCCACTTTATACTAATTAATATGAAAGTTTTCAGCTATTGTTTATTTATTAATTCAAGCAAAATGCTTGTTAATAAGACAGAAACAGGGCAGGAGGATGGAAAAAGAGAACACAAATCCAAAACTTGCATTAGACTTGCAAATTATTTCTGTAGATTGTCAACTTTTGTACATGGAAATTAATGGTTTGTAGCAAAGCTAATTATTTCCTCTTAGAATAAATCATTTATTGAAGACTGATTATAAATAAAAAATAACTGATACAATGAAAGTGTTAATAAGTATGCCAAAACCACCTTTTTTTTTTGTGGACTAGAAAAAAAAAATCCCAAAAACATAGCTTGTGGTAATGAATATCTAAATTTTCACTGGTTTGTATAGTATAGTGCCAGTGTACTGACTTGGCTGCTGTTGCTGGAATATGTAAAGAAGTTAGTGATGTATTGTGTTTATTGCATGTAAATCCTAAGGGATTTTCTCTGTTTCTTGCTCTTCATTTCTACCATCCTATATTTTTATGTGCATAAATATGAAATGTATGTGTGTGTACATATACACAGCCACACTCCTGAACTGCCGAGTTTGTCTATATGGAGCTTACTTGTACAATTTGGCACAGATCCTTCCTGGCATTTCCACCTGACTGGTGCAGCTCTTCTTCCCTACTGCTCCTTTTTTAAGACAAAAACCAGGAGGGAATGACAATGAATGCACAGAGCTGACAGCAGAAGATTGCCTACCTGGACAGAATGGATTTGGAGGCAGAAGATGGCTACTCAGCAGGGCAAACAAATTCTTTCTTTCTTCTCTGTACTCCAGAGAGTTTATTAACAGTCAGATCGCATACAGCATAGATTCCCATCAATTGTTTTAGAGAAAAAGAGGACGACGAGAACAATCTTGAAGCCTTAGCATAAAACTTCATGGTATGACAAAAGTGGTGATTTGCAGGAGAGGGATTTTCAAGGTCTTGAAAGACCAAACTCCAAGGAACATTCAAATGCAAAAAAAAAAAAATTCTGTCTGAAAACAAACATAGAAATCCAAGGATCTTTATCTTCCTGCCAGTCAGGACTACTCAGTATTACAGCCATGTCAGTACAACATATCCCTATGTTTAGTCTAACAAAAAGACAGGACATGTCCACTTGATGAGCAAGGGAAAATCTGATGAAAATCCTCTCTGTCTTCTGGCAAGGCATGCTACATTATCCACCCATGCATATAAAAAACAACCCACCTGTATAACTAGTAAGTACACTGCATTCCTACCCATTTTCAAGGAACTTCTCCCTGAAAATAGGGCTGAATTTATTCTTTGTGTTTTCTGGATTACAAATGTAATTAAATTTATCAGTTTTCCTTTGAGCCTCTTGGCTGTGTTGCAGCTCCTAAACAAACTTCTTCTAGAATGCCTGTTGTTAAGACAGGTGGATCCTATTTACTGATGTCCTTAATTACACAATTGTATAGCAGAGATCCTTTGTCTTACTTACATAAATGAAGAAGCAATGTTATTACAGTCCCACAACAAGGATTTTACTGTGGCTTTCAGATAACTGCCTTCACCAAATGAAGCTACATCAGAATTACAAAAATAGAGGTTTTATTAAAGAAGCAGACCATGTAGTAATTTTCTGTTAGAATACATGCACTCAGGTATGAGAATTCAACTCATAAAATTTCTGCATGTTTACCTCTAGCCAGAGCATCATACTTCCAGGGAGGACTGATCACTCACCAGTATCATTGTGGTTTCTTTTTCCTTCGTGTCTCTTTTTTTTTTTTTTGGTCTGAATTTCTCAGTCAGTTACAACAAATCACAGATTTAATATGAGCCAGGAAAACTTCAGTTTTGTTTGCTCGAGGTATTGCTCATTTCTAAAGTGTTAATGGATTTGACTTTTGGTAATGAAGATGTCACTACGGTGCCTTTATCTTATTGTTTTGTATTCTACTGATGTTTTAAACTAAGAAAAAAAAATCTGCTATATTCAAGGATATTTTATCACAGGGAACCTTCTAGTCAAATCCTCCAGACTAAAGAAGTATTCTATTGCTCAGTTTCACATTTGGAAGAGGGGATTAAGAAAACTTCTATGAGAAAAGACAGATAAATGAAGGGATCAGAAAACTGACTGAATGCTGAGAATACTGATAGACTGAAAAATCAGTGGCACCTTGCATGAAACTAGAACAAAGAGCCTAGAGCAAAAGCAGTGAGATAAAGGACACTGGAAAGACATCTCCAATCATGCCATCAGTGTTACATGGCAGAAAAATCTTAAGCCTGCTTTTGGGCCTATAGGTTAGTTCCAAATGCTTGAAATGATGAGACCACCATGACCATCTTTTTCTCCAGTGTTCAAAATTTCAAAAAGTTTAACATTTTAGCACTGTTTTCACTTGTTCCGTTTATGTTAAACAGCTTAACACCCTTCTTCTTCCATGTCCTTAAATGAGAACACTGTCCCAAGGCCTGAAACTTGTATACATGTACACTCTAGAGAACAATATGCATAAACCACAGTTATGTATAGGTCTCCCCTACATAGACTGAAATGAATAAAATTCCTTGTTCAGCTCTATAGCATAAGATTTAATTGAAGTCATGAAGGCAAATTCCACCCACGCAGTGAAATTGCAATATGGCAATTTGAATCATTATCATATATCAATAGAATTGAAAATGGAGGGTTAAACGTGTTTCTTATAACAGGATAAATGTAGAATAGGAAGCAGAAAGCAAGGATCTGAAATTAACAAGGAGATCAAGTTTGTACAGTTGTCAACTACAGTAAGGAGAAAAATGTAGAGAGATTCAAGTAATAAGGTTGGTATCCAAGTTCCTGTTTAAATGACTGTGTTGCCTACATGGGAAGGAGAAAAGGTGTTTAAAAGTTTCTGCAGCTGGTATTGAGTTTTTTTAGCTTATCTGTTATTTAATCAGGAGGACCTCTGAGTCATTCATATATCTGAGTATTGAACAATTTTTTTCATGTGTGCATAGTTCAACAATCTTTCAATGACTATCTGTAGATCAGAAACAGCATAAGCTGCACCCCAGTACATGATGTTCAGAAACAACCACCAAACTAAATCTTCTTCTCCACTTAAATAAGGATCACTGATCTGTGTATATATTAGCTATATTTTAGCTTTAGGCATTAAAAAAAAAAATACTTTTACAGAACTAGTTCTTATGGAATTGATCTGAGGAAATGGCAAGAAACTCATCTGTGACATGATTTTCAGAAATCCTGCAAGCTTATAATGGATTCAACAGTTTTTATAGCCAGCGGCCTCTGGATATGAAATACTGTAAAGAGCAAACAGTTCTTTCTAAGATTGATTTTTCGGAAAAAAGTTTGTGTCCTGAGGACTCTGCATAATCGCCAAGCAAATAATTTATTTCATGTATTAATCCCTGCCTACTGACTTCTTAGAATTTACCAGCTATCTTATACTATTTGCAACTTACACAATAGCAACGTGTTTTGGATTATAGTCTTCCTAAAAGTTTGAGGTAACTGAAAAAATGTCAAAACTAAAGAGATATATGTCTTAAAGTAACTTAAAATATCTATGATGCCTTCTGCCTCAAATCTTTCAAATTTTGTCTTCTACATATATAATTTCTGGAGCCAGTAATGTCATGGAAGATTAAATACTTGGATTTCTGGGAATGTATGTAAGATCTCAAAGAAGCAAGGTGCTAACACACCACATTTATGGTTATATGTTTGGTTGAGTACCCAGACAAGCAAACCACAGTCTTCATTTCTATACCATGTGTACTGTACTGTATCTCTGCAGTACATCTACTCCTTTTTTTATTTTCTTAATGCAGTTAGTTCTATGCCATCTGAACTTGGGATTTGTTAAGAACAACATCTGGGATCTGGCCAAACTTCTAGAAAAATCCCAAACAGAAATAGATGGTGTTATAGTTTAGATTAAATAGATATAATTCTTCCTCTTACAGCCTTAATACAAGCATGAATAATTATTTTTGTGGTTTAGCTTATTACATATATATGTACCACCAAAACAGTACATAAATGACAATGACAGTGGAATTTACAGTGACACAATAGTATTTCTAACTGTTTCTGACATAATATGCAATTTTAAAATAATTGATGACTGTCAAAATAAGCTTAAAGTTCTGAGCTCTTCTCCTTCAGAAGAAGGAGCTCTGTAGAAAAAGGAATCACACCCCAAAAATTCTAACTTCTGATTTGATTTTCAATTCTTATTTCAAAAAAGTGTTTCTTTTCATTATTCATTTTTGCAGACTCCTGTGATTGCTTTTCAAATTTCTAAAGAAGCAGTGCTGGAATTCAAAAAAGATTATACAACATCTAAAAATAGTAGAAAGCATTCAGTTTTACAATAATTCAAATAATTAAGTAATCAGTTTTGTCAACCTCAATTTAGTTATGAATGAGGTTTTTCCTCCCCCTTGGTCCTATCAAAATAAACCCCATGTTTCTTTAAATGAATCTTGCTGATAGTACATATACCTGTCATGCCATTCCCTTTGAGTGCTTGGGGAAATAAAAATTCATAGCAATTGATTGCCTTGTGTAGCCATGGCTCCAGATGCCCTTTCAAATATTCATAAAGATCTTAAAGGGGTCCCTGTGGATCCCATTTGTCTGCTGTATATTTATATATCACTCCAGTCTTCAGGAAAATTGTCAAACAAAAGTCACTTTTGCAGCTAGGTATTATTGACTCTTTCTGCCTTGTAGAATTCTGTACTCTCATGCTCTGTACTGTGAGTGAAAAATGGAACAAGATGAAGAAATGTTTATGAATATCATAGACCAAGTGTTAAGAGTTCTTCATTAAAGTCGGGGGCTTGAAAATACTGGATGAAAGGATGAAATGAAAGGACATAAATGTTGAAATTGGAGTCAAATGGAGCAAAAGCTGAGATAAAAACAAAGGACAAAGGACAAAAATGTCACATTTGTAGTCAAATTCAGACCACGAAATTCAGCGCCACATGCCTGCTGAGCATTCAAAACTTCACACTGAGATCAATGTAAAGATTGAGTACAAATGTAAAGCAATTTCTTAAAGTTTAACCCTTTTTTTAGAAAATATTTCCATGGTATTAAGTGTGTGAAACATATCACAGTCAACTGGCAATTTAAGGGATCTCCCTCTCCTTCCACTCTCCCTAGTAAGTTATCCATTTTCAGAATCTGAAGAAAGTTGAGAGCAACTTTTAATCCCTTCTGTAAATGTCTTTATCTTATCTGTTCTGTTCAAAAAGTCATGGAGCAGAAGTTGCTCATCCAATCTCATAGAAACATCCATACCAGTTTGCAGTAAGAAATTCTGGCCACACAACAATTCAGGAGTTAGCAGACAGTTTCCATTTCCATCTTTCAAACTTAATGAGATTTTCAGCCTCTATTTGCTTCTCAGTTTTATAGAATATTTCCAAACTGTGTTTAAAAAAATGTTCTGAGTGGAAACTCAGAGTGCTCCCTGAACTCTTCAATCCTTACTCTGTTCTGCAGCAGCTGCAATTAACTTGAACAGGCCATCACTGTTGACACTGCTCCCATATCCTTGCTCCAGCAGAGCATGACAACAGGAGTGCACAGAGAGCCAGAACCTGGTCAGGAAATGTCTGTTGTCTGTCACCAGTCATTTCCATTCTGCTGCTTAGGTAATGACTGCAGTTCAGAGTCCAGGAGTTAATTAGAAATGTAGAAGCTCTGGTATCACCTATGAAGTAATAGCATAAGCTAAGCTAATGTCAATAATACAGAACACTAGTGAAAGGCAATTACATGTCATGACACCTGTCACCATCTAGAGCTATGAGTTGAAACATAAAATTTTAAGTACATCACCATCAGTATACATTAGGATGGACATCTGAAGATTTATTCTGAGACATAGTGTTGTTACCCAACCAATTCTGCAGGCTTTTGCCAAGTGATTTTTCACAGTCTTCAAAAATACACTGACAAATATGATTTGTGAAATAAGACTTCAAAAAATGTCAATAGAAGAAATGAGATTATTTGAAATAAAAGAAAAGAAAGGAAGGAGTGATTTGGTTTTATTTCAAGTGACAAGAGAAAAAAACCCCAAACCAACAGTGTATATGCCACTAAGTTCTATGATATTTTACAAAAGGATGTAATGGCACAATCAATATGTAAAGTGATGTACTTATTTTCCCCTTAAAAAGCAGCTGTTCGCTTATGCAGCATCTTTCCAGCTGAAATCAGGATACAAACCAGCAGGAAGTGAATGTTCACCACGGGCAGTTTACTGTGTTCTTCATGGATTAGATGAATCCACAATCTCTGGCTGTCAGTTGTCTCTCACAAACTCACAGGGAAAAAATTGGAGGAAACAAATGTAACACTATGGGGTTAATTTAAAACCCGAAAATAGGGAAATAAAGACACTAGTCTCTCTCCATAGTGAGTGAAAAAGAGAAGGAGGCCACCATATGGGCTGCAAAACATTTTGTAGAATGGTTTAATTAAAGTATCTCCTCTAAGCTCTATTGATTATGTGAGTTTTTTCAGATAGTCCATATAGCATTTGCAAAGAAATGGAAGACAAAAGGCCAACAATAAGTATGAGTCATTATCTTTTTATGTGTTGAGTACACTAATATCCCCATCTGCTACCTTAGTGGGCAAAATCCATTTGCTGAAAACCAAAGAAGACTTTATTTCTTACGGTTAAGACTATCAAATATGAATGAAGAGAAAGTGGAAAAGCTTGTCCCGATTGTACTGGATAACATCAAGGGCTTGGAAATTCTCTTGCAAGTGGTACCTGTAGTACTGAAATTTTCAGTGAAGATTCTGGGATACGTGCTACAGGAGTCAGGAGTTAGTCTTCATGGTCCAGTTCACAATCCAGTGTGAAGTCAGATGGAAAAATGTCTCTTCCTAATGCAAATTTTAAAGGCATTGTCTGTCTTAGTTTCAACACAGTTTCAATGACTCTTTGCAATGCATGCACGTACAAAATAATTATTTTTTAAGTGTGATGGAAAGGGATTTGATCAATGGCAAAAGAAGGGAAAATACAGAATAATCTTCATGTTTGATAGATTTTGCCAGACAGAAAAAAAGTCCAGTCTTCTGCATTTTAGGCCACACCTCCCCATATCTTCTCTTACTTCTCGCTTTCTATTTTGCAGAAATAAAAATACTTCTAATGAAACATTTTTTAGGTGGTGGGGGTTGACTTTTCTGGCTCCCAGGTGCCCATCGAGTAACTCTTATCAATCCTCCTTCTTTACAGGATAGGGGAAAAAATGCTATGTAAAGCTCATGGGTTAAGATAAGGATAGGGAGAGCCCTTCCCAGTTACTGTCATGGGAAAATAGTTTTGCTTTGGAGAAAACTCATTGAAACACTGGAACAGGTTGCCAAGGGAGGTGGTGAGTGCCCCATTCCTGGAAACAACCAAGGTAAGGTTGAACAGGACTCTGATCAACCTGATCTAGTTGAACATGTCCCTATTCATTTTAGGGGTAACTTCTAACACAATAATTCTATGATTATATGATAAGATTAATGTAATTAATTAGCAATTTAAAAAGGGATGATAGTAAGAACTAAGATCAAACCTAAAAAAACCTTCTTCCTTTCTTTACTTCTTTCTAGGCTCAAATCCACTCCAAGATTTCCTACCTTCTCTCCCTCAATAACACAGTGGGATGCAGAACAGGAAATATGGTAAGTTCATAATATTTTCTCAGCCACTCCTTTCTCCTCCTACTTTTCCCACTCACAGGAGACAGTTCTTCACAAACTGCTCCCATGTAGGTCCTCTTCGAGGGGTACAAGCCTTCAGGAACAGTCTGCTCCAGAATGACTTCACAGTTCCTGCCAGCAAACCTGCTCCAGCATGGGGTCCTGTTAAGATCCAGTTATTATTGGGGTTCTTCAGAAATTCCTCTGCCCAAGTTAAGGTGCAAATGAGACCATATGCCAGTGACAATAATATGGATTTTATTGTATAGTAAATATAAGAGAAAGAGAATATGGATTTTATTGTATAGTAAATGTGAGAGAAAGAGAAAAGGAGTAGAAAATAGGTGGGGGGGCAGAAAGAGTGACAGGGACAGAATAAGGAAAATATCACCACTCTGTGGATACCAGTGATGTTCTGTTGATCCTCTCCAGCTGCTATCCTTGGTGGTGAAGGTTCCCCCAAAGGCACAGAATCCCCTGGGTTTATATCCCCTGGAGCCAGGTGGCAATGTCCAGGCATGTCCCC
>VZRF01011218.1:0-20670 GCA_013396875.1 Vireo altiloquus | reverse complement strand
GCTCTGCCCCCACCCCAAACCTGGCTCCTGTGAGCTGTGCTCTGCCCCCACCCCAAACCTGGCTCCTGTGAGCTGTGCTCTGCCCCCACCCCAAACCTGGCTCCTGTGAGCTGTGCTCTGCCCCCACCCCAAACCTGGCTCCTGTGAGCTGTGCTCTGCCCCCACCCCAAACCTGGCTCCTGTGAGCTGTGCTCTGCCCCCACCCCAAACCTGGCTCCTGTGAGCTGTGCTCTGCCCCCACCCCAAACCTGGCTCCTGTGAGCTGTGCTCTGCCCCCACCCCAAACCTGGCTCCTGTGAGCTGTGCTCTGCCCCCACCCCAAACCTGGCTCCTGTGAGCTGTGCTCTGCCCCCACCCCAAACCTGGCTCCTGTGAGCTGTGCTCTGCCCCCACCCCAAACCTGGCTCCTGTGAGCTGTGCTCTGCCCCCACCCCAAACCTGGCTCCTGTGAGCTGTGCTCTGCCCCCACCCCAAACCTGGCTCCTGTGAGCTGTGCTCTGCCCCCACCCCAAACCTGGCTCCTGTGAGCTGTGCTCTGCCCCCACCCCAAACCTGGCTCCTGTGAGCTGTGCTCTGCCCCCACTCCAAACCTGGCTCCTGTGAGCTGTGCTCTCCCCCACACCAAACTCAGCAGAGGATGCTCCTCAGCCCAGCTGGTGGCTTTGGCCTTTTGGTGGATGCAAATCTTTCCCTCAGCCTGAGATGACTGAACAATAGGTTTCCCTATATCTAATCATCAGTTTGACTTTTCCAGTTCAAAGCTCCAGTCTTCAGGGAAACTTCTTGGTTGTAGCTTCTTTATAATGAGCAAAACTTTTGGCATGAACTATTTTCAGTCTCTGATAGCTCCTCTTCACAGGGTTGCAGCTTCCCACAGTGTCACAGCCTCCTTCAGGCATCCACCTGCTCCAGTGTGGGGTTCTCCCTGGACTGCAGGTGAATATGCGCTGCAGCATGGACCTCCATGGGCTGCAGGGGAACCTCTGCTCTGATGCCTGAAGCAGCTCCTGCACCTCCTTCTTCTCTGATCTTCTCTGCAGGGCTATTTCTCTCACATATTCTCTTTCCTCTCTCCCAGTTGCTATTTTGCAGCAGTTTTTACTCTTTCTTATACATGTTATTACAGAGGCACCATCACCATCACTGAAGGGCTCAGCTCTGGCCAGTGTGGGTCTGTCTAGGAGCTTGAGCCAACTAGAACAGGCTCTGTCCAACACGAGGGCAGCTCCTGGTGTCTTCTCACAGAAGCCATCCCTGCAGCCTTCTGCTATTAAAACCTTGCCACACAACCAAAAACAGTTAATGTGATGCAACCATGCTACGCTCAGCAGTTGGAGGGAAACTGAATTTTCTTTTGGGTTCAAATATTCAGAAGAAAACCTAACAGTGATTCTTGTGCCGCTCTGCTCTGCACTGGTGTATCCTCACTTTGAGCCCTGTGTGCAGTTTTGGCCACCAAAATATAAGAAAGATATTAAACTGTTAGAGAGTGTCCAAAGAGGGGCAACAAATATGGTGAAGGGCCTTGAGGGGAAGCTATATGAGGATTGACTTGACTTGGTCTGCTCAGACTAGAGTAGAGGAGACTGAGAGGAGCCCTCATTGCACACGAAAACTGCCTCACAAGGGGAAGAGGAGGGACAGGCACGGATCTTTTCTCTGTGGTGCCCAGGGAGAAGACTCAAGGGAATGGCCTGGAGTGTGTGGAGAGGTTTCATTTGGATATTAGGAAAAGATTCTTCCCCAAGGGTGGGGTTGGTGCCGAAACAGGCTCCCCAGGGAAGTGGTCTCAGCACCAGCCTGACAGAGCTCAGGAAGCATTTGGCAATGCTCTCAGGCACATGGTGTGACTCTTGGGGATGGTGCTGTGCAGGGACAGGGGTTGAACTCAATAGTCCTTGTGGGTCCCTTCCAACTCATCATTTTCTGAGATTCTGTGATGCTGTATATCAGACTGCAAGTATATATGTAAATAAATTCACATTGAAATACATTCTTAATTCATTTCTCAACTTCCGATTTTCAAAACAGAGACAATGTGTAGATAAAATTTTATTCAAATAAATTATGAGAGAAAAAGAATATGAAATTAGTTATTCAAATTCCTGTTTCTACTGCTTAATGAATCTAATTAATAATTATTGAAGTTAATCAATATTCTTTGAAATCAGATTTTATTATTGTATGCAAATACATTGCCTTCTCCAAAAATGGAAAGAAAAATAAAAATTGCCTGTATCTTTTATGTATACTTAACAGTGTCAGCTTGAGCTAGTCTAGCATTATTTTGAAACACTAGGGAAGTAAAAATGAATGTTTAATCAATTAATGTGATTTGTTCCATTTAATTGCACCACTGATGGTCCTCAGTATTTCCTGCTGTGCTGGTACAGATATTTTAGACAAGTTCCATGAAATCAATGAAAGGAATGTAAGGTTATGGTGAGTTCATGAGCAGCCTTCTTAGCCCCTGGGCTTGTTGTGACTCATTCTTTTGTGACTATAAAATTTGTTTGTAATGGTGTGTAAAAATCTATTGGTTTGCTAGGCAAGCTGATTTAAAGTATTGCCTAGCAGTAGAATTACCCTCTAAGGAAACAAGGACGGGGAAAATGGCAAAAAACTCTTTAAATATTTCCATCAAAGAAATTTTGCTTGGCTGCATGTGTGCAGCAAAAAAGAAGCAATGAATTTGTACATAAAAACCAAAGACAAAGACTAGGCATATTACTTCATTCCAGCCACAGAGTTTCAGAGGGAATTTTTAAAAGCAGCTGTTTAAATGAACTGAGAATTACAGATGTATGCTCAACGCATTTCCAATGCAATCAAAATTAAGTGTACTGTATCTGATACTCTTTCAGCTTTTATGTGCTCACACACTAATTTTCCAGAAGCAGTGATTGCTTCTTCATTCAACACTTAGATTGGACTGTGCTTTGGGGTGGAACTATATGTCACCAAAGGTGGCAAGAGCATACAGAATGAAGCAGGAATTACAAGTAAAGAAGCCGTAGTCTTACACATTATTAAGTTAAGTGCTGCCCTGAAAAACTGCATGTTTTTCTCTAAATCTGCCACTAAGATAGACTGTGCTGTTGGAGAAAAAATCACCTAAAACTGGATGCCTGGTAACTGTATGCTTCTGTATGCTGAGAATTCTGAAGCTAGGCCCCTAAAATACTTGTGCACTGGGAAGAAAAACTGGTTAATTTTGAAAAATATTTCAGATTATTTAAATTAGCCAAAATGAATGGATAATATTGGATTTAGTTTCTTTTTCATTTGCCATTTTCAAAAAGGTGATGTAGTATCAAATACTTGGAAACTGAGAATAAAGTCACCAGCCCATAAAAGATACCAGTATAATTCAATAACTCCTTATTTCTTGTGGCAAATTCATTCCTAGTCTTAGACAGATTGTCTCCATACTCATTACCTTTGTGTATATCAAATTGAAGCATTTACCTCCTCGGACAGACAGGCAGACATCTCATAGCTATCACTCGACAGGAATAATTTCAGTGTGAAGTACCTACTTGTGTCATTGACAAAACCATCTGTTTCCTTTTGTTAAGAAAGTGACAGTAATCCCTCTCTACTGACCAGGGTACCCACCAAAAATTTATTGACAAATTCAGCCCCCGGTTAGCGACACAAAAGAACTATATTTATATCACTCTCATCTGAGATTCCTGATTTGTGACTTTACAATGTTATCACTCCTAGAGAAGATAGTGGCTAAGGTGATCTGTGCTTGTTGCTGTCTAATAGAGGTTTGCAGCTGCAAAGTGTTTAGAGCCAACCTTCTATAAGCACCCTGTCATCTAACTCCCACTCATTTCAACACTTAAAATCCTTTGGTAATTTGAGATATGAATGGGAAGAAAACTGCACAGGGAAAAGTACGTCTCAATTTTATACAAGACTTCATAATAGGTAACATAGAACAGAAAATTAGAGATTTTCTTTTCTGCACTGAGAAGATGAGTCCAATAGTCACTACAGTTGTCAGATCTTAATGCTCAGATTTTTTTGTAGGCTAAATTACTAAAAAGTTTTGATTTCTTTTGGATGAGTAAATATCTAAATGTCAGGATCTTCAGAGCACTTGAAGTAGCTTAAATAAAAGGTCTGGTTTGGTTTTTTTTAAAAAAAGGTAATCTTCGAAGATAACAACAATAATATGAGAAATTGAGTATTTGTGACAAAAAACTGAAACAGGAATTTTTGCACTTTCTTAGTAGTGAAATCTGGAGACATTTTCCAGACACATTAACACCTTTGGTATTTTATGTTCTAAGTGCCTAAGAAAACAATAAATTGATTTTGTGTTGTGTTACTGCTGCTCAGCTGTAGGGAATGGCATTAAATCTCATTAAAGGTAAAATAAAATCAAAGTAATCTGTTTTAGATGTGGACCACTTAGTTGAAAGGGGAAAGAAAAATAAGTACTAGAATGCTATGATGTCAGATAGAAATCCTATGCAGACATTTTACTATAAGTTTTTTGTTGATGCAAACAATCCCTTTCCAAAGCTGTTCAGTTGGAAAATTATGTTCAGGGTCCAGTGAGATATAAGTATGCTTTTAAGTCAGCCATTTCAGGGGAGGAAATGAGCAGTTCATCCATATTCAGCCCCTGACATGCTGATTTCTGCACATACTGAACAAAAATGGGACATCTGTTTCTGTATTTGTTCCAATATTGTTCATGGGTAAATACAATGTCCATTGTAATGAATTGCTTTGGAGCAACTACCATGCCTTTGAATTTGTACTTACTTCATAGTTGCATTGATGATATGTTGTTTTAAGGTAAGTCCATCCAGGATGAAAATTTCCAATCTTATATTTAATTTCATCATTAATTGGAAAAGGCCAATAGTGACTCCAATATGAGGCTCTGGTTTTTCATTATAGAAAAGATCAAATGGCAGATACTTGGAACTTTCGTTTCAAAGTATTAACTGGTTTACTTGCCTGGAGGAAGAATCTCAACTCACCTCCAATGCCTTGAACTAAGAATTGTCATATACAACCTGCCTTGGACCAGTTCTGTTTAGTGCTCAATTAACAACACAGATAATGTAATAAAGTGTCAACTAGAAGGACAGCATCAGAATTCAAAGTTGTCTTGAGACACAATAGAGTGATCAATGAGATAAACTTTGAAGAATTGTACTGCATTTTACCTTAGGTGGGAGGTGAAAACCAAAGCACAGATGTGGAGGAAGCAGCACAGCAGGAAAGAATCTGACAAGGAAAAGTCACTACCATCCCCTTTTCGAAACCTGCTAATTAAAACTTTTGCATGAAAACTACATAGCCACTTGAAGGAAGATCTAGAGGTGAGAAAAATCTACATGAGCAGCAAAAATGGGCAAGAACAAAGTACAAGGGTACTATCATGTTTCTTGATTCTTTCTGATGGCTATTTCACAAGTTATCTAGAAAAAAAAATATAGAAATATGATTTCACCAAAAGAAAAGTGGATAGAAAAAGCTGTTAATTTGGCTCGTTATCTCTATGTCCAGTAGTAAATTAATTTTGCAAAGAGTAATTCTATGGCAAAGATTTCACTAAATATAATAACTTCCCAATTTTTAAAATAAGATTAAATAATAGAGAAGTTTTGGAATTCCCTTTACTGCAGAGGTTTTGGTTTGTTTTTTTTTTTAAAGCAACATCTTGTGTGTTTGAAGAATTTAATTATAAGCTATTCAGACAAACAAAATAAAGCTTCGGCTCATTGCTGACACAACATATTTTCTGAACACAGCTAAGACAGGTGAGGGAAAGTTCACCAGGAAAGCTGAATCTCCCTTCATTGCCCTGAATGGACTATGAGACAAAAGACCAGAGTCCCTGTTTCTGTAAACCTGAAAATACCTCCTGAAGTTTCTGAAATACTGTCAAACTTCTCAAAAGTGAAAATCAGAATCTGACTAGTAGCAGATTCTTTTGTTTAATCCATTCTATAAAGGAAATACCTATAAAGCTAATCTTCATGGACAAAGATATGCATCCATTATATTAAATTTGATTATTCAACTCTACTGTGAGAGAAATTAGGACTTGGCATAATGCCTCAGAATAAAGTAATTTTTTGCTACTTTCAAGTATTTTCAAGAGGCCAGTTTAATAAATTAAGTGAAACTGTACACCCAAACAAAACAAAGTGATTTATTCACTACTTCACATTGGCAGAAAGATGCTCAACCACTTTCTGGAGAGCAAGGCCTCAGCATATGTCATGGTTACTTGCAAAGACAAACTTCTTACCTCCAAATGCCTTCACTTTCTCTTCCTTTGCCCAAGCCTCTGTCATGAAACACAAGATCTTGTGTTCTGGAATACCCCTTTGCTCAGCTCAAGCTGGCTGTACTGAAGGCATACTTCCAGCCTTTGTGATGTTGGCACCACCTACCTGATATTGGGACTGAGTGGGAAAAACACAAAAAAAGAAAAAGAAAAAGAAAAAGAAAAAGAAAAAGAAAAAGAAAAAGAAAAAGAAAAAGAAAAAGAAAAAGAAAAAGAAAAAGAAAAAGAAAAAGAAAAAGAAAAAGAAAAAGAAAAAGAAAAAGAAAAAGAAAAAGAAAAAGAAAAAGAAAAAGAAAAAGAAAAAGAAAAAGAAAAAGAAAAAGAAAAAGAAAAAGAAAAAGAAAAAGAAAAAGAAAAAGAAAAAGAAAAAGAAAAAGAAAAAGAAAAAGAAAAAGAAAAAGAAAAAGAAAAAGAAAAAGAAAAAGAAAAAGAAAAAGAAAAAGAAAAAGAAAAAGAAAAAGAAAAAGAAAAAGAAAAAGAAAAAGAAAAAGAAAAAGAAAAAGAAAAAGAAAAAGAAAAAGAAAAAGAAAAAGAAAAAGAAAAAGAAAAAGAAAAAGAAAAAGAAAAAGAAAAAGAAAAAGAAAAAGAAAAAGAAAAAGAAAAAGAAAAAGAAAAAGAAAAAGAAAAAGAAAAAGAAAAAGAAAAAGAAAAAGAAAAAGAAAAAGAAAAAGAAAAAGAAAAAGAAAAAGAAAAAGAAAAAGAAAAAGAAAAAGAAAAAGAAAAAGAAAAAGAAAAAGAAAAAGAAAAAGAAAAAGAAAGCTCTGATGCTGCACAAGCACTATTCAGCAAAAGCCAAACCAACAGTGTGTTATCAATACGGTATTAGTCACAAATCAAAAACACAGCACCACAGCACCATACAGACTGCTATGAAGAAAATCCACTTCACCCCAGATAGACTCAGTAGACCGTAACAAATAATTTTTAAAGCAGTTGGACTTTAAAACTCACAAAGTATGTTTGGGATTTCATCAGGATCCAGTAGTTCTAAAATTTCCAATTCTCTTAAATTTCCCCAATCTGAGCAAAAATAACTCCAGGTGAAATATCCATCTCAAAGAAAAAGATGCCACCAACCATGCCACGTGGCTTATTTGTCCCTAAAAGAGTCAGACTCCAAATGCTGCACAGTTGCACATTATGTTACACATTATGCATACATGAAAGAGGCATGCATGAAATCCAGCAATAAAAAAAGTCTCACATCAAAGAGATTTAGAGTGAGTTAGATTTTCAGTGTTGACATTCACCACATGCTTTTCGTGACAGAATAACACATTAGCAGTGTGACTGTGTGTTAATGGCTTACAGCAACGTGCCCAAGGGCTTGCCAGTAGTGTTTCAGTGGTGTATGCTGATGGTCAGATTGTAACACACCCTCTGTGCTTCCATATCCTATTCATGTTGTTTTCTTACTCACGGTAAGAAACATTTGTTTTCTTCATCATTAAAGTGAAAGATTGCCTCCTAACCAAGGAAAAGGAAAATTATGGTTCTGATGTGTAGTCTAGATTTAATTCTCTTACTAAATATGCAATAGTTAATGCCCATGTTTTCAAATCTATAGAATTCACCGCAGAGAAATGTAGACAAGGACATAGAAAGAAAACCAGAGGAATCAGAATGCTAAATATTCTTTGGTTAAATAAAAAATAAATTATTCACTACCATGCATCATAGGTCACAGTATAGCTTCTTTTCTATTCTATATTTTCTCTAAATTTAAGCATGTGTTTTCTTTTCGACAGTGCTAAAATCAGATCTATGGAAAGGGAAGCCTGTTGTTAGAGTTTGTAGTATCATAAGAATACATTTGACAATATATTGTCTGCTGCAATTGCTATAAAGGTCATCTGCTACCACATACATTGAACCCCAGAATCCCTGCAGTAGACTGATATTTGGAAGGAAAAAATATATGCACTGTTATAATCAGAAAACAAAATTAAATCAGTGCAGCAGTGAAAGTCAAAAAAAAGTGCTAAGTTCTCATGAGGATAATTTCTGTTGTTTTACTTCTTCCAGAAGTCTCAGATTACTGTCGTTTTGTAACAAGTTATCCATGAAGTTATAAGATGTGAAACATGTTTAAGGTCTACTTTTTCAGAAAAAGTGTTACTAATTATAGTTTTCATCTAGTGCCCAAACTGAAAGTATAATTATTTTTAGTAAAAAAAAAAAGGGCTATAAAATGGCAATTAATTATATTTTGCTTTTTTCTAGTTCTATCATTTGTCTTCTGAGCTTTTGGTTCTTTTACAATTACTGCAATTGTCAGTTCTATTACTTCAGAATATTCCTGTAATTCAAAAAATTACTCTTCCCTATAGTGGCAATGATTCTTCTCTGGTTGATTTCTTCTCATTTTAGTAAATGTTAGCAGGTCAGCAAAGTTTCAGATTTCAGAAATTATAACTCATATAAACACCATTTGTTATCATCATATTTGAAGACATTGGCTCGTCCAGGCAAGCACACACTATTAATAGCAACTCCACAACACTGGATTAAGCAGTTCACAAGCACAATAAAGACTGGAAACATTTCCTTTAAGCTACACTGAATGTATTTTGAAAGCCTGTGTTCTAGATGTTGAGCTCGTTAATAAAAAAAGTACAAATGTGTAAATGGGAAATTATTAAAATTATAATAATATATAAAAAATAAATCCATTTATTTTCAGAAATATCTTCATTCAAAACACCTCTGCAAAGAAATAGTTACTGTTAACAAAACATCATGAGAAGCATTCTGTATGCTCAAGAGTTTCATGATATACTCCTCCCAGCCTTCTGATGTACAGCAATTTTCTTGTCACAATGATTGTTCCCAGCTGTGGTGTGAGTTTTCTACTTTAAAAAAGTATGAGTCTTTCTTTCTCACACTACGTTTCAATATCCAAATTTGGATCATGTGTGAATCTTTCAGGTTTTGCCTTGGAAACCATCTAATTTCTATATATTTCCCATACACATATTTACTCTTCATCTGGTGATATATTTACAATATTATTTATGAAAGTATGAAACTTTTAATCTTTTTTATATTACACTGAATATCCATTTTTTCAAACATTTTAATGAAAATATAAATTACCAATGACAGACTAGTGTTAAATTCCTTCTAAATTTTGCAGTCTCACATTGGTGATGACACTCAATCATTATTAATCATCTTGCTGGAGGATGCACTTAATAGAAAATCCAAGGAAACAGTAGGCATTGAATAGATGATAAAAGACCATGGGGAGCAATGTAGTTGAGAAACCAAGTGTACAGAACAGAAACTATTAAACCACAGATTTACTTTAAAATATAGTAAATATACTGTGGAATATTAATCCCTCTTTTTACTTTGAGAAATGTCATAATTATCTGTAGAGCTGTTGAAGGGAAAAAATGGAAGTTCTCATAAAGAAGGTATAATGGAATAAATACAAGCCAGAACTGATGCCAAGTCTTGTAGCATTTTTTGTCCTCTTTTTTCTTTAGTAGTTATATTTCCACTTTATTCACATCACAAATCCCAATTTTGGGGCCCCAGCTACTTAGATTTGTTGTCATCAACCCAGGAGCCATAAACTATATTTGGGGAAGACACAGTCATGCCTACACTGGACTTTCTTGTCCCAAACTATGCTCCTGCTACTAGGACAGACTCCCCAGGGACAGGGTACACCTTTATTGAATAACACATGCAGGAAGATCTCAAATGTTTCTCTCTTCCCCTATATTTCCAGAACTACTGATGGCCATAGCAAACATATGAACCAGTATGAAATTATTTTAAATCACTACTTTTCAAGATCCAGGTTGTCCTCCCTACAGACATGGCTGCAAATGCAATCCTTTATGACCTGCAGACACGTGTGAAATGTATTTCCATATTCTGAAAGTTCTAGTTTACTACTTCTACCAGAATGAAGGCTCTGGTCATGCAGAGTGGCTCATCTAAGTAGGTGTTGAAGAGTGAGACACAACAGAAGTCGTATGTAGTTGGCAGTCACAGGAGGGGGAGGCTGGAAAGGCTTGTGGCTGATTCACAAACATGGCAGATGGCAATGCCATTACACATAGCTCATACATTACCTCTCCTCTGCAATATTTTGTGTTAAAACAGAAGCAGTGATGAAATCAGTACCACTGGGGTGGATTCCCTGGGGAGCACGTTAGTTGGTGCATTCCAGAAATGGCTAGCCTGGAGCAACGTGGTGGAAAATCAGAAACTAGGACCCGTGCCTCTAAAATGTAGACTTAATAAGATTAACCCAACAGAGGCCGGAAAACTGTTTGGAACTGTGTCCAAAGCGAGCTTAGATAGCTTTGTTTGCAGTATGTCTAAAGATAAGAACCTCAACTGCCTAAGGAAGATTTAAGAGAATACAAACAAGGAGATAAAAATCTCAGTCAAACAATATTTCTAGTATATATTAGGATTAGAAAGAGCAAAACGGAACTGCCCTGAAGGCTGTAAAAAATGAGATCTTTAGATATCAACAGATGTTAGAACATGTAATGGCTTTTTTATGACGCATTCTGTAGCACACATTAAATACTTCTATACACCATTCAATTAAAACAGTGGAAAACTGAATATGCCGAAGAATGGGATAATTACCCTGATATATCCAAATGTCATTATTCTGCCAGTAATAACTTTGAAATTAACACAGATATAGGAAAAAGTTAGTCAAAACTTAGTTGAGGCTCTTTTTCTTTTAGTAAAACCAGTTTCAAACTATATTTTTATTTCTCAACAGCTGACAACAAGCATTTGCAGCCTTCCATTCTATGTCTGAGGCAAAAGTGATAGAGCCTAATAATAAACCAGGATGAGACAGTAACAGATAACAAGGGGATGTGTGATATGTAAATTACAAGTATGACTGGAATTAAGATGTGTTCTCCAACTAGCACTCAGGTTTTGTTTTGAGAGATAGTGTAACGACATCTTTATGTGTAACCAGCACAGAAATAGAAGTTATTTGGAAGTGATAAATTCTTACAAATGAAAAAGTAATACAGGTATTCTTTGGCCTAGATAAGACATAGGATGATAACTTTATTAGGATTTTAAAAGTGAGAAATAAATATAACTCCCAGAATATATTTCAGGTGGCAGAAAAAACACTGTACTACATTGTTAATACAACATCAGAAGAGGTAGCTTGAATTAGAAGGTAACTTCCACTTCTCTGCACTCTTGTAATTAATCTTTTGTCAATCAGAGAGCAAAACTCATTACAATGCTGCCATTCGGGACGTGGAAAATACCTCCTCATTTTTTATTTTCTCCCCAACCCAGGTAACAAAGAATTCAGTAACAGAGATGAAAATAAAACCTGGATGTATCAAATAAAAACTAGTTATGAGACACCAGAGCTATGTCATGAGCTATCTAGGAAAACAGATTTGTAATATGCCCTTTAAAGAAAAAAGAAGAAAAAGAAGAAAAATGGTACAAAAATGGTACGTCTTAATTCCCGAGGTTTTTATGGTTTACTATTTAAAAGTTTTCATGTATTCTCTGCTGAAAGAGGAATTGACCGAAAATGCAAATGAGGAAAAGGACTAAAGATTTGGTAGCAGCAAGAGGATGGGAGAAAGGCTGAATTTTGCGAGGTAGGAAACATGATGCAGGGTAGGAAACAAAGAGAAGCTTTATAGATCTGAAGCAACTCAGTAGATTCAAAAAATTATCTGTCACTGAAAACAGCTTTCAGGATTGTGACCCTCAGGATCAGATCCATCCAGTGTTCATCCAAAAGTGTTCTTTATACAGCCTTTTAGCAGAATTTTGTCTTTCAGCTACAAATGGGCCTTCAGTCCCACTAGTTTTTGAGGAAAATCTGCATTGTTCCTGAAAAAGGAAGAAGGTGAAGTTCTTAAAACTGAGGTCTTGACAGTACAAAGATTTTTGCATCCACTAAATGATATTCACTTGCAAGTCAATAACATTGATATGAGATATAAAAGTATAAAAAGTTGGAAGGAATATGATTGCTTCATGTAGATCTTGCTCAGAAAAAAAGTCCTCATGGCTAAATATGAAGTGTTCAGAGCAGACAACAATTCCTTTCTGCTGGCCTGTATTCTGAATAAATCAAAGTCAAAGTAGCAATATTTGTATTTTCCATGATAATTTCTATTGCAATAGAAATGACAGCATCTGTTAAGTATGTTACATTGCTTATTCCACTATAGAAATAGACCCTGAACCAAGAAACTGAAGGAAATTTCAAAACTTCATGCATTATAGGATGCTATAATGTCAGTTTTTGCAGTACGGTGCTTTTTTAAAGCAATTTTTTTTTTCTGTAAAAAAATAGCAGGTGAATTATCTCTCTCTCTTCCCTGAAAAAATCAGTCACAGAAGCTTTATCGATCTATGAGATTTTTGTATTTCTCTGTTGCTAAGGGAGTATGTCATTTTGATGTTATTTAATTAATGATTGTCTTATCATGACAGGTGTTACTCCTAATTTCTCAAATCTAAATAGGAACACTCAGCCGAGTTTTCAGCTCTGAAATACCAGCTGGCCACAAGTGAGTAACACTACTTCAGATTTTTAGAGAAGCATTGAGTGACCTGATATGCATTGACTCAATACAACCCACTTCCCCACTGGGCAGAAGTGACTGGGGGAACTTTTCCATACAAGAATGGCTTGATGGAAATCCTCGCACATCCATGGCATTTAATTTACAGCTACATAATTTAATATTTCTAGTTGATGCAATGAGTTTTATGTTTAAGAAGTGAACAGCCTCTGCTAGCTATCTATACACGTCAAGTGATTTTACTCTGTAACAGGTAAACCACAAAAGGAAGAAAAAGGACCTGCTGGCTAGTTTAGAAAATGACAGAAACACTGAGCTGGGAGTGTTGTCATAGGAACAGCAAGAGACTCAAATCTCAGTCTGGTTCTGAATGGGCAAAATTGCAATCTGTATTTTACAGTGACACTAAGAGTCAGCTAAAAATGGTAAAACAGAATGTAGGGTTCAAAATTCAGACCTTAATTAAGAATTGTCAGAACTGATATAGAGTTCTTTAATTCATATGTTTTAAAAACATTTGCAACTGTAGTCTGAAATCCTATTTTGCACGCTTGCATTTTTTCTTCTATCATTCAATGCTAGGAGCAGCAAAGTGTAGATACAATCAGTTGTGCATTTGGTTCTGGGTTTTGAAGGTGAATTTTCTGCAGCAATCAACAATGCTTCAGCCTACCCCACAGCCTTCTGCACTGCTCTTTGTCCCTGTTCTGTCTCTAGTTTTTGCCCTCACGCAGCACGCTTGCTTACCTCCTCCTGCAACCACACCCAAATGCTCCCAAATCGTCTCAGTTTCAGGTCTGGTCAGTTCTCAGCCTGGTACTGATTTATACCACACTCCATCATTTAGGCTAATTACTTCCTAACTCTTCTCCTAGCAGCTTCTTCTCCCTTTTACTTCCAGATCTGTCCATTCCTCCTTCCTCACCTTTCCTATGACATCCATCCTCTTATTCTTCACGCTTGCTAGCTACCAACAGGAGATGTAATGGTTAATGAAGACAGACTCTTACCAGGTCTTTTCAGCTCTTTTCCTCCCCATTAGATGTTAGCAGGTTAGAGGAAGAACTAGAAAGAAAAGGCAGGAACAAAACCTAGAAATAGCATGCAAGTCTTCTACAGTCCTATCAACACTTACATACTTACACTTATATTTTTTTGTAATTTAGATAAGTTATAAAAATATGTCTGCATGGGTAACAAATGAATTTTGTGTTTTTTATAAATACTAAAGCTGGGTAAGTCACATTATTGCTAGGAAAATATTTTAATTTTGAGTTAAAAAGCTTTTGAAATATAAATGTCAATTTTAAATATGAAAATGAACTATTTTTTTTCAACTTGGATATAAAAACACTTTTCTCCTAACCTGCTCCTCAGAAATGTCAATAATATTAATTTGAACTATTCCTTGAAATATTCTGCATATTCAAGAAATGTCTTCTTGAAAACGTCTGGTTAAATTGATTAAACTGTAACAAAGTTATAAGGAACTGAAAATAGATATCCAGAGAAAGTATCAGAAAATTTCAGATACAGACTTTAAACTTTTCATGTTGTTAGTCACTTTGATATAGTAGAAATGGTCATATAAGCAACAAATATCAAACTGGGATTTACTTTCCTGTTATATAAGTTAGAAATATGATCAACACCAAATAATAAACTTTGTCAAAATTTCTTTGCATGTTAAGAATTTATTAAAACTGAGTTTTCCATCAGTCAAGAAGGGAAAGAAAATAACTCTGTGGTACTTCAATGTTGTCTATATAAACTTTTTATGAAGGCTATACAACACCTGAGAATTTGTTAAGGATAAAGAAGAAAGACTGCAATTTCAAATCTGTGCAAACCTTATCAATGAACTAAACTGACTGCCTGTTACACTGACAAAGAAAACTAGCAAACGTTTGCATAGACATAGATTAAGATGGTAAAGTATTAGGCAAATCTCAGTGTTTAAAGTTATGTAGATGCCCAGTCATCTTTGCTATTCAATATTGATAATTTTTCTACTGATTCTTTCTCTGGAATTACTACTATAGCTCTGACCATGACTTTACTGGGTTCCTGTCCCTGGCTCCTGCTCAGCCTTTAGACCTTCGTGTATCTGGGAAGAATAAAGCAGGCTATGCTTAAATGGTTTGGTAGGACAGATTATCCACTGCTGCTGCTGAGAGCCAGAGAACTTCATTCCTGTCCCTGACAGATTCAGAGTTGTTAAGCTTCTGAGCGCAGTCTCCAGAGCAGGAAACACAATAAGCGTGGTAAGCAGAGTTACCACGGAATCCCATGCTCATGCCACCCCTCCTCATTAGAAGTGGAGCACTAATTGATGTTCCACATGCTGGAAGTAACCAGGCTGCTACCAAGAGTGCTGAATTCTTTCAGCAGCTTTCAGAAATATTGGAAGTGATAAGGAAAAGTCATGTAACAACGTGGTCACTCAGTAACATGCCTCATAAATGATTACCAACACGTCGTCTACTCTCTATTATGGTTCATTTAGGTAATGAAATGCTTTGGCAGCTAGTCATAGATTTGCAAGACAGAAAGTACTAGCAGAATACATATTATGAAATAATGGGACATTTTAGGACATAACTGACCAGCTGAACATTGTCTTTAATCCACAGGGGTTTCTTTTTGCTATAATTTCATCTTATTGAATGACAGAGGGTTCTATAAATATCTAAATGTCATCACTGCTAATTCCTTTATTGACAACCATTTTGCGAAGAAACACCACAGGTATTTCTAAACTAATTTACAAAACAGCAAATGCCAGAGACACCATGTGGTATTCATAATGTACTGTTATGAAAGCAGAACAAATTTGATTTCTTTAGTAGATGAAAAGCTGGCAGTGATAAGCAAATTTTGAAAACAAGAACCACAAAAAAATGCTAGTTTAAGTTATGAAAGATTTAAGGCAACATAGCTGCTATAAAATCTAGCCTATCTGGTGCCGAAAACCATTAAACTAAAAATAGATGCAATCACATGGAAAACAGAACTCCCTGTTCTCTTTTCTACATTCTAAACCCTTGCTGTACCTGTAAAACTGAGCACAGGAAGAGAGAAGGTTTTTTGAGTGTCTTAGGTTTTAACTCGTATATTTTTCAAATCCTGTACTGCCTAGTGTGTAACTCTGAAGTTTCGTGTAGCTGCTGTTCTCTCATGCTGGTTAGACACAACAAACCCTCTCCAGGTTTGCACTTCAAGGACACCTTGTTGTCCCAGGGCCCAAAATATGTAAATTAAGCCTTTGAGAGGAAGGGCAAACTTGGGATAATTACATCATTAACTGAAATTATAATTGTAGAATTAACCCTGAGATGCAAATGGAACAAACTTATAAAAGTGTGAAGAATCCATGACCCAGGGTCCAGCCTGGGTGGAGCCCCTTGGGGGCTTTTGATGGCCCAGGGTGTACCTTTGAAGACCCTTCAAGTAAATACCTGCTTTTATGCTCTTAGTCCTGTCTAGCCTCTGTTTTCAGGTAGCCACTTCAAGGCATCAGTTCTGGTACGCCCAGGAGGGACAAAGAGGCTTCTGGAAATCTTCTGGCCTGAGAAATATCCAGCTCAGCTCCACCCCCGCTGCAGGCACTCCAGGGGGCTGATTGCCTCATTCCAGGAGGTGTCAGAGCCCAAGAGCCCATGAATTCTCCAAATTCAACATAGAGGCACGAGTGAGTGATTAAAACTGGTGTTTTGTCATTAGCACCTGGGTTTGGTGTTAAGAGATCTCACATACTTTTGTTTGGTGTGTGGAAGGATCCGAGAGGGTCCGAGAGGGAGGAGTAGTTGCTTTGTTGTTTCCCCTGTTCTCTGCTGGCACGTGAGAGCTTTTGGCACTGCAGTGGCAAGTTTTGGCCTGGGGCCCAAGGGTAGCATAGTGGAATCTGAGGTAGGGTTAAATCAGAGTAATTCCATGAGAGCGTGGTAGTTGGCCTTTATATGAGGAATGAATTACAGTCTGCTCCTGAACCTCGGCAGCAGTTCAACTCCCCTTTTAAAGTTTTCCACCCTTTTAGGTGGTGTTTACCAGATTTAAGAGTCCTGGTGTGAGGAGCTGTGTTGACAAGCTAATATAAAGCCTTCAGTTAGTCAGTGGAGACAGTGGCTCTTGGGAGTGGGGTTATGGATCAAAAACTTAATCTAGATGTTGTGAATCTCCCTATGGATGAAACTACAATTGCTCTGACCTGTGCCGTTATCCTATATTTATTTGTATCTGTCACCAACAAGGCTCAACAAGCTCTGAAGGAAGATCAATGCTGATTTCTGAAGAGGCAGAGCATGAATTTGTATTTTAGGCACACTCAGCTCAGAAACTGAAGGCACAGAGCCATGTAGCCAAAGAAATTTTTAATAAATATTATCCACCTGTAAATATACTATTAATTTTTTAATTATATACAAAATCATTGAAATGTATTTTCCATAAGTTATTTTGTCATCTAAATAGAAATCAGCTATTTTGAAACTCTTGTTTCTGTGTTGAATCTGTTTTGCCTTTTAATGAGAGGCACAATCTCATGTGGCCTATCCTTTTATCATCCAAACTCACCACATGGGAACTCAAAAGATCTTGGATGAAGTCCAGGTTAAAGCCAGTGAAATCTGCAGGGCATATTTTTATTAAAGTTCATATTTTCCAAGTGAAGTCCACACTAATTTTTTTCTTGTTTGGAGTCTTAATCCTTGCAGAAATAGATGAGCTAAGAAAACATACTCAGTCTTCTGAGTCCAGGACAGATTTGAAAGTTTAATATTATCTATTAATTGAAAAAAAACCCAACCCATAAACCAATAATTTTTTTAAAGGTAGATGTATTTTGTTCACAGAGGTTACAATTCAGTATAACTGTTCAAAGGAATGAAGATAGAATATTTGAATACAAATAATCAGAAAATCGTGGGCCAGTCTGTGACCTAAGAACACATCAGTGCCACTGTTACCCACTAAAGTAGTTGTTACTGAGGGCAGATTCTGGACACTGTATCTCCAGAATGACCACATTTATGTTACTGTAAATACAGTGGTATAAAGACAGCTTCTTGGAAAAAAACTTCAGGTGTCACACACTGAATTATCCCTTCCAGTTAAGATGCAGTATTAAAAATCACATCTGTTGTTCTCATAGTCAATATATGACTTTTTAAGAGAAATATCTTGTGCCACCTTCACTTAAGAATACCATCTTTATTTCAGATATCAAAACCTGTAATATACTAGTATTGTCATCTCAAAGAAAATGTTTTTATGATATCTTAGTCTGGTACTTCATGTTTCATTTCACTTGCAAGGTAATTAATTACTATTTCTAGTAAAATTTTTGTTTTATTTGGTTTTGCTTCAGAGAGAGCAAAACTGGGTCCTATTTATGCAATGATCCAACTTTGAATACCTTGTAAGGTCCCTGAATTCTCAAGTGAAATAAATAGATAGTTCTCTCTGTAGGTTGCTGAGAAGGGAAAATTAAATCTAAAACGGTATTTAGATTTCAAAATACTTTGAAATTTAAAAAGCTGGCTACCAATTTAAAATATTTTGTCCCATGCAGTTCTTGGGAGTGAATGAAGCTGTACTCCTGCTCCCTCTTAATACTATGGAAGAAAATAAAAAGAGGGAGTGGTCCAGTCTTTAAAACAAATTCTGCAATATTTGCAATGCAACTTTTTAAATTCTGCTGAACCTTATACCAAGTAGTAATAATGTGGTTTTGAAGTAGCATTTAATATTTCAAAAGTTAAAAAAGATCAGAGAAACTTTGTTTTTCCTCCAGAAATGGATACCTATTTGATTTAGCATAGGTTTCAGGAAGTGGAAGAAAACATCTAAGGAGCCTTATTAATATACTAGCAGAAGTGTTTGAAGGACAGTGCGACAATATGGAAATGGAGGATTTTTGGATGCCAGACACAAAGACTGAAAATCTGTTCTTTGCTAGCAGCTGATACTGCATGTGAGGCAAAAATACATTAAAGGTAATTCTCCACATAAAGAGCTTTGTGAAAATGCTTCAGAGAAATAAAATGCATCTGTTGGTAGGGAGGAAGACCTTCCATCTATATTCCTTCTAGTGTCTTCCCTATCTCATTCTTTAGTTAAAGAGTGTTCCACTATTTTAGGTCTGTACTGACAGCTGTCTTCCAATTCTAAGAAATATAAAATCATGAGGTTTACCCTGAAACAAAGATACATTCTTATTGTACTTTAGACTAAGTTACAAAGTTAACCAAATTTTGGCTGCCTTGGTGAACTGTACTTCTTACTGACTTTGTTATGTTATCGATCATTTGTCTTAGAAAGCCAATGTCTAAAGTTTGCTGTTTTATTTTTTGTCATAACAGTATGGTTCTGTCTTCCTAAATCAAAAAATATTTTGTCTATTTTGTGGAATTTTGAAATCAGTTAGAGGAAAAATAAAATAAGATCTTAGGAAGACAACACACCTTATTCATACTTATAAAATATCAAACAGGTTTTGCAAAATTGTCTAGTAAATTTGAGTTCTATTTTGTTCATAGAAACATCAAAGAAATGTAACAGTGGAATCACTTATTGTGTAGCCATGGCCTTGAGCATCCTAATTTTGCTTTGAAGTTAGACGGGTTTGGACTAGATGATCCACAATGTCTCTTTTTCCTCTTTGAACTTTTTTTTTCCTATGAATAGGAGCAGCAAAGAATAAAACCGGGGATGGAAGAAAACTTTCAAATTTACAACATCTGAAGCCATTTTAATCTTAAAGTGTCGCTGTTATTGCATCGATGACTTAATAGAGTAAGGTTTTTTTTTTTTCAGATGGTACAAAACTTTTGGTACTATTATTTGACATATATGTGGGAATAGGTTTAGGGGTGATGAGGTGATGACAGCAGGACTAGATAACTTTGAAGATATCTTCCAACCTTCGTGATTCTGTGATATTTAAATTAAAATTGTCAGTTTTTAAATGGGTGACACACATCCTACCTGCCATATGCTCTAAAGCTTTCTATCTCCCTAGAGGAAATAGTGTTTAATTGTAAGGAATTTCTGTAAGCATGCAGGGAAAACATGCCTCAAAACTCAAGTGAAATTATGTATTTCACTGAAATACATATTGTCCTAACACCTCACATGACAGCTAAAGATGAGCCCAAAGTAAATTTATTAAGATGTATATTTAATTGAAATGAGAACTTACTGCAAAATTTGTAGGTTTCTGAGAAAAGAGTTATTCTAGAGTTTGGAGAGGACAGGGGCATTTGCTTTCTTTTAAATACCTAAGAAATGTCTTCATGTATCTCATGATTCCACACATACACAAACATGTTTACAGCTGTAGAAAACTCACTGGCAAGTGAAGTTTGTTCAATTGTATCATATGCACTCTATGTTATTCCAAATATGCAAAATATTATTCCCCTTTAGCACAGGATGACATGACCTACTTTCTCCCAAGACATTAGTCTTTCTGATGCTGAGCACCTCAGAATAGCCACAAGCCTTAAGCAGAGCAGTGGCACCTCATTTTTGTGCACGAGCTCGTGTGCATCTCATCTACTTTTGACTATGTACACTTTAAACCTTTAGACTCTCTACATTTTAAACTACTTCTAGCTTTTCTTGATTACCATTGATCAGAAATGAGCATTAGCTCCTGTCTGACTAAACCCTTAATTTAGAAATCTAAAATGAGTTGGGCATGTTTGCCCTCTGGAAGCTTTCAAAGGCATTTATGTCTATTGACTACTTGGGAAATTTCAGCACTGTCGGAGTACCAGTCAAACA
>VZRF01011210.1:41419-60709 GCA_013396875.1 Vireo altiloquus | reverse complement strand
ACTTCTAAAACCCCAACACATTGAGAACAGGTCTTGTTTCTAAGGTTTTTTCAAATATTTACAGTTTAGATTTATTAATTTTTTTTTAAATTATGAAATAATTTTTGTTGTTATAAATTGTATTGTTAAAAGGATAGAAAAGAAAAGACTGTTAGAGTATTGAGTAATCCTATAGAAAACACTGCTCTTTGGAGTTTTTTTCTGTGTATTTCCCACTCATGCTTCCATAGGGACTGTTCTGAAGAGTTAAAGTAACAGCAAATACCACGAGAGTAAGAACCTTGGCTGGTTCCTCTATTCCACTTTATATCTGAATACCCTTTCAGCTCTTTCTTTGGAGAGTACTAACTGAGTGCTCAGCAATTATTTTTTTTTCCAGACCACTTTAACTCTTACCCTTATCAATATTTTACAAGTAATATGAAAACATGTTGATCCTTTTCAATTTCATATTATATGGTCTCTTCAGACACTTAATGATTGCTTGTGTGGAGCTCTCAATGAATATGTCAGGAGAGGGACATAGTGTTCATACTGTTTGTGAAAAGTTATGCAGAACTGTAATAAAACTAAAGGTAAAAGAGAAAGGTAAAGTAAACCAAAAATCTTAATTAACAAACAAGAAGGCATAACAGACCAGATTCTTAGTCATTATAGAACAACACAACTTCTTTACCAAAAGGCAGTTACGTTTTCATCAGGCACACATTCAGTTCCCCACCACCAAAAACATTGAGAGATATATGAAGCCATATAAATTTTTAGAAGCACTTTTGTTAGAAATGGTTTAATGAATAAGACTCTTGTTCAGTTCTTCATACTTGACATCAGGGAACCTTCATAATCTGTTAAATTGTGACATCATTCTCTGTTTGCGTATCAGTCTGCATATTTATGAGAATTTATTTCACCAATGACATATTGCTGAATACTAAAAAATGTACTGGAGCACTTAAATCTTTCCAGTTGGCCTTATTGATACACAACTCCACAACATTTCAAAGTCACAGAACTGGAGAGGGGCTGATGGTCAATATTAAAATTTAAAAATAAAAGAAAAAAGGTGGTTTATGTTATTAAAACAGAATTTTCTGCATCTCAGTTTTCACCTGCTGACTTTTGTATTGTCCATAATATGACCAAGTTGGACATATGGGAAGCTTCTAGCAGTTTCTCACAGAAGCCACTCCAGCAGCCCTGACACTAACAAAGCTTTTCACTGCAAATCAGCTTTCACTGAGTGCATTAGTTTTGTTCCTACAAATTAACTGTTTTGCCACATACGAATCCACACAATTTTTAGAGTTGTGATGATTTGGGAACATTATAGTAGTCAAGCCCTTAAGGTTTGGATGTTGGGTTTGGGAGGGATTTTTGTTGGGTTTTCTGTTTATTGGTTGGTTGCTTTTTTGTTTTTTGTTGGTTGGTTTCTTTGTTTATTTGTTTGTTTTCTTTTTTCTCAATTCAATCAGGATAAAACAACTTAATAGAAGAAAAAGAATACATATAGTGGTCAAGAAAAGTATAACTGGTGTCACAGTGTGAGGGCTCCTGAATGGTATATGGTCTGGTGTTAAAACCAACAGACATTCAACTATTTAAACTTTGTTTTTCTTTGTGAGTTTTGGGGTCAGCCATACTATGAAACAGCAAAAGTCTCAGAGTCCACACTGTCACTAGATGTAAAATCAGCACATGAAAGTAAGGTGGAATAAGCAGAGAGGGAGGCCTATGGCAGAAACTACCGAAAAAAGTCTTGAAGGAAAAAAAATGCAGCAAACCACAAACCATGTTAGTATGTCTCAGAAAAGAAAGACCATTACCACTGACTTTCACTCTTGATGTCAGCAAAAGCCCTTGAAATAAAACTGAAATCAGAAGGACTTTGCTTTCATTAAGAATACATGAAAGGTGATTCCCTATACAATTAGGAACTCTCTGAGTTTACAAGCTTCCTTTGTAGATTGCTTCTTTAGATCTGTTTGCTTGGCAAGGAACATTTGGGAATGGCATGGATCACTGAAGAATGTCATTAGGATATCTATTCTGTAGTTATTCACATCTTTAGATAACTACCAATTATTCAGAATTGTTTAGATTGGCTATGCAGTAACTCCTCCAAATGTTTATCCAGTAAACAGATGATGAATATCCTGATGCCAGGTAACAGAAATAACCAACCAAACAAAATAAGGCTCAATATTTTTATCACAGTGTTATTTCCTTCCTTTAACCCCTGACTATCTGAAAATTTCTGAACAAAAATGTAGTTTCCTATAGATTAAAACAAAAATTAGTGTTCTTAAATCTTACTTTCTAAGTTCTGTCTAATTAAGTGTTATTTTTCAGGGAGGATTGATAAGAAGTAATTACAGATTTTCAATCCAACTCATAGACAGCAAGTTCCTATAATTCACAAGACAAAATGGTTCAGGCATTGGTGAATTATACTGCTACTTTGTGAGTGGGATTAAAAAAATTATAAATTTAATTATAAATTAAAAATAAGATATCAGTCACTCCCACTGGAAATCATAAAATAACAGTTAACATACATATTGCGTTTTAATAAAGCTATGAGCTATGGATATTTTGTTACTGAATTTAAAATCATCTGTTAGAATGGAGTACATAATCTATCAGGAATGATATGGGTGGATGAATGGTTTTTGTTAGCATCAATCCTGACTACGTCTGTCTTAATTTAAAAATTATTAAATATATTGCCTGATTTGAAGTAAAATTGTCAATCTTCCAGTGTTCAAAACTTATAAATTGTGATTTATAAACTTACAACTTTTTAACCTAATGTCAAATAGAGAAAACATTTTAACCTCAAAATTATCCCTGAGAAATATATGTGTATACACATATATTCATATTAGTATATGAATAAAAGTATATATGTGCTTTTATTTATGTCAGCATAGGATATAGTATACAGATATATATTTTACATTGTAAAAAATGTAGTTATTACGTATACCTTTCTTTGATTGAACTATTGCATTTTTTCTGTCTTAAATTAACATTAATAATTCTGAATACTATAATAGTAAAATATAAAATAATGTATCATGCTAGTTAGAGTACCATCCATACAAATTAGTGCTTTCTACATTTTGTTTCACTTATTGAAACTGGTTTTGAGTAAGAAGGATGAGTATAATGAAAAAACTTAAAGAAATGTCAATACAAATGAATGCATTTTTTTCTAGTCTAGGGTGACTGAAAAGGCCACGTAAAAATGTGCAAAACATTCTTTCCTTCCCTATCCAGGTGTATTAACACATCAAATTTGGACCAGCAACAGTATAAACTCACCAATTTCTTTGACTGCATGTGAGAGGAGATGGGAGAAATATCCACTTGTTGGCTGCTCCTTATAAAGCACAAATCACAATCCTGAGCTTCCAGAATACTCAGTTACTTCCTGGGCAATATCTGAATCTGTTTCTAACTCCTTTAACAAAGAATAATCTGGGAGGAAGGTGCAATGCAATACATGATGTCTCTGAGAACCCAGCTAAGTCAAAGAATGGTCATGTCAGAGACAGTCTGTGCTAGGGATTCAATTTATGTGGGGAGAGGGGTGCTATCCTGAGCCTTGTGCTGTGGTAGCCCTGGGTAGAGATGAGGCACTCAGCACTTTCCTAAGACAGCTGTCAATGGGCAGGCAAGACCCTGAGACCCTCTGTGCCTCACCCGTGCACATTAAACTCTCCACACTGAAGATTTTTGCAACAGTTTTTGAGGATCAGGTTCCTTTCTTGCTATTATAAATGCCTACATTTCAAGCACAGATTGCCCCTTGGGAATAGACCATGGACAAAAGTAAGGCTGTTTCAAGTGGGGAACATTTCTGTGAGTCGTCAGAAGTGGTGATGTTTTGAAGATTGCAAAATGTGTCACAGCCTTTCTATAAGAGATTGGTCGAGGCACATCTGTGGCTAGCTGCCATCACATATTACCTTCTTGAATATGTGTTTTAGTCACTGACATGTATCAGCTTATTTACTTAAAATATCATAAGCAAAGTCTCAGTATGAATGTATGTCAATATGTTTATATGTCAAATGTGTCTATATGAAAATATAATTTAATGCCTGTATCCTGACAAGTTACAAATATTTCTTTCAGTATTGTACTGAGAAAAATACCTACAATTACAGCTGTCTCTAAAGAGGAAGATCAAATGTAAAAAGATAATTACGCAATATCTTGAGATTGTACTGTAAATATAGAAGAAACTAAAAGATTAAAAAACTAAAATTGAGAAGGGAAGCCTCACTTGAAGTTGGTCAAGATTTTCTGGGACTCTCAATGTGAGTGATCAAAAGCCACATAAAAGCCAGCCCTTGCACATTTTTATCATAATTAGAGATAGGCTAGGTAAGTTATAATCTGTAATCATCCTGACTTCAAATAAACATATTAAAGAATGATTTTTTCCCAAGATATAAAATGCCCAATAGCACATTTTATGTAAACTTTTCCTTTTAGTTATTCATATGTTATAGAAGAAAATTTATGAGGATCCTTCCAGTTGAAACCAAGAAGTTATTTATTAGTTCTGGAAGTTGAAGTGGCTAACTTCCTTTGAAGAAAACAGTCTTAAGGTCTATTTCTAAGCAGAAATATGGCTCATGCCATTGTCTTCTCTGCTATAATGATCTAAAATAAGATATTAATTTTCAAGGCAATATTTTTAATACATGTATGTCTTAACTCAAAGCTAGACTCAAACAAGTAACTTTGATTTGATCAACAAATGATAGAAAAACATTTAAGGTTTTTGTTTTTTCATGGCCTTTACTTGACTTACATTAGTAATTAAGACCCAAAAAGATACAGATCTCTAAAAACACATCCCTATGGCTCATTCAGTCAGCAAAAAAATATATTTGATGTACTTTTGCTCTGTTATTTCTCTTGAAATAGCATTTGCTCTGCACTTATAAAAATGCAGTCGAAATGTTTTGAAAGAACCTTCCCACTTTTACAGCCTTTTGAGTTCTCTTAGATTGCTGGGAAAAGAATAGGGCAATAATGGCATGTTATCTGGGATATACAGGCACTAAACTTGTCATCCTGGAATCTCTTTGCCTTCTTGCTCAGCTTCTGCTTTTTGATGAGAAGGTTTCCATTTAAATTGCTAAAGTGTCTATGTACTAATCTCTAAATCATGCAGTACTTCTGAGAGTCCTCAGTTCTTCATATTAGAGACCATTTGTCACACAATAGTTAAAATCAAGACATCAGTATGTCTTAGGGGCATTTCATTCCCCAATATACTAATTGAAAGGTTTTTAGGTTTGCGAGTGTATACTTTGTGCATTAAATTGAGCATTCTCTTATATGGTGTTAATATTTCCTAAAAAGATGTATGATCTCTTTAATGTGTGAAGCACAATATCCTTGGAGGGAAAGAAAAAGAAAATTAAAGACTACATTACAAATTTATGATTCATGGATTATACTAAGACTTTATCCATGTTTGTTGTTATCATTGTAAGTCAAATTTTACAATAACAGGTAGTAACAGCTTGTGTATGAATTCTATGTTTCAGTTTAAACACATTGAAAGGGGCACTAATCACATTATAATAATCAATTGCTGAGACAAACTGCAAGGAGAACATTGCAAGAACAAGGACTTTCATATTGCTGTGCAGAAGCTGTGACAGCATACAGCTTCCATTTTAAAGGAATGAAAACATATTTTTTGTCACACCTCTCAGGGTAAGAAGGAGTTTGGGGAACATGCCAAGTCATCAAGCAAAGGTTGTGTCACTTATGTGACTCCTCTAATAATGTATTGAAGTATCTCTGCCTTTTGCTTGTGATAATTTGCAGTAAAAGGCACAGAGTCTGGCAAATAAAGACTAAGCAGGATAAACTTTTTTCTAAGTATTTTACGCATTGTCCTTTTGAAAGAGTAATCAGTGTTCTTGTGGTAAAATGAAGACTGTTTCCAGCTGAAAAGCTGGAGATTATTCAAGATCAGTGCAACTACCTTTCTGGAACTGCAATAGTAGAAATTTACCTTTAAATAAGTTGTCCCTCAAGCCTCTTAGAATATGTTACATAATTTCAAGAGAAAAAGATAAGTAGTTATTTTTTCCCATAAAAGTCTCAGTTATTTTCAGTTAGCTGAGGTGTGAAAAAAAAAATTAATATTAAAAATACAAACGTTTATGATTTATTTTTTGTCATAATATTTTGAAAGAAATTTCAGTAATCAGAATGGCAGCACAAATGTGATTTATTACAGTTAGTTTGGGGTCAAAAATATTTCTGATCAAACAAGTGGCTAATGCATTTAGAAGATAAAATCTTACACTTCCATTTTACTTTGCAAATTATTGCCTAGTTTTCCTACATTCTCCCAATTTGTTGCAATTAAATTTTAACAACTAATTCACAAGAACAGGGTCATCACTTTATTTGTTTAGTTTCTCTGGATTAACGAAGAAACCCTAAGTGAAAAGAGTTTAGCGTGAGTCAAACTATAGTCTTAACAGCCTGAGAATTATTTGTTCAGTAGCAATACCAAGAGTTGTAGTCACCATTTTCCAATTATAGCACCTCATTTATACTTCATATTATTACTCTGGGTTAAATGTCAATGGGCAATCAGTCTTTTCAGGAAGAAGTTGGGGATGCAGAAGGCAAGATCAATGCATTTCAGAAATGCAAGTTCTCTGCTGGGGGAGAACGATACTGGTGGGGTGTCTTCTTCCTCCTCTTTTTGGGACCACTTCATATGTTTCCCAAAATAGTCCACTTACTGGGAATTCCTTCAATGGTTTACAGTTCTATGTTATATTCAAATGTGCTCGTGAGAGAGATTTATTCTTTTGGATTTTTTTATTACATTTAAAGTTGGTTGCACAAAGATCCAAAGGTTCTTCTCCTTTAATAAACAGCTAATTACCATCTGTGCCTTGTGCTTGCTGTTTCTGCTAGCATTTCTGAAGCCTTAGCTTTCAGCTTATGCTTATATTTTGAGGTCTCTGTTACCATACCCTTTAACAACATCAAGATGTGTCTCCTCAGTGACCGGTTTCATTTTAAAAACTTTTATGACAATTCTGTTTAATTTAGTGTAAATTGAAAATTAATATATCTTGGATTTATAATACTTTAATTTCAGATTAATTCTTTTTTATTACAGATTAACATTGGAGAACCAGTTTTATCTTGAGATCAATTGAAGTTATTATTACACTGACTGAAATTTAGTTCAGAATCTTATTACGCATTTGGCATTTACTGTCTGGTAAAGTGTCAATCTCATTTAAGATTGTCCTATTGGTCAGCATATTTAAAAAAGAAAAACATACAACACCAAAACAACGCCAAACTGAAGAAAATGAAAATGCAATTTAAAGCAAATTTAAAAAAAAAATATTTTAAAACCACTTCCTTTTTTTTTAGTTGTGAGACCATAGCTTCTGTCAAAACCTTAGCACAGATCAGGAATGTTTTAGGTCCTTTGAAGCATCAAGCTTTCAGTATTTCTGTCTTTGACCTAAAAGAAATATGAGAATGTGTTTCTGAGAGCATCATCAGTTTAAGTGTTTAAAGAAGTGGTTTTTTCTGCATAACTTTTCATTGTACATATCCTATGCGGAGTTTAGGATTTAATCTAACTTGCTTTATGTGCAGTCAGAAGAAAAGCATGAAGAAAATGTCTCAAAGCATATGTTAAAAACTTTTTAAAAACCCCAACTTTAAACAGGGAAGTGTAACCATTATTTTTGCACTGACTTAAATATCTTCCTACTCATTTATATTAAAGTTCTCTTCAATCTTACAGGAGATAGATTCTTTACTTATTTCCTGTATGTTTGTGTATAATTTCTTTATGTTTGTAACTCACAGTGTGTTTCTTGTCTCTTTACATAATCTTAACTATCTAAATTTTCACTAGCCTACATGTAATCTTGCCTAGACAATAATTTCACATTAATTCATGCTAATGTATGCATATGCAGAACTTGAATTTAGAGAGATTTGAACTGTTATACTAATTATGTGGGACTTGGATCCTAAATCATGAACTGTTCACATTCTGTACTTAGATTATTTGCATACCATGCCTATGTAAATGCTGTGGGTTTAGAGAAGCACAATATAATACAAAAACCGGCTAAGACATTTTTTTAAATAAGGTGACTTCTTCCTTTTCTAAATATAAAAAAGTTATAATTAATATAATTATTATTCCTGCTTAATCATATGAAAATATTAATGTCATTTAGTGTTAATAATATGGGCTCAGTAGACTCACATAATTGCCTTAGTCACAGCTTATTCCTCCCAAAGGTAATTAAAATTGGCTTCGTTGTCATTTGCTCACAATAGTAAGATTCAACCTGGAGTAGATTAGAAGAGTCCTCTTTTAAATACAATGCAACTGTCACAGACATGAATGAAATTTAAATATAGACTTTAATATGGTCTTGATATTGTAAGATTGTGTGGATAATTTCTTCTTTGATTGGTGCATGGGATGACCAGTAATTAAAAAATCTTGTCCATATGGCTGGGATTTAAATTTTATAATATAAGTCAACTTGTAAAGTAAATGAGGAAAGGACTTCTCAGGCTTAAGAAAAGGTGTCTCTTTTATCTACTCTGTGAAGCTTCAAGAATCAGCTACCATCAGCAGTTCATCCTTGTAAGAACTTTTGATGTCTAGAGAGGCCCTCTTACCCTTGTAGTAGAAACTGAAAATAAGCACACAGTCAAAAAAATATTTTGTAGAAAATATAATTTACATCAGCAAAACATTTAAAATTAAATTCTCCCCCTGAATTAGAACACAAGACTACTAACCATTCTATTGTTTCAATAGAGCTGTACACACAAAAATTTTAAAATGGAGCTATCATATAGTATTTTTTTTTTTCAGTTCTATCATAGTTAAGTGCTTTGAAACTACTAAAGACCAAAGGAATCTGCCTTCTAATTTGTCTAGAATCCTTTCCTTTGTAGGAAACCTGTAATTTTTTTGTAATTTTAGAGAGTGAACTCTAGTATATTTAATTGGCAGGATTTATGTAATTTAGTGTGGTATTAAAATGAGCCAGCATCTGTACAGAAGGCAGAATACACACATTTAACCTTTGTTCATTACTTAGTGCATACCAAAATCTTGAAATATTAAATATCTGTAATTTCATAAATTGTTGTCATCAGTAACATATCCAATACTATATTTAATTTTAGCATTCTCAACAAAAGATGAGAAAATAAGATATCATGCATTCGTTAAAAGTCTATAAATTCAGACTTTATCTCTCTTCGATAAATGAGCTAGATAATCACATATTTGAGAGGAAAAATAACTCTAAAACTGTGAATAAGGAAATACATATTGTGGTCATGCTGAAGAATGAAAACCAGGAAAGACAGCTGTAAAGGTAGATCTTTCATTTTTTGAATGATGAGAGAAACATAATTTCCCATGATCGTAATCATGGAAAGATTTACATCAAACGGCTAGGTATAGCTTAGTTATACAACGAGGAAGGGAATGTTGCCATTGTGACTAACCTGTAAAAGGAAATACCAGCAGCCATGCAAAGATTTGACACTGTCTGAGACTACATCCCTGTTTCTAAACTGGAGACACATAGATTTCATGGGTAGACCAACCATCAGTGGATAAAAAATTGCCTGGATCACGATCAACAAGTCAATGGGAGCGTCTAAGAAGATTGGGAGGGATTTTTCACGAGGGCATGTAGTGATAGGACAAGGGGGAGTGGTATTAGGCTGAAGGAGAGGAGGTTTACCTTAGATACTAGGAAGAAATTCTTTACAGTGACTGTGGTGAGGAACTGGAGCAGATTCACCAGAAAACACCACTCTTTGTGAGCTCCCCACTCTCGAAGGTGTTAGAGACCAGACTGGATGGAACTCTGAGAAACCTATCTTAGTAGAAGGGAGGTTGGAACAAGATGATCTTTAAGGTCCTTTCTGACCCAAATCATTCTATGATTCTAAAATTCACTAAACATTTTCTCATTAAGGGAAAGAAAAGGGGGAAAGTATTTATACATATACATATCGACTTGTATCTATGTTCCTACTGGAACCTAGGTATGACAGATACATACACATACCCATACATATACACGTACCTTATATATAAAAATACATATGGAAATGTGGAATAAAAATTTCACATACACATATGTATGTACAGATATATATGGAAGTACATGTATATGTATGTACTTATTTGCATTATATGTGTATGTATTACATGTATAGTTTTGTATGTACATACATTGCCTTTAATTCTCTCCTTTTTGAGGCTAAGACATTTATTATTTCATCATTAATTTTACTGTTTACTGAATTGACTTAATTATTACATGTCTAAGGACTCAGATGTCATTTTCCATAGTACCATAATTTTATTTGGTTGGATGGTTTTGGGGTTTCATTGTTTTGTTCTTTGTTGCTTTAAATTCCATTTTGTTTTACAACTATAGCATAACTTTGAGTTTTGCTTCACAAGCTTTTGTGAAATATCTTTACTTTAAGTTAATACATGTTTTTATTATTTTTTTTTAATTGGCATAGACTGTTTGGCTAGCCCTTTCTTCCTTCTGAGGATAAAAATGAATACCCAATGAAAAATATATAGAATATAATCTGTTGTTACAGATCTTCAAGAACCAGTGTCTCGGGTTTTTACTCTTTTCCCACTCTACAAGACTTCTTTGTGCAGTCATACTGATACAGTGGGCTATCTTTATGGCCAGTTAACTCAAGCTTGTTCCTGCTTGCCGTCAGACTATTCTTTGAGAAACACAGCTTTTAATTGATCATTCATAAGATCAAATTTTCTCCTTTTCACGTTTTGGGTGATAGGTTTAAAGGCAAATAAAATAATCTGCAATAATAATGAATGGAATATTGCCTGTGAAAGTTTACATGTGTGCATGCAAATTACTGTGTTTTTCATATATTGGTGGGCCTTGTTTACATCTTTATTTCTTTCTTCGTAGCAGAGTATACACGTCTTCCATCACACTTAAGTGTTTAGTGGTTAGGTTAATGTCTGTTCACACAGTACACCTTGATTCCAGTCCAGATTTAAATGTATATTGCACCTTGAGAGTTCTTATATGGTAGAAAATAAGGTATTTCAATCTTTACATATAATTCTACTAACTACATGTGTATTTAATAAGCAGGTATTTAAATTTGGGCCTGGTGGAGACTTTCCTCTGCATGTAGAAATCTGATATTGAAGTTGCAAGAAGTGGGTCTTTATAAAGCTAGTTTTCCACAGCAAATTTTTAAGAGAGTAAACAGACTATGCTGCATTTTCCCCAGCATAAGAGTAATTAAAATTCCTCCTGTAGCAGGAGCAGATGAAAATATTTTACCTTTGAGAAATATGGGCACCTGTGACTGTGAACTGGCAGTACTCTGAATATACTTTTACCTGGTGATTAACTCTTTCCTCTACAATATTGAGGAGAGAAAAAATAGCATCTTCTCAAATATATGATAACTCTGCAACCTTGCAACCTTCAATCAAAATGCAGATTTTGTGGACTTGGGTGTTTTTTTGGCTTCTTTTCTACTGTAACTCAAACTCATGTTCATTTCTAAAAGCTTTCTTATCTTTCCATGAGCTCTATAAAAGAAGTTGCATTAGTCACAGACTTCAATATCAATGAATTTCCACAAGCCAGCTACTGAGACAGTAACACTTACTGCTAGTGCCAGAAGACACCAATTTTCCCTGTGAGTTTTAAGACCAGTATCACCAAAAAAAATTAATATGATGCTAAACAGAGCACACTGCACAATGTCAGACATCTTTTTAACTTTAGAGGTGTGTTAAACCTATGATAAACTCAGAAGAAAAATAGTAGAAAGTCGCTCATTAAATCTCCATCAAAAACTTGTACTTGAAAGACTAAAATATAGGTTTTCTCTTGTTTATTATGATGATTGAAGGTATCATTAAGAAAAGGATTTCTCCTAAAGAGAGGGATCATTTAGAGTTGGTCTGACACAAGATATAAACTGGTTATACCACAGGTGCTTTCTTCCTTTGCGAGTGCTTGCTGAGAAGATTATTCACTGTATACAACACCATAGTGACTCCAGAAAATTTAAAAGGTCTGAAACACTGAAAATTACAAGAAGGTATATTAAGATGATATTTTTTCTAACCATTCCTCAATGCTTCATGTGTCATTTTTCTTGTCATAAAATGTCCATTGTATATAAAAATTATCTTTGTACATAAACCTAACCAATAAGTGAAATCAGAAATTTCTCTTTCAAAAGAAAGAAACAGGATAGGTCAGCTAGGAATTTCCCTAATAGTTTCTGAATGAAAATATTTCCATATAATAATCAAATGTTTCCATATGAGAAGTAAGATTTTCATCAATTTACTGGATGACACAAGTGCTGTATGTGTATATTTGTAAAAGGTCAAATCTTCAAATCCCTCTGGTATGTAGGATAGTTTTGCTTTCCCCTTCCCCTACCAAATCCTCACCATCCAAAGGGTATTTTAAAAAAAAGTAAGAACATTTTACATTTGACAAGACTATTTGTCTCTAGCTTGGAACTAGAACTACCTAGTTTTCCTGATTTATTTTCCCAAATAGCTCAGCCTGACACAGGCAAGAAGCAAAGAAATTTTCACATCAAGTGATTAAAGCTTTGAAAAATTGGAAAGAGTAAGAAACAGGATTTATCATGGAAAGCATTAGGTAATTTTAAGATATATATTAGTGACAGTTCTCTTGTGTTAAAGTGTTTATTTTGTCTTAGATTATATATTTTTAAGTTTCTTCTGAACAGTTTTATCAGACGACAGAAAACTTTTGTGTCACAAAACTATTATCTCTTTTCAAAAGTTTCATGCTCTATATATAGCAATCCAAAGCATGGTCCTTTCTACATTTCAATGCTACTTCTAAAGCAAAGATTATGCCAGTGGGCCATATAAACTGAATTTCTTATGGATTTACTGTCAGTGTAACTTCAAAGACTGTTTACTTGTGGGTCATTGGGTGGCACAAAGTATCTTTCAAATAGTAGCTAAGAAATATTTTCCTGAGAAAGTACGTCTGGCTATTGGAGTGTTCTCCCCTACCAAAACACATACATATTCCTTAGTATTGACAAAAAGACCACAGTCAAATAGACAAATTGGAGGTGCAGAAAATCTTGGGCAGATTCTTTGAGTGATTATCAGTTTAAATTTGAAATTTTACTAAGATTTTCACAGATACTTGTGGTATCCTGGGATGCAAAATTGTGTTCATGGCTGCTCTGGTTTAGCACAGCTGCTTTTTTGCCATGCATCCTGCACAGGGAAACAAATATTCTGCTACCTCAGTCTCCACTGAAAAATGCCCATCACTTTATTTTACAGAAGAACTTTGCCTGGATGATACATAGTAATCCGGTTTTGTGGTGTTCAGTCAAAGGTTGGAATAGATGACTTCAGAGGTCTTTCCCAACCTTAATGATTCTATGAATAAGATCAGTGAATACTCACTGATTTGCCAACACTTTAAACTTGCATTATGCATGACCATGATGAAAACACTTAACAGCTTATGCAAGTTTCCTTCCTAGACTTCAAGAATAAATCTTATACTGTGAAACTTGGTATTAATTCAGTTTTGGACACATCCAAGGAACATCATCAAAATAGAAGGCTTTTCTTTCAGTATTTTCAGCAGACTGTTATTCATTCTTTTTGATGGGAATGAAATTAAATATTCACTTTTATCATGTCACTAGCTTTCCTTTACATAAAAAAATCTTGATTTTATCTGTGACTGATTAGACTGATTCTCCCTGATCTTTAGAAAGGCCTTGCAGAGAGACCTAGACAAAGAAGAGGGCTGGACAATCTCCAACTGTATGAAGTTTAACAAAAGCAAGTGCCAGATTCTGCACCTGGGATGAGGAAACCCTGGATGTATGGACAGACTGAGGAATGAGAGGCTGAAGAGCAATGCCATAGAAAGGGACCTGGAGGTCCTGGCTGATGGAAAGTCGATCATGAGCCAGCAGTGTCCTGGCAGCCAGGAGGGCCAAGCATGTCCTGGGGGGCATCAGGCACAGCATCGCCAGCCAGGCAAGGGAGGGAATTGTCCTGCTCTGGTCTGCTCTGGGGCAGCCTCACCTCCAGTGCTGGGGGCTGTTTTGGTCACCTCAATAAAATAAAGATATAAAGCTATTTGAAAATGTTCAGAAAAGGGCTATAAAAACAATTAAGGTCTGTAGGAGAAGCCCTACAAGGAGCTGAAGTCGCTTGACTCATTCAGCCTAAAGAGGAGGCCAATCCTCATCATGGTTCACATCTTCCTCATGAAGGGAAGAAGAAGGGCCTGTGCTGGTCTCTTCTCTTTGGTGGCCAGCAACAAGACTGAAGAGAATTTCATGAGACAGTATCGGTGGAGGTTTAGGTTGGATGTTAGGAAAATGTTCTGCACTCAAAGGGTGGTTGAGTACTGGAATGGACTCCCCAAGGACGTGGTCACATTTTAGGTCTTCCAACATAAGAGAGTTCAAGGAGTGTTTGTGCAGTGCTCTCAGGCACATGGTATTCTTCTTGGGGTGGTCATGTGGAGAGCCAGGAGTTGGACTTTGACAATCCTTGTAGGTCCCTTTGTGCTGGGTTGCAGTGTATTCTATCACCATTTTCAGGAGCTATTGAAACCAGCTGTTGAAACCAGTGCTCCCTGCCTCCTCCCTCCAGACTATCTCCTGCTAATGGCCCATCATTGCCTTGTGCATGACACACCATCCCATGGTGAGATGCTTCCCCAGAGGGAGGAACCAAGCATTCCATCCTGGATATAAGCTGAGATCTCAAACACCACAGACAGCCCTTACCTACTGGACTCCCAGAGGACAAGAGCTACTGTTGGACCTTCAGGTGAAGTCCAGACCCTTTTTCTACAGGATCATTGCTTCAGCAGGACCTCTTCATCTGGACTGTTACCACCACCCTGACTAACAGGGTGTCAGGTTGTATTTGGACTCTGTCAGTGTTCTTATACTACTGCATTTATTCTTTTTTTAATTTTCCTATAAATTATAATTCTGACTTGTGTTCTCCCACTTGTTTGTTTTCAAACTAGTACACCCTTCCAACTCAGAATATTCTATGATTTTATGATCTTAACACTTGTCTTCTACAGAAGCAAAATAAATGCAAAGCAGAAGCAAAGAGGAAAGAATTTACTGTACACAAGGAAGTGAAAACTCATCTGTTAGAGAGAGTAAGATAATAGTTTAAAGGGTTGAAACAATCTCTGCACAGATTGTTTTAGATAGTGCTTTAAAATGTAATGTCTGCCATTATCTTTATGTGGTTGTATTGTTTTTACTGACAAGAGATGAACTATGATTAGCAAAAACTCACCAGTAAATCACAAAATCTTAAAATATTACCCCTTTTATTTAACACACTTAAATTTTCTTATTTCACAGCAGTAATCTTTCAATTGAAATTGAACACCTTACTATTTTAAAACAAGCTAAAGTAACCCCAGGAAATATGTAGATCGATTTTTTTCAATTATTACAATATGATACACGGTCTTCAATATCCTCACAAGAGGAAGTGGAGGGGCAAGTACTGATATCTTTACTGTTGTAACTAGTTTCCTGGAGGAAACGGCATGAAGCTGAGTTGGGGGAGGTTTAGTTTGCATATGAAGAAAAGGTTCTTCCCCAAGAGTATGGTTGAGCACTGGAACAGCTCCCCAGGGCAGTGGTCACAGCTGCAGCCTGAGAGAGTTCAGGATGTGTTTGGACATCGCTCTCAGGCACACCGTGTGATTCTTGGGGATGGTGCTGTTCAGGTGTTTGATTCAATGAACTTTGTGAGTTCCTTCCAACACAGTATGTTCTGTGATTATATGATTTGCTGAAAATTTTTCTGAATTTTCAGCAAAAATAAATATATTGTACTAAAAACATTCAGCAGTACCTGGCAATCTTGATGCTTTTTTATTTAAATTTTTTCACTAAGGTTTTCTAGTTAAATTTCTAAAGCCTAGAGCAAGAATTTGCTCAGAAACTGCATCAGAATAGTGTCTTTCCCAGGAGACACAGAACCAGGCACACATTTTAGTCTACTTTACTTTCCTTTCTCGTCATTCTCAGGAAGTGTAAATGGATTGCTCTAACACTATGGTACATTCCATCAATAAATTGCTGTTCTTCAACTGAGTATTAACACAGATGTTATAAAGCACCTCAGAAGGATGACAGTAGTAATCAAAGTTCTCCCCATTCCATATGCACTCCCCACACAGAGAAGCATATCGATAGGGAGTTGGTACTGGACTCAAAGTCTCACTTTTAATAATTTGCTTCCTGCACTTCAAATCCTATACTAAAACAAGTATTTTTAAAATTCATTGACCATGTAACTCACCTCATAAGAACAAAAATTATCATGATAAATTTTGTGTATTTTTAACAATTTTTGAAGGTATAATGAAATTAGAAACAAAAGTGGGGGGAGGGCGATGTGTGTTGACATGTAAAGAGTCAATCTATTTCCTATGACTTGTGGTTTTACGGGGAGACGTAAAAAAGTGAACAGGAGGTAGTAAAATTACTGGATAATTTCTATTAAATTAAATTCAGTTGAACAAGACCAGATGCTTTATCAAAATTTAGCAGAGCTGATTCAGTTTCTTTCAGTTAACGAGTTTAGTTTTCTTGCATATTTTGAGGTTACCAGACCTGACCATTTATCTGCCGAGCAGTGCTTGAAACTATTTAAATTTGCAATGTGGAAATAGACAATATAAACCTATATTGTATATACAGTCTGCCAAAGACTGTATGCATGGAACACATTATTAACACATTGAAAGCAATTGTTGTAGAATAAACTGTGGATATATCCTTTAAAAAGTCATACATGGAATTTTTTTCATCCCCATAAGAAATGTGATGAAAGAAGGCATATGAGTTGTGTGAAAATACCCACTCTTATACATCATGTTGCAGGTCATCTGAGAGCTAGGTGTTCTGGCACTTTTGAATTGGAAAAATATATGAGCTGCAACATGCTGTTTATATCACCAGCAAGCTTGAGAGAGTAAGTCCCTCAGGGCTACTATGTTGCAGATCAGAAGCTGTCATTTAATAGTAGATTTTTACCTTCAAATCGAAAATGAGAAGGAAAAAGACAGATGACGTAAGTGAGAAAAACAAAGGTAAAAGATGTGGTACTTGATTGTTCTTCTTATGTTACTTTAGCACCCTAAGGCCTTAATAAGAAGAGGTTCCTGTTCTGCCTGCTCTGCACAAATGAACAATTTAGGAAGTGTCCACACAACTTATAGAAGTTTCTATAAAGGAACCTTCTTTGGGCCTTCTCTCATTCTTTGGCTCTCATTATTTCTTGTTGTGCTTTGAATCAATTTGATTCTTCCTTTTGTAAACATAAATGTTAGTTGGGTTTTTTTTTTTTTCGTATCTTCTTACTGAGAACAGATTTTAGAAAAGAGAGCAACTACGCAGCTGAAATTCTACTAATCAATCTTGAAGAATTCTTTGTGGCTTGAACTCCTATCTGCTAAGACAGCAATTAAGTAAAACAGGTCATTTCAGGCTTTAAGAAAGCAAAAGAAGGAAATCCCAATGAAGCTTCCATTTTCCAGTGATTTGAATAACTGACTCTTCCAGGTGTATTCCAGGAATTGCTCTTAGGATTTTCACCCAAAGGATTTTTCAACTCTGATCTACTGGAATGAATGCTGACTGAGCTTCACTTATTAATCCCTTGTTTTCAATAACTTAAATTTGAAATAATTGAAGAAAAGAGTCATGTAGGCTCTCTTTAAAACCAATAGAGAGAAATGGGCTTTTCATGTGCTCTGTTCTAGTTAGTGGTCTAAAAAGTCTATTTATTGGCAATAAAGAGAAACAGGCACTTCAGGACTGCAATTCATTTAATCCTGATGTAGATATCTGACAAAGATAAATTACTTCCTCAGACTGTGTTACTCTATACTAAGAGTTGTATTGCTCTATCCTGACTAGAAAGCGGTACTGCTTTCAGTTGAGGGTATCAAATTTGTAGATATTGAGCTTTAGGAGATATCAAGAACTTTTAGTTTTGTGAATCATAGTAAAATATTCTTCCACTTAAGATATTTCCACAAAACATAATATTACAGTTTTTCTTGTTTCACAGATGGCATCTACCTGTCACGCCAGCAATAGAAACAGATTTCAGTCCCACATGTTGCGATGGGATTATTGTGCACTGCACACCAGTGTCGACTAAAGCATCGTATTTTTGTGGTTCTGATGTGCCAGGCCAAGGAATTCACACAGTCTAAAAAACACGATTTTCCCTGGCCTCTACCTGGCTAGAGGCAGGGCACTTCTAGACTTGATTATCCTTTCCCTGGGTATACATTTTAGAGGTTCCTTTGAGGGAATCAGACATGTCATCTTCTCTTCCATCATATCAGGTAACTGAAGCTACTGCCTTCTTGGTGGAACTTCCTTTCTTAGTCTTGCACTCCTTCATTTCACACACTTGTGCTGCCAGAGTGTGTGAAGTGGTGGTGTGCCACCACCTCATGTTTTCCCCATTATCACACAGGAAGAACCACAACTCCTTTCTTAGGGGGTACCTCCTCTCTTTATCTTAGGGATATCTGCGTCTTCTACCAGAATCTCTGATCTGTACCACCAAGATTTGGAGAAGGCCCTCTAATCTCCTCTGTAATCTCTTTCTTGAGCTCCTGGTGATTCTTCTCCATCTTATCTTCCAATTTCTGTATATGTTCTTCCACAGCTGCAATTTTTGCATGTGTTGGGCCACACACAGCATCTGCATATGCTCTTCGCTGTATCTTTCACGGTCTTAACCTGATCATCTTTCTTCAGCATTGCTAAAACAGAAGCATATTCTTGTGGCCCAAGTCTTATGAGTCTTCGCCACATCACTTGGGTAACTACCACCCTGTCTGGACTCCTCAGTCCTGGGTCATCGGTGTAGACAATCCATCCCGCCTCGTATTCTCTCAAGCATTGGATCCCTTGTTCTATGGTCTTCCACTTGGTTAGCTGAATATAGAAATCATCTGTGCATGGATATCTATCATACACGCCTGCCAAGACCTGACTCCAGAGACTGGTAGAGTCAGTAGCCCTTATTATCTCTTGGTCGATAGCTGGATCACGTGACAGGGCTCCCAAATGCCTCACTTCTGTACTGCCCAACTTTACATCATCACC
>VZRF01011210.1:230-40623 GCA_013396875.1 Vireo altiloquus | reverse complement strand
CTCCTCCTCTAACAAACTGGGTGCAATTACCAATAAACCCCCAAAACAGGCTACTGAATCTAGAACTGGGATTAGGACAGAGAAACCACATGCCATACACACTTTGAACAGTTGTCAGGACCTCTGTTAACTTCTTATAAATCATTATCACCGATAAAATATAGAAGAATATAGCAGAATAAAAATCCGAATACGAGTCCCTGATCTGTAAAAGTCACATATCAGAGACAAAACTGGAGCAATTTGAGGATAGCCAAACAGTTGTGCAATTTGAGGATAAGGACCAGAAAGGCATTAATACCTTAAACAGGCCTAGGGACGAAAAAGACATGAGTACTTCAAGCCAGAGAGACATTATGAACTCAACCAATATGATGATTATTTTAAATACAAAGTAATTAACACCAAACCAAAATGTAATTTTGAAAAAAAAAAAACGTTTTTTCACTTTTCTCCAAGCCACACATTAGGTGCCAATTTCAATATTTGTCCCGGTTTGAGACAAATTCAGAGGAGAATAACCCCTGATAGAAAGCGGGTTGTAGTTACCCCTCCCTTACTAGCTTCGGGAAAAGAAATATTTCTTCGGAGGAAAGTAAAGAGGAAAAAAATTATTTATTTAACAAACACACAAGAAAATAATAACAATGCTAAATAATAAAATCTCTCCCTGTGGAGAGAAAACTTGGAAGAGTTTTAAAGTTCTGGGTGTGGTCTCTCTTCTCCATGGAGCTGGATCAGCGTGGGGGACCCCCTGCAGGCCGGTGGAATGCTTCTCAATGAGGTTTCTATGTTCTGATGTTCTGAACAAGTCCAGAAGAGAAGAAGAAGAAATCAAAGTCACAGGAAAACTCTGCTTCTCTTCTTTCGAAGAAAACAGAGCCAAGAGCTAGCTGGAAAGCAAGGAAGGTGCTTCCTCCCCTCTCTGCTGCAGCAGCTATCACTCCTCACAGCAGAAGAACAACAGAGGGGATTAGTGACCTTGAAACACAGAACTGCTTTGAAAAAGTTTTTCTGGCTGGCTTTTTTTCCTTCTCTCCCCTCTGAGGCTCAGTTTAAAGGCACAGAAAGGCATAAAATTCATTTTCTGGGCATAGAGCAGGCAATATGGGATACATCATAAAGTCACTCCAAGACAGCATTTTCTTCTATGATATTGCTGTTGGTAGAGAGAAAGATCACGATTTCATAACTGATTTGCAATATAGGCAGTTTTTAAAAGCATTAAATCCCAAATATGTCTAATAAAAGTCTCACATGGCAAGGGGAGTTCACTACTGAAGAGTCTTTCCCTTAAGCATTACCTCCCCATGTTTTTCTCTGTGAAAGTGTATTCAGCTTCTGTTCTTAATTGATTTCTACTAAAGACAGAAGTAACATAACAGAAACTTGTGGATTTCATCAGAGTGCTTTCATTTCTTTTGCAAATAAAATTCAAGTGTACAAATACAACAATATCTTACAATAATTTTTTTCAATGTTAATACTCTCATTTAACTAACTGTTTTATTTCTTTTCTGGTATCAATTTACTTATCATAGCAAACTTGTCATAGTGCCAAGTCTTCATAGTGCCAGTCAGTATTTCATAGAAGTAGTAAAGCTAGAGTGAAGTTTTGATTTAAAAGATGACAACATTACTTTTGTACAGTCATTTCAAATGACTTTAAATGTTTCCCTGTGAAAATTTAAATTTCTATAAAAATTTATCACTAACTTCAAATAAATATTCTATGATGTGTGAATATTTCCAGTCTTTTTTAAGAAAAAAAAATTGTTGAGGCAGAAGGGTGGAACTGAAGAAAATGAGACAAATTCATTTTATAACAACATAGATAATTTTAGAATTCATTAACACATAAAATTTCTGAAACTAATTTTTTTCAATGATTAATCTTGAAATTCAGATTATTCTTTTCAATGTATTTTATGATAATATTTCAGAATTCAATATTAGTTTGTATCATTTACCTTCCAGTTTGTTCAAGAAAATAACACTTCTCTAGTGGTAGGGGGTTTTCTGTCTAATAACACGTTTGCTGTCTTTCCCTCAGTCATGGAAGCTTTAATATCACTAGTTTATTTCAAGATATTCTTCTCACTGGTATGCACATTTCTTGAGAAAGGTGTCAAAGAATAGCCTGCAGTTATATATTTTCTAAGATTTTCTTCTTTGACTTTCAGCCTTTTTAAAAGAGTATTTTGTCACAGACTTAAAATCTGTTCTTTTAAATTTCAGCAGCTCTTTCCTGTACCCTTGAGTACATCAAGGTTTCTTTGTGTTTTTAAGAGAGGATGATAACAGCACTGTAAAACAATGCTATTTATTGAATGTGGTTCCTGAAAACACCCACATTGTTTCCAGCTCATTATTTGGAACAAATGTCTCTGTTCCCTCCTTATGCATGCCTATTCACTTCCAGTACTTTCTTTCGCCACTAGAGCTCTGTACCAATTTTGCATTGGCCACTTGGGTAAAATGCTAACTCTGTTAAAGCATTTAATTTTAGAGACAAAATACTTTAACAGCCTCTGATGAACCAGTTCAGCTGTTTGTGTAAGTGTTTGTTGTGCCGTTTCAATCAAAATGGATTTCATCAGGGAAGATCTGGCTAAGCCAGTTTGTTTCGATGGACATGGGGTTGTGAGCGATATATAAGCAACACAGATCGCAGATTGGAAGACAGGACAGATAAGAAGACAAATCGCACCCTGAGGAACAACTGGGGCATTAATTGTTTCAAGTATGGATGTTCAGTTGTTGTCTCTTGTTAGAAAACAACATCAATCAATGCCAGAGAGAACAAAGAATTAGTTTTTTTAATCATTGATATTTGCCTGTAACAACTTCTATATCTTTGACATGGTTTCCAGTATACACCCATTCAAAATTCTTCCCTCCAAGCAGTGTTTTTCTAACTGCTTTTCATCCAGGCTAAGGATTTTCAGCCACAATTTCTTCTTTCAGTGCTGCACTGGAAGTGGGAGCAGAGTCTCGGTCCCCTGCCTCAACACAGAGGCCTGTAAAGGGCTGCCGCACCAGACGGCGAGTAGGGCCAGACCAGAGTGCAGCCATGAGAGGTCCAAGATCTGACTGAAGGTGTCTGGTGCACAGACACCAGGCTGGGGCACGGCCTGTAGGGCACGGCCTGGCTGGGGCATGCCACATGGCTGGGACACGGCCTGGCTGGGGCACACCACATGGCTTGGGGCACACCACATGGCTGGGGCACGGCCTGGCTGGGGCACACCACATGGCTGGGGCTACGGCCTGGCTGGGGCACAGCCTGGCTGGGGCACAGCCTGACTGGGGCACACCACCTGGAGGGGCACACCACATGGCTGGGGCACGGCCTGGCTGGGGTTCACCACATGGCTGGGGCACAGACACGAGGCAAGACATAGGCCTCACAGCAACTCAGGTCCCAGGGAAGGCTTTATCACACAGCTCTGTCTCTCAACTTCACTGTTCTGACAGAAGTCTCGTCCAAAATTAACAAGCTTCGCTGTATCAGAGGTGACCTTAAGTTTAGGCAGTCACACCCTCAGTATGTGGAGGACATTGTAGGGGTTGGTGGTGTAAACAAGGCCCTGACATAGATAATGTAAAAACATTCCTGTGCTCTTCCTAAGAGCTAACTGTTTTCTGGAGTCCTCTCCTTTACCTTCCCTGGAGTGTTCATATTACTTACATAGATATACATAAAATGGAAAAAATATTACTTTGATGCATGGAGACAGTAGATTACTAAGGAAAGCTGTATCTGCAAGACATTTTATGAAAATAAATAAAATAGATTTATATATTTTCTTTTTATTTTCCTATAAGCTGCTCAATTTTTCCAGAAGATTAACTTTTCTTACACAAAAAGAAAGTTTCAGTTATCCCCATGTATCCCCCATTCCTGGATGGTCATGATGGCATTTCCTATGCCAAATACCAAAATGTCTGGCCTAGCAATGGCAGTAATTTAAACAAGTTATAACTCAGGGTCACTTGGGTAAAAAAGCTGAAGATTTATGGACAAGATACAGTAAACATCTCAGATAGATGCAACTCTTCCCTTTTCATAAATGCTTCATTGTCACACAGAGTATATTAAGCCTAGACAAAGTTAACAAACTGAAGCATCTTGATTCAAGTAAAAGAAAAGGTTTTATGTATAAGCATTGAGAAAGTATCAGCTGAAAATATATTTCCACACAAGAGATATAAATAAGAGAAGGAATATGTAGGACACACATACTAAAATTCTCACTAGATGATTTCCATTGTCAAAATAAACTGGAACAAATGGATAGATCTTGTCTTTTTCTGAAGGCATGAAATCTTCAAATATAATAAAACTTCAACCAAGAATGTGTCTTAATGAATGGCCTTTGATGTCATAAGAGGGTGAATTTTAAATCCCTAATGCAAAATGTTATTAAGACAAGATTTTAACACAAATTGTTAACTACACCTGAGTCACATTCACAGCATTTACTGGGAATTGACACCATTTTTTCACAGCATTTTATGCATTGGCATAAGTGTAGATACACTGTTGAGAACTTTGGTGCTAAAGTGAGGCACATATAAAAATTTCTAGCTCAGATATGTTACTTTCAGGCCTTTCCTCCACTTCAGGAAACAGGAATGGGTCCATACCAGCCACAACTACTTTTAGCTGCGAAAGCAACTTGCTTTTGTATTCGTGAGTGTGTATATACATATATGAGTCTACATATAAATATTATAAAAACATTTCCTCAGAAACGTGTGACAATAACAGTGGTTCCACCTTGTCCTTTGCACACGACGTTGAAGAAAGCAGGGCATGATTGGACTGAAAGCACTGTTAATATAAGAAGTTAAAATGCCTGTGCAAAATGGATGCTTATGTTAAATCAGCTTCTAAACATAATGGGCTATCAGAGAACCAGCTGAAGGTGTAATCATTTGTTGGTTATTGCTGTTTTTGTCAAATCTGTTGTGTCATGATAAATGTTTTAGCTTGTACTTAACCAGACCATGCACCATTAACTTCTTCTAAATTATTGTAAATTTAAAAGACTGAATAATACTCCTGAAACAATGTATTTTAGGTCTTGTACATTTGATGCCTAGCTGGGTCCAGATTGATTGCTTAAAAGGATTAATTTTAATAATCATCTTTGTAAATCCTTATTCCTCATCATACAATTAGGAAGAAAAAGAATATACGTATTATCATAAGTTTTTTACCGAGAAGTAAAATTACAACCTCAAAAGTTAACTTCTTTTCTGGAAGCAAATGACCTTCCTCTGGATCTACCCAGCAAGTACCAAGGCCAGGCAATGATATGATCTATTGAGAAGTTAAGACAGCAAGAATATTTCTTTTCAACTAGTCCCTATTCACCTTCTATAGGTGTTAACTATCCCATAAGCAGACTGTCTATCGTCAGAATGTTTAAGTAGGTTATGTCAATTGCCCCTTAAATTCCAACAAGCATAAATGATGCCAAAGTCCTGGCCCTTTTAAAGAAAATCTCAAAATATTGTTAGGGTTTGATTCTGTTTTCTTCAATCACAGAAACATACCAATAAACCTGAGGTTAAAGCAGGTTTCTCAAAATCAGATTTTGGATGTTTCACATAGTCCTCCACAGAACTGTGAGGCTGTTTCTTCAATAAGTGTTGGAGGAAAGTGAGAAGACTGTGGGGAATGTGCATGTGTAAATGTGTGTTGGGGGGAGGGGGGGGAAAGAAGCCATAACCTATGCATTAGCATAAATAAGCTTAGAAATATGCAACACTCTTTTCAAAATACGCAACACTCTTCTCTCACTCCTGCCAGCATGGGGCTAGGAGCTGCCACTCAGGAGAGTAAGGAAGAAGCTCAAGCTGCTGACAGGGTAGAACGACTCACAGCAACTGATGAGCTCTTGGTGTCTTCAAGGAACTAATGTGGGCTTCTGACTTTTGCAGAAAAGTCAATAAATCACAGCCACCCACCAAGGAATATTTGAAGTAAAGAGCATTTGAATTAACTAAATTTAATTTTATTGTAATTTGCTGGGGTTGAAGAAGAACAGTGTGGTAACGGAGAAGCTTTAAAGCTGCAGAAATGCAACAGAACTGTGGTAATTAATCTTAGATGAGGTGCTTTTTTATGTTGGCTTTCATATACCTCGAACCATAACCTGCTTTTCAGTATTATATGAACACATTCTAATTGCAGTACAGTTTTCAAAGATTAAAAAATTTGAAAATCAGACCATTATACTCCTATCTAGTCAAAGCTAGACTTAATTTTGGTGCAGCACATGAATTCATGATTCTAAAACATTTTTACAGTGTATGTTACATACTCTGTTTTTCCAAGTGAAGCCATATGCAATGTAGACATATTGTAAAACTCCCAGTATTCTTTCTTCAAATATCATTTTGATGTGGGAACTACAAAGCACTTTGCATTTAAATTAAATGTTATTGCACAGGGACACAACATGATCCTTCTGGGTCCCTCCCAACTCAGACTAATCTGAGATTCTGTTAAAATTTCTGATTTATCCTGGCAGAATTATTAAGGTTATGCAATAAAACAGCATACATCCATGAGAAAAGAGGAGCACAAAGAAATAAACAACAATCAGGAAACCCATATAATACCATCTCCACCCCTAAAAAGGACCCCAGAGACACCATGGATTGAGGGTAGGGTGTGTTGGTACCCAGGATAGCACCTCCAGGATGCACCTTCAGGCACCTCCTGAAGTCCCAGGGAGCATCACCCGTGGGACAGTTACATCCAGCACTGTGAGGCTGGGGGGCTCTCCAGATTTCCCCACAAACTGAGACATCACTACCCATGTATGGGGGGTAGCTCATGAGGTGCAGGAGCACAAGGCTTACTGTGGGATGTGCAGTGGAAGAACCAGAGGAAGGAGACTTGGGGATCAATGTGGTCTGAGGGAGAGAAAGCATAGGAAAACTAGTTTAAAAAGTGATCCAAAGGCCAGAAAGATGTGAGCAGAAGATGCCCAGTGTGTTCATGGGGTCATGCCCAACAGCTATCCCAATCTCCTCTCTGATCTCCACTTCTATTTCCTGGGCAAGGAACTCTGTCTCATGGGAGGGGACTGTGGGTCAGGGTCCATATGTCGATGGTGGCAGCCCTGGAGCCATCACAGCTTCATGTGCCAGTCTGTGATCACTAGAAAATATGTAGCCTGACCTGACAGGAAGGGAGCAAGTACCCCAGGATAGGGCTGTGGATATCTCCAAGCACAAGGCACCTGCAGAGCTTGGCTCCTGAAGGGAGTAGGGTTCCAAGCCTAGCACTGGAGGAAATGTAGAGGTGCAAGTCAGCAGAGAGTCTCGCCGATGAGTGTTGTTGGCATGTGTGCATGTATGTGTGCGTGCATGCAAGGGTGTGAGAGAGAGACAGGAGGATCCAGGGGAAGTCCCCTGACAGACTTCATGTCTAAGTACAGATGCCAGGAGGTTCACACTTGTGTGCGTGTCTGTTCAAGGAACTCTCAGTTTCAATGGCAAGGGTCCATCTGTGTCCTTGGTGTTTGCATGTCCAGGAAGCAGCAGCTGGAGGAACTGGAATCCAGGGAGGCTACAGGACAGACCGTGTCTGAGCCCTGTTCCTGGAGGGATCCATCTTGCGTTTTTATGTACATATATGTATTCCCATTAAACAGGCCTCATCTTGACCAGCCAGAGAGGGAAATAGCATGAGGCCATAAGTGCTACTTGTGTGTCTGCAAGAGTGCTATGGCTTCTGTCAGTGCTGATCAGTGCATGTGCTGATCATATGTATTGTATACCTGTGTTTTTGTATGTGTTTACTGGGAGTATGTTCTCAGACCACCACCAACCCTCTGCCAGATTTGGCAAGTCCTAACAAAAACCACAGGCATGCAGACTCTACTGGTAGACTGTTACATCTGGGATTTACATAAAAGTGATATGACTGACCAAGGTTTTGAATTTACATTTGTTTACAGCAGATTAATAATTTTCTAATAGATTTCTTTTCAACAAGAGTTATTATGTCAGATTTTAGGTGGCCAAACTCCTTGACTTCCACGCCTCACAGTATGTCCAGTTCCACAAGTGCCACTGTGGCTGTATATAAAGCAGAAAATGCGGTTTCACTTAGGAGCTTCAGATGCAAGTGCAAATGAGATTGTCATATCCTAATGTCACGTTAGGGCAAGGTAAGGGTATGTCTTGAACTCTTTCAAAGGCTATAAAATTCATAAAAATGGGATTTGACTGTATGTTGCAGATGGAAAGAGACACACACTCCTGACATTCAGAGAGTAAGGATCCACAGAAAATTCTGACACATACATAAAACAGTGCTACATTCACCTTACAGCAGAACCCTTCTTTCAAGAGTGTCACAGGTTACTTGATTTTATAATACAGTGAGGGGAAAAAAAATCACTAAAAAAAGATTTCCAAAGCATGCCAAATCTTCATTTTTAAAAATGCTGAATTTTTAAAAAATATCCATTTTGGTGAAGAATGAGTAGAATTATAGAAATAAAGGAAATGGCATACTCTTAAATACATTCCCTCTGTGAAAGCATTCACCAGAACAAGAGTGTCTCTTTCCTCGCTTGAACTCTCGTAATGCTGTTAGTAGAAAGTGGAAGAATAAAAAATGGTATCATAGACATTCAAACAGTCTGTGGGGAGCAGCATATGTGGTATCACTAGATATCAAGTTATTATATCACCTAAAATATCCTTTAGAAGGAAAAGTTCCCACAAAACATCAAGTAGAAAGATGAGGCCCAGCAGAAATGCATCTACACCAATGCATGGGCAACTAATGGGGGAGCTGGAGGCCACTGCACTGCAGGAAAGCAATGCCATAGTCACCCATCATGTTGTGGGATGACTCCTGTCACTGGGGTGCCACAGTGGATGGCTACATCTTCAGAAGTGAGAGGGAAGGAAAAAGAAGTGGGGAGGCTCTAGGGAGGGTTCTGACTGTATAGAGCTCAAGGTTAGTGATGAAAAGGTTGAAATATTATGGGTAAGAGACAGGGGGAAGGCTAGCAGGGCAGATATGCCAGTGGCAGTCTAGTATAGATCACCCAACCAGGATGAAGAGAGGGATGGACTGTTCTACTGAGAGCCTGCTATGGGACACCTAGGGTTGATCCAGTAGGGAAAATCTGGTCTGATTTTCCCTGCATCTTGGTGCCAGCTCAGGTGATGTGAGAGTGACTGGCGGTGTGACTCCTGAATGGCTGGACAGGGAAGTTCCCTTAACAGCAACAGACCTGCTTGCATAAGTGCAAATATATATATATATGTATAACATATACATGCAGTGCACCTACTACACAGATGTTACGTTTTATATCTATAAATGTGTGTGCATGTGCATAAGGTCTTTTTGTAAACATTTTACCCTATACCATGTAACTCAGCCCTTATGTGACATGAAAAAATGTAGGTCTTTGTACAACCATTGTCAAAACCTAGCTGTGTACACCAAACCTGCAATTATCATCCAAGATGCAATACTATGTTACATAAGGCAATCTATAAAATGTTTGGTCTGCATTGCATTTGGACAATTTGGTTTGATGATCATATGCGGAGTGGCCTTTCATTAGAAATACAATGAGAAAAACCTAGATGAATTTTTCTTCATTTCCTCATTAATACTTACATAACTCACAGCTTTAGCAACTGGACCTAAATCTATTTGCCTGATTTGAGATTACAATCATTATGCCTCCCTGCTGACATTGTGCACTCTCCTTGTTTTGAAAACAGCTTCCAGAACTGTGGTTCCTCTGTCCTGGTTTCAGGGAGGGGGTGGAGCTTAGCACCATAGTGTGGCCCGGTTATTACTCTATACCATGCACATTAATGATGGAGGTCGTGGTTTCAGGAAGAAAGGCCAAGTGCGACCCAAGAAGTCCATCATTTTCCTTCCTCTCTTGAGTGGAAAGGTGTCAGGCTCAGCCTTTGAAGACCCAGTCTTCTGCAGCCATTGCTGGTCCCCTTCCTGTTCCTTTAAGCTGTGCTTGCAAGATGTGGTATTGAAGGCAAGAGGCAACAAACCTGAGATGCTGCTCTGAGAAAAGAAGTGGCAAGCCTGAGCCCACTAGAGTGCACACCCCACTTTAAGATAACAAAACTTCGGTGGTGTGTCTGAGTCCAGTGGAGTGTGTGCCCCATAGCCAGAGGAGTTGAAGCACCTGAGGGGGAAAAGAAGTGGAGAACCAGGAACAGCTGTGGGGAGTGAAAAAGGGGCAGACCAAGGAGCAAAGGGACAAGCTGAACCAAATACAGAGAACCACATCTGAACACAGCAGTTCAGAAAAGTGGGCAGCGCGCGATGTGGATGATGGAGTTTTTGGGGGTGTTGTCCATCATTGTATTTCATTGCCTGGGGCTCAGGGATGGGAGGCTGGGGGGGGCTAGCCGCAGGAGCCGCCTTTGCCCCCATCTTGCCTTTATTCCAGCAGCCACGCAGTGTGAAGTGCAGGAATAGCCTTCATCTAATCTTTGTCTGGGGAAGCCACATGGAGCTGGTAGTGAAGGAGTGGTTGCCTTCTTGTCTTTGTCACAGCAGCCATTCAGAACTAAGGTGCTTAACATCTTTTTAGTGGGTAAAGCATCTTGTCTCTTCATATACTTTTATTATAGTATTGCTGCTGTTACTGTGAAATTTTTATTGCACTGCTTTTCGCTTTCCTTCAATTCTTATCACGACCCATAGTCTCTGCCTTTGTCCCTCTCATACTGGAGGGAGGGGGGGAAGTGGAGTAGTGGGAGTTTAATTTCCAGCTAGTATTAAACCACCACAACTGTTTTCAATCAAGGCAATTGAGGACTAACTTACCAATTCTGTCTAAATCAGGTCTAGTTTCCTCCACAGTTGTCTACATAGCTGGTATGAGAAGATTAGGAAAACCAAGTACCACAACAGTATGGTTAGAATGCCCTTTTTGTTGTATAGGCAGAAAATTCATGTTATGCCAAATAAATTTACAATGGTCTCTATCACAAGGAACTCAGATTCTGAAAGCAGGAGGCTTGGGAAGATCTAAACAGAAATCACTTCAGTACAGATTAAAACAGTTTATCACAGGCAGCACGGCAGAATTCCTCATTCTATAAACAGAAAAGTGTTCTATTTTATAATACAGACTCGAATTATATGTCTGGGCCAGAAAATCACCATGAGTCTCCTACTTACTTTCCCTATTATATACTGTTACCGTCTGCCTAAGACTGCTCTCCCTGATGTATGGCAAGTAAGTATATGTAAGTCCTGTGTCCTGTCATCTTCCTAAAAATGTATGTGAGCTATATATCAATAAGGTTCAGTGTTAGTATAAGACTATACTTACAGCAGAGGTCTTTTGGATTTCACACTTATAAGACTTAATCTAATAAATATTGTAATACGAAACATTTTAAATCCTAAATTCTTACCAATACCTTCCATATTCTACATAGTTTATATGGATAGAGAATCTAAAAATATATGAGTCAGTATGAGATTTTTAATGCCAAAATACACTGGAAGCTCAGACATGGCCTATAAAACTTAGTGATGTAAGTTAGCACTTACTTGAAAGGAGGGGCTTTAATGGAACTGCTTGCGTCAGTAGGTGCTTATCAGCGTGAGCTAGGCCTCCACAATCTGGCGTTTCAAAGAAAATTGCTTCTATGAGTTTCAGGTGGCACATTATGCAACCCTCTACTGCAGCACCTGCAGTGCATGATATAGAACAACATATGCTTGTCTTATGGCACCATTTATTTAGAAATAGTACACCACACATCTCTCGCTAAAAAGAACAAAATAAATCAACACATTTGTTTTCAGAACAACCAACTGTTTTAGCCTATGATTTTTTTTTTTTTTTCAGTTTTTTTGGTTTAGTTTGTTTGATGTTTTTCTGGGGGGGAAGGGGGTGGCCAGTTAGGGAATAGAATATGCTCCTTAAAATTTTTTTAGTACATTTGCTACATAACGATGCTTTAATCAAATCAAAAAAAGCATTTGGGAAAAAAAATAAGATTCTCTGAAAATTTTCAGCACATAATTAATGGTTATAAAAGCAGAACTATACGCTTGCCTAGGTGTTAACATCAAAATTAGCAGCAGAAAATACTCTGTGCCTCTGCTTGAAGTGCTGCTACTGACTATCTTCTTTTTTCTGAAATTAATTGGTGATGAAATTCAATCCATTCTGTTTTGTGATCTCAGTGGTGTCCTGTGATAAACATCAGTATACAGACTCTTTAGAACTACTAGGCATATTGCCAACATGAAATTCAAGGAAGGGTAAAAAAAAATATGTGAATTATTTAAAATCAGAAGGAGAGAGCACAGAAGTTCTTGTTATCACTGTTTATGAACAAAATCCTAAGCAATATAAAGGCCAGCTGAGTTGGCAGTAGAAGGACTTAAAACATATAATTAAATATCCTGATACTGAGATGTCTTTGGCATAAGCAGCAAACTGCAAAAAAAAAAGTGTGTTTGTAGTAGTGAAACTAGTGGCATGCACTACCTGATTTTTCTCCTGCATATAAGCCATAAGTTTCATCTGTGCAATGAGCCGAAGCAAGGTAGTGTTACCATGCAATTCAATAATCAATGGAACAACTTCCTCAATTCTTACCTGGAAATACTATAAGGAGCTTATTAAGTATGAAGCAGGAGATTTTGTTGTCAGAAATGTGGTCCAGCTAGTTATCACAGGCTGAGAGTAAAAGGAACAATCCAAGGGTGGGAGATGAAGATCTGGACGGTCAACTCATATTGATTGATTTCCCATTTTTTATTTTCCTGAGAGCCAAGTGTTCGGGTGACAGGGCCTAAAAGTTAGTTTTGCAGACCACAGCCATGGCATCTCGGTTTAGATTTACTTTAAGTAAAAATTGTTGTGCTTTGCATGAGTAGACTATGAAAGATCAGAAAAGAAAAAAAGGACTGGAAGCATTGAGTCAGAGATAAACAGTAGCTCCAGTATTAAAGAGAAAAATAGTAAAAATAAGTAAAACTTAAAAAAAAAAAATGCAAAGCTGGAAGGCAGAAACACAGACAAGTAGGAATAGATCTCATTATATCATCAAGACGTCATAACTTCTCCAGCTGTCTTGTAAATTTCTGACCAGCAGGTTATATCACTAAGTTTCTGCATGAGGAACTGTAAGCTTTCTAAGGCTAGATTCAATGCTACAAGGCCTTGCTTGAGTGGAAAAGCTCAAAGTAATCCTAAGTACAAACTGACTTCAGAGTTTCTACACATAATAAAAGATATCCAAACACAATCATTAACTAGAGAAAATGTTGACCCTACTACCAAATAAGAGTAACACCAAGAATTATTCAATTCTTGTAGAGTAATATCTAATGCATGTAAAAAATTACATTTTTTAGCAGCATTCAGCTACATGTTGCTTTGGGGTGAAGAGTGGACCTGAATATTTTCCTCCACTATTATTTCCTAGAAATAAGTAATCTATATAATCTACCACGTCATGGTCTGACACCAGTGCCCACAGTGCCAGTATTTTTAGGCAATAAGACCATCCTATTATTCCTTTTTATGCCTTGTTTTTCAGAGTGATTCCTCTGTATAGTTCACCCATCTAAGTTAATATTCTTGCATATGCATGGGATTACAAAACTTACTGTGCGTTGTACAATGTTCCCTCCATTTCTGCTATATACTTTACAATTTTCATGAATGGTAGATCTTAGAATTTCCAATGCATTACTTTTTTCTTCCCCTTGATAACTTTGACAATTATTTATAATATTACATTACATGCTTGTCAATGACCTTCTAGCAGTTACAATTCCAGCATCATCTTAGCAAAGATGTTAAGACAGCTGCATTACCTAAGAAGTTTTCTTGTGTCCTAGCATATGAGAGAATGACCACACAAAGGGTGTTAGTAAATGTTTTAAAAGTATATTTTAAAAATGACTAGGTTTTCATGAAGATGAAAGATTTCATCATTTTAATATACAAACTCTGCTGTGGTAAGATACTCAGAGAAAAACATGAAAAGAATGCCTTAATTTAAAAAAAAGAAAGAAAGAAAAAAGAACAAATTATGTAAATGGTATTAGGCATATTCCTCAAATATGCAAAATAATGCTTTGATTTATACGCACTCTTCAGACCTTAGAGTCTGTAGAGCTTTAACAAAAGTAAAATTGTGTTTTATCTTTTTCAGAATGCTCTTAATGAGGAACCAGTTTTTGCCTAAAAACTTATATAATTATAAGAATTCTTTTTCTACTAAAACCAGATTATTTTATAAACAGCAGAATCTAAGAGCCTATTCCTCCACACTAATATCAATTCACAAGAGGGGTTTGGATTCTGACAGTCTTTACATAACTCCAAACAGTAGGCCTCCTACAGTCAAAAATAAGTAAAACAAATGTCTTGCCCAAATACAGACTGTATTGATTAGTAATTCAGTGCTTAAAACTGTTCAGAAACACTTTTCTTTCACATAGAAAAGTCAGCTATTTTCAAGAATGAGATGGAAGTCCTTTGCCACTAATCAGTCCCAGCCCATAGATCAAAAGTGTAGAATACTCTAGTTAAGAAGATATTTTTAATTTGAATTTTGTGTTGTTTTAAATCTGGCATTTAGAACAGGTATTAAAAAAATTAAGATATACTTGAATATTTAAAGGATCAGAAGTTTTCTAGAAAGAGAAAAATGATCCATCTTGTATGAAACTTATTTCTCATATATACTTTCACAATTATTTGATATTTCATTTAAAATATTGTATGAAATATAATATGAATAAATAAATTGATGTATTCTCCTTCATATCTAAGGAAGCAGGCATAAAAATGCTCTGATACAGAGACTTTTCCAGACTAAATGGATCATAGTATAAATAAGAAATAGATGATAGGTATACCAAGTTAATGTTTCAATATAGGGAACCCTGAAAGCAATGCCAATATGTCAGACAATAAGAAAAATAGATGGAAAATAATTGAGAAGGGTAGTTTGAGCTTTCAGAATGCAGATTCCTGCCAAATAAATATTCCTGCTTTGATACAGAGCACTTTCTTCCTGTTTTGTTTCAATACCACAGGCAGGATGAAGATCAAGGATTTAGAAAACAAATCAGATTTGGAGTTTAGGAATGAATCAGAGATAATGCAAATTTGATGCTGAGTTCTTTTGAGTTTTACCTCCAAAGAGAAGGAATTTCCCATCAAAACCCATTTACACTACATTTTTAGCAGTCTGGGGAACTTCTGAGGAATATGTCGAGACTACAAACTCACCACTTGTAGTGAATATGCTTTCTGGTCACTAAAGATGGGAGCTGTTACAATTGCAGAAGATCTTTGATTTCTCTAAGCATGGTACCACATCTCAGCTTTTTTGTTCTTTTGAACTGTCTAAGCTAACAATTTATCACACACTCCATCATTATTCATCAAATAATGCTTTCCTATCATGTATTCAGGTATTTAATTGTCTTTAATTAAAAGGGATCTTAATTTTTCATATTCAGAACTTCCATGAATCTTGACAGCAACGGTCAAACTCTCCAGCATCATTAATTCTGTACGGCTCCCTGTAGTATTAGCACAGAATTAAGATGTTCTAGGTAAAAAGAAAAGAGGCATGGCTATGCTTTGTGTAACAGCTGAGACTGTATTTTTATATACCACTGTTTAAGTGCTGGAACAATTCAATAACACCTAGTGATGTGGTCAGTCTGAATTGGTATCCCCTGTAGTACACTGACAAATAACATCAGTCTTTACAGTGATGCCTTGTAGTAGTTGTTTATACCTGTTTTTTTAAAGTTTCGCAAAATGAACAAATAGGTATAGATTCTTATCTGAATCTGACAGATGAAGTTCTCTTTTAATGCTAACTGTGTGCAGCCTGCCACCAGGTGATGGATTAGCCAAGGTTCAGAAGCAGTATACCATATCAAAGCTCCCCGTGCGTGCAGTGTGAGATGACCTCTTGAAAAAAGTTTAAAGTATGCGATAGTGAATAGCAAATTCCGATCTGTCTTTTCTCCTGTCCTTCAAGTTTAAGAAGACCCTGAAAGAAACAGGCAGTGAACCATATGTGCAAAACTTATACAGTAATTGGAAAAAAAATTACATTGTTTTTGCAATTTTATACCCTTCTAAAGATCCTTAGCATTTCCCAAAAGAGCAAATGGATCATAGTATAAATAAGAAACAAATGATAGGCATATCAAGTTAACTTTTCATTTGTAAGTAACCCTGAAAGCAATGCCAATGCCAACAGAAAATGAGAAAAATAGATGGAAAATACTTGAGGAGTGTGTTTTGAGCTGTCAAAAGACAGATTCCTGCCAAATAACACACTAGTATAAAGGGGAATGGAGAGCAAAGAAGTTGCTAATGCTTTGCTACTCTTCCATTGACTTTTCTCTGAGATGGTGACTAGAGATTAACCTCTAGTCTGGAAATTAAGAAAATCTTCACAATTAAAAAATTTCTTAGCATCATTATCTTCTTTCTCTGAACCTTTCAAGTTTAGGGTTTTTTTTCTATGCTATACAAATCTATTTTATTATATTTGAATCTTCCTGGGCTGCTCACCACAAATGGAGGAGACAAGGCTATGTACTATATTTGATTTGTAATCTGCTGCATGGTAGGATTCACTTCTTAGGATCTGACAATATTACCACATCCTTCTGTAGCTTGTTTCATATTTGAGCTTCCCCTTGCTTGGCTAAAAACAACTCTGAATAGCTAGTGCCTCACAAAAAAAAAAAAGTAAATTTTTCACTCCTGAAACTGTTTTCCTCAAATAACTTGTTCTCATATTTGTGGGTTGTTTTCTTCCTTTTTTCCCCCTCTCCTGGGGTAAAAAAAAAAAAAAAAACCAAAACAACAAAACACCTGAATTCTGTGATGTCCTAAATGAAAATCAAAAGAAAACAAAAAACCAAAGAAGCTGAACCTCCAACTATTTGTCTCCTTTCTTTCAGTCCCTAGAGAAGAACAGTATACATTCTTAATAAAGTTTTTGCATCCAGAACTGCAGAATGGCAGAACACTATTGCATTATTACAATGACGTCTTTATTTCCTGCCTGTCAACTGGAGCACATGAATTTGGAAAAAATAAACCAGAAATGTTTTTTCCTTGGATTTTTTTTCCAAAAGCTAATAATCCATGTTACATGAGCACACCGATTCCCATATACTTACTTGACGGTACTTTCTGTCTGCCCTCTGTTTAACGCTAGAACTCTTATGGAATATTTTATAGGGTATATATTTTTCTTCCACAACAGAAATATCACTAACCTATATATCCTCTGTGGTGTCTAAGTACTTGCTTTATGCTTCTGTGTGCTCCTCAGCTGTCAGCTCGATTCATAGCTCTTGATAAACATTGTTTAAAAGCTTGTTCTTCAGTATAAAACAAAAACCCTGTAGAAAAGCAGTCATTTGATGAGATGATAGTCATTCAAGCATGTGAAAAAAAAAATCAGTTTGAGGAACTTCTTGGGGGTTGGTTTTTGGAAGTGTGAGTTCCCAGATCCCCAAAAAATAAAGTATTTGCTTCTGAAATATGTCACTGAGTCTTGTGCTGCTCTGAAAATTTTGAGTTCCACATATTTAAATTTCCTGTATATTAGTGTTATTGAACTTTTTGCCTAACACCTGTATACCTGAGAAGTGACATGCACACACACATGCACAAACACACAATGCATTTTCACCTTGATCTCTGCCAACCATTAGAAAATTGACACCATCTTAGAAGGTAGTGTATTGCAACATGGAGAATGAGATTATGTTCCTTTGAGCACTGCAGCAATTAACTAGATGCATATAATTTACAAGAAATGCTTTCACAAATATCTCAGACCTTCCAAACTCATTAAGCAGTCATTAAGGAGAGTTACCTTGCTTTAAATTGCCCAGAGAGATATTTCTAGAAAGTCATAATAGGTTGTAGTGCAGAATGCTCGGTGTGGAAATTGTCATCATCACAGAGCCACAGAATCACAGAGAAATAAGGATTGGAAGAGACCTCTGGAGATGCAATCCAACCCTCCTGCCAAGATGAGGTCACTTAGAGCAGGTAACACAAGATTGCATTCAAGTGGGTTTTAAATATGTCCAGAGAGGGAGACTCCACAACCTCCCTGGGCAGCCTGTTTCAGTGCTCTGCTGCCCCCAACGTGAAAAAATCCTTCCTCATATTGAAGTGAAACTTCATATGTTTTAATTTATGGTCATTGCTCTTCATCCTATCTCTAGGCACCACTGGAAAGAGTTTGGCACCTTCCACTTGGCACTTGCCTTCAATCTTCATATAAAGAAGCCAAGGATTTTTCTATTAGCATGACCAGTTTTTTTCATTGGGTACATTAATGAAAGCACTTGACTAAACACCTAGAGGGTTTACAGAGGGATGTAGAGAGGCCAGATTAATGGGTCAAGGTCAGTGGCATGAAATTCAGGAAGTGCTGGGTACTGCGCTTTGTTCACAACAACCTCATGCAGCACTCAGGAAAGACTGGAAAGCTGACAGTGGAAAAGGACCTGGAGATGCTGGTCAACAACAGCTGAACATGAGCCAGGGTGTGCCCAGATGGCCAAGAAGGCCAATGGCATCCTGGCCTATATCAGAAATAATGTGGCCAGCAGGACCAGGGCAGGGATTGCCCCTCAGTCCTAGGAACGGGTGGGGTTGCCCCTCAAGAAAGAGTACTTGACAATATAATCTGGAAGTCTGCATGCTGAATACTACCAAATAAACCTTGAGGAAGGCACAGTATTAATTTCTGATTGCCCTAAGGCACTTTATATTCCTATGCATTAGTAGGTGCGCAAATAAACTTGATTTATAAATAGAAGTCAAGACATTTGAAGCCAAAAGGGTCTGTAAAATTTTGTAAATTGCTGAATATTCTAAAGTCAGCTTTACTGAATTTTATGCGTGGTCAAAAGAATGCACTTTGCCTACTACCATAAAGTGTAATAAAGCTTTCTATTTTTTTCAAACAAGCAATTCTTGTCACTCTTCTTGCCAGAAAGTGCTTTGCTTTAGTAACAAATTAAGCAATCTTCTGTACAGTTGTAATGGACTTCGGGTGCATGAAGCTGAGATATGATTCAAAATATCAGATATTATTTGCATAATACAGGAAAATAGAGTGTCTTTCACCTTTTATGTCTTGTACATCCTGAAGTGTTACAAAAATTCATGTTTTAGCATTTTATTTTCAAGTTATTACTTACATTTTGTGTCATTACTCATCATTTATGCTGTGTATTGCATAATTTTTTTATTTATGTTACTTCGAGATTTTTTTTCTGAGTCATCATTCCCCATGTACTTGAGAGGACTAAAACTTATTACATTTTATGTAGAGAAGAATGCACTCCATTCTTTTAGCATCATATATCATAAGAATTGTTCTTATCTAAATGCAAACATTCTTCAAGTAATATGATTGCTACAGTTAGTAAGAGTCTACTACTCCCCTCTTTAGTCTACCTGAGAAAATACAATCCATTTGTGGTGTGCTACCTGATTTTTTGCCCTTTTTTTTCACCTTGTTGGGTTATAAAACAATCTTTTTGAGGCAAGACAAGTTGTCACTTCCAGTTACTGTGGGTGAGTATGATATGGCATGCAAAATTGTACACCATGTTATTACAGCCTGAAAAATAATGGGTGTCACCACTGTAATTGTTGATAAAAATTCAGTGTTTGATACTTAAATCAATTACCTACCAAAAAGTCTTATGTCAGAGTCTTTTCTAGGAAGAATCTAATATAGCCTACTGACCCACAGTTAATCAATGTATATAATGAATGATGAGTCTTCAAGGAAACATGATACAATCACAGTATTTCTGTGTTTAAATCCATACAATGACTTTTAAGGAGTGAAAATGATGTTAAAAATTCATAATAAATAATAAAGGTAAAAAGTGTCTTTCCCTAAGTATGTGGTGATTATATATTGCAATGATAACCAGTCATTGCAAGAAGAGGAAAATAGTGCTACTTGAAAAAAATTGAAAAGGATAGAAAAATCTCTGTGAGAGAGAAAATATTGAAAATCCCAGAGAAAAAATAATTTATGCAATATATAACTAAAAATTCCAGAAGGTCATAGTCAGCCTGACTGAGAACATCAAAGAGAAAATAGAACAAGAACAGAATCAGCTATATGGGCTATTTAGCTGTGAGAAGAGGAGCTACTAACCCAGGAACGACTTAGTACATTTAGGGCAGTACTGAGCTCTGTGTGGGAAGCTGAGTGAAATGGCAGAAAACTGTTATAGCAGATGAGATCATGAGGATGGTTTTTATTTATTTCTTAACCTTCTTTTGGGCCAAACCCAGAAAAGCTGATTCAAGATGGAATCTTTTAGATGGCAAAAATAATGAAGAACTAATTATATAGTAAATGACAATAAGTAAATGCCCAGAAATGGTATGATTAAATTAATAAATTTAATTTTATTACTTTGAAATGGTGGGGTGCAAAGAGAGGAAAAGTGGTGACTGTGTAGTTCACCTGAAGCAAGAGCTGAACTTCCTTTCAAGCCTATGCAAAAAATGTAACCAATGAGTCAGTGAGTGGCACAGCTTCATTTCTCTAACAAAATTTTGTACCTGGCATTGAAGTGGGGAAAGACAGGAGAGAGGTTCTTGGTTTGCACCCTGGAAGGTTTATGTAGTTTATATCAGCCCCTACCCTGAAGGAAAGTTCTAGTTTTCTGACCTGTGAGCAGAACTCTAACTTTCCATCGTGACTGCTTGTGATCTCTTCATTAGTTCAAAGTGACAGCCCTTTTTGTCTTTCTTGGTGGTTTTCTGACTCACAACCACCTCTTCAGGCTGTCTTTATTATATAGACTGCTTAATCCTGAATTACGGTGGAACACCTGCCTCACCTCTACAGGCACTTCCATGTGGAGGCAGGGCTGGAATCTATCAGACTTCACCACACACAAGATTTTGTTTTCAGACAATACGGTTCTTCAGAGAAAACAGACAAAATAAAGCTGTTAGATTAAGCTGAATAGAGGGTGACCTTGAAAACCCAGCTGGAAATAGATCATCACTTTCACCAAAACTGTGGCAAAGGTTCTCGGACATGTGAGGTCTGAGCTATCAGTTAAGTTTAAAATAGGTACAATGGCAAACACAAATTTTTATACAAATCTGATCATATTGAAAATGAGCAAAAGTAAAACAGTAAACAGCAGCACAACACTGGAGACAATGTATAGGTACAGAAGAGATACTGAAATGAAGAGATGCAGATCACGACTATTTTATGAGAGAAAATATTATGACAGTATATTGAAAAGCACTTATTTGAAACAGGTATGACTAAATTCAATTACCTAACTAATATTTAATATTTTCTCTTTTTTTTTGCAGCATGTAATTATTTGTTAAATAAAAAGAGTAAATTTGCAGACTGTTTTATTTCCTTTTTTTGACCTGACATAAATCATCAGGTAATGTCAATTTTCCAGGATACTTTTCTTCTTCATAGTCATGCTTTCACTGTATTTGAAGAGAGCTAACAATGTTTCCTTTTACTTGCAATGGAAAACTGTTAATTTAGTTAATTACACTAATTTCAAAAATGGAATATCATACAAATATCTACCTTATCTCACAAAAACCAGCAAACAAGCAAACAAACAAGAGAAACAAAGAAGCAAAAAATCCAGTTTGGAGGTCATTATTAGATGTCTTCTCCTGCACTGTCATACACAAGATGCTAGAGAAAAACAGACCAATAAATCACTAGTACTTATATTCTAACACATAGAAAGATTCAGCCAGCTGTCAGTGCAGTAGGGAACCTCAGCTGAATTGGCCTATTTCTTGCCTAGTATAAAATTCCTGTCTCCTTGTCCACTAATTATACCTTTAGAGACTATTCATATTTGCTAAATATATGTGTGTGTGTGTGTGTGTACATCGACTTGTTTTTTTTTAACTTTGCACTTCTTTTTCATTTTAGATCTATTTCTTTGTTTCTATAAAGATAGATATTTAGGCATCATCCAGAAGATATTTAGTTTAGTTTAATAGTTCATTTAATACTTGTTAAATATTTTTTCTGCCCATGATTAGAGGATGGGAAGCCTTGGTACAATACAATGCAGGAAGAAAAGCTAATATACAACTAGCGGAATCTAAGATTATAAATTAGATTCTTTTGTTATAATCAGTTTTTTCACTGACTTCAGTGTTACAGCTCTTCATCCATACTGTTGTATTTCACAAGGATAAAATAAGTTCATTTTTGAAAAATGCTTTGTGAAGTATTCAGTCTAGCCCAGAATGATAAGTCTTTAATGGTTATTTTAGTTTCAGAATAGCTGCATTTGAACACAATGCACCACAGAGGTGAAATGGAGGAGAAAGAGAATGAGGAGAAAATATGGTATTCTGTATAAAAGTGTATGTTCTCAGGTCACAGTATCTCTAGCTTTGTACAGATACATTTCTTTCTTCTTTCTTTTTTCTTGTCCCATTTTAGGGATAAAATCTATGGGACAAAATGAAGCAAGAGAAGAATTTTTTAAAAATCATTTTTTAAGAATGACAATATATTTGTACTTGGTTCTGTAAAGAGGATGCAGGTGTGGGTTCCAACAGGCCAAAACTCATTTTAAATAAGATCTAGGGCAATCATATTCTCTACACTGCCTGTGGTCTAAAAGCCATCCTCTTTGTCAAAAGATGTCTTTTCAAGGGAGACAGATGGCATGAGCTGAACTGCGTGGAAAAAGTGTTTGTGCTTTCTCACCACACCTAGAAACATTGCATCTAAGGTACAATGCTGCTGAATTTTTTTGAGGGGGCAGAGTCTAAAGAAACCTGAAGAGAGCCACGATTATGCTTACTTGGCATGACAAGTACCAACTGAATTTTCCACTGAAGCTCCTATGCTGTTGCTTGCTAAGGGAACAATTTTTTTTGACAGTAATTTCATTTATGTAAGTGGTTTTATAAATACCTTTAAACTTTTCTGGTGGCTTATAAGTTCCTCAGAAACCTACAAGACACATACCTAGGTTCAACCAAAGGTGAACCTTCACAGGCCTTTCTGTACCTCGTGCATTCCACCAGACTCAATGGAAAGAGCCCAGGGGCCCAGCTGACACACCAAAAAGAAGACTTTGTTGTCTTCAAGTCTCCAGTAGTGCCTGTGTTTGCTGAGCAGGTATGAAAACAGGGGTCCTGCCTAGGTGCTAGCGTTGGTACATAGGCATCAACTGAATTACTGCAACCTCTGCGACAGGCAGTGCACATGACATTTGCTTGCATTTTATTGCAGAGTACATGATGTGTTTGCAAACAGGAGAACCTTTTGCCCTAAGATTAACCGATGTTCACTCAGTTAGGTGGAAATATCTTCCAGGAAATCAAGGCAGGCAAGCAGAGAGGAAGGAAGAGAAAGTAGGAAGGAGCTTCAGGCATGAATAAAGAAGGTGAAACCCACTATGCACCTGCAGTGAACGAAGAAGGATATTTTCCTGAGGACTTTGCTTCAGCCCATGAAGATACTGGGAGCTGCTGAGCTGGAAAGAATGAGTAGACCAAGCTCAGACAAATTTTGCAAGGGCAAAATTATATCATCTCCTTTTTATGATTGTATAGATGAGACAATAATCTTATCTTTTTTGTTTGAAAGGTATCCTGGTTCTGTATTTGTTCTAATAGCATGTATCTTCAAGGTTTGAAAGAAATTTCTCTGCTTTTGGAGTGCCTATTCTTAGGAAAAGTTCCAAGCAAGTGTACTGAAAATCTGTGCCTATTCAGGGTTCCTGTGCCAATTTAATGCACTTAAAACTACTAATTTCCCCCAAGTTTCCAAATTATAATTTTATCTTCTCCTCTGAGCTGACAACTTGCCTATTCTATTGACCTGTAGAAGCAATACCAATAGCACTGTCACACAGAAATGAGAATGTTATTCCATAGCTTAGGCTGATTCTTTGTTACTCATACAGTCAAGCTTAGTCTTTCCTAAAATAATAGTTGAAATACAAATAATATGTATTTCAAGGAGACCAGTAAAATTAATCCTGTTTACAAAAATACGTGGGTGCTCCCCACATGGAAAAGCAAATGCCAAAAATTACAGGATGGATGCCTTTCTTCCTCATTACACTTATAGGCTACAGTTCCATTTTGTCATAAGAACAAAAAATATCTTAAAGCTGAGGAACTTTGTTAACTCACTTAATTAGATCAGCAGCATCTGCTTTCTGCATCTCCAAAGAGAACTAGAAAGAAGCCAAGAAAAAAGAGCTCTAGTTGTGATCATCACAGTGACAGCAAGTTTGTAAGGTCTAGTGGAAGGTTATGTAGTGCCTCATGAAAATTCCTACATGCTTTTCACATGATTGATTTTCTGTAAAAATGAGAAAGTATGATTTGAAGTGATTCATACATTAACTTGGGCCCTTAGTTTATTTAATCCAAACAAGCTTTTTAACCTGGACCTTTATTTAGCACCAGGATGGTGAAAGTTCTCCATGCCTGACTAAGCAGTTCTGGATGTTGTAATTGCAAGCAATTTACATATTGAAATTACAGAGAAGATTGTCTTGAATACAGTGTCTTTTCATCTCAGAAAGTGACAGTCTTAATAAGAAGTACATTCCATTGTCAATATTTTAACGTTTATCTTGCTTAATGTAAAATCAATGTTTTAACATAAGCTAATTACTCCCAGTGATAAGTAATGAATGTACTCCTCTATTGGCTTGTAAACGAAAGAAAACACAAGATAAAGCAGTTTTTTACTAACATAATTTTTATCTAGTTCTCTCCCTCCCTGAAATAAGAAATTCCTTTTAAATTATTTGTGTGAGTATCTGGAGACTTTTAAGAAAGTAACCAATTTAAATAATTATAATAGTAATTGCTTAAAGTTATGTAAAGCCTGTCATCCCACGAGTCAACGTAAGTCTGTCATTTATGAATGCACATCTTTTTATTATTGTCCAGTGACCATTACGGTATCTGCAATCTTTCCTGTTTTTATAGCTGAGCTTAAAATAATTAATGTTGCTTTAAATCTATGAACAGTCACATGTGTTCCTAGCTTACATCTGTGATGCATGCACATATCATTTTTCAGAAGTTAAAAGAGAAAACGTGTAGGCAACAAAAACTCTCCTTAAATAAATTATGAACTAAGGATGATGAAAAAATATTTTTATTTTAAATATCAAATGTAAAGGTCTTAGAAGTGAAGACAAAAATATTTCCTCTAGTTGCCACTGTCTTGTTTCATTCTGCTAAACAACATTAATAGGATGCCCTTTACTGGTCACCATTAGAAGCAATTACAACAAGGAAGTAAAAGAAGACTGCCAAATGAAAAACTCGTCATTTTCATATAATGAGATAGTATTTTATTTTTAATTTGAGCTACAATCTCCAGCCAAGATGGAAATTGAATTGTGCTAGGAATATAAAAGCACAAGGAATATGCAGTCATTGCCCTAGAAAACATAGCAGCGTAAACAGAGAAGTCAGACAAAGAGAGAGAAAACCTGCATACTCAGATGCTTCTTCCTGTGTATTCTCTCCCTAAACCCTTCCCCGCCCATTCTTTTTTAAATAGAAGCTTGATTGATGTTGACAATATGCCTCTGAAATACAGCAGTGTGATGAAACAGTGAACTACTCAACAGTGTGAGCTGAAAGAAAGACAGGATTGCCACTTACCATAGCAATAAGCAGTCAGTGTCACAGCAAAATAATATTTCTTCACTTACATGCAGCATTTTTTTATTTGGTTATATGAAAATAAGGATGCACATATGTTCAAAGGCTAAGAGCACAGACTTCAGTTACTGTAGCAAAAAAGATGATCCTTCTGCCTCAAGGATTTTCTCTCTCCTTCAAATACAGTTTTACCTCTGCATACTGCTTTCTTCCCTCATGTTTAAATCCAAGCACTTCTAAAGAAAAAGAAATTATTAGTACTCCTTGTTTCTTTTTTTTTTTCTCCCCCTATATGGGTTATTTCAAAGCACTGAGGCATCCGAAAAGCATCTTGCTGATAGCATCTTCTTCATTATAGAAATTTTAACTGTCTCTATTACATGTGTTTTGAGGAAGGGCTGAGAATATTGATCTCTCCATTCCATTGGTGAGTTGTTAATCACAGGAATACTCCTGAATGCATGACTGAGTGCCTACTAATGGAAATAAAGGATTTATTTTTTGGCTCTGTAAAAGTAGTATTACAGTGGAAGCAGGGATGTTCATAAATCATACACAGATATTTTGCAAAATATTTATAACAGTAGTAGTTTTCAATTAGCATACGTTGTGTGGGACTCTGGTCTGGAGCTACAGGAAGGTTAAATGCTTCTTGCTTACAGTTGTGTAAATCTAGAGGAACTGTCATTGAATTCTGAGCAAAACCAACATATAGAATAGCAAAATGAGGTCACGTTGTTACTAATGCATTGTATAAAATTATACTGTTCATTCACATGCAGAATGTGTATTTGTTGTGAAACAAATCATGCAAATCATGTGTGCCTGTTATGGGTAACATTACAGGGCTGAGCACTTAGAATTATTCTGGTGATTTAGATCATGGTAAACAGACTCTCAAAAATATCAAACTTAAATTACATAAGGTGCCTGGCTGGACTGATGAAATGAGTTTTATGCCTCTACAAAAGCTAGAGAATTTTAATCAATCACTGGGAGAAGCAAATAGATCAAGTGAGTACCTTCCCATTAGCTCTGCAACGCTTGACAGAAATAGGACAGCAAAGAACAGTTTTTTCCTGGTGCACATAGGGTTCTGTTTATGTCATCTGAATTTTATTCTACACTGCTTATGCACTGTTGCCTGGAGGAACCCTGCAGTCTTGAGGTAAATACAGTAACTTAAAGCTTTATCACTGAACATATTCCTGCCAGTCTATTATCAAGATAATGGGCTCTTTTTCAGGCACTGGAGTTCTATCAACATACTACCACAAAATTAACAAAATAAGTAAATAGACAATGGGACTTTTGAGTCCAACCAATATAAAATCATAGAGTCACAGAATATATCAAATTAGAAGGGACACATAAGGATCATCAAGTTCAACTCCCTGTTTCTTGTAGGACTACCTAAAACTAAGTCATATGACTAGGAGCATCATCCAGACACTCCTTGGACTCTGACAGGCTTGGTGCTGTGACCACTTCCCTGGAAAGCCTATTTCAGTGACTGACCACCCTTTCCATGAAGATATTTTCCTGTTGTCCAAAACAAACTCCTCCTGATATATGTTCATTCCATTTCCTCATGCTCTACTGGTGGTCACCACAGCGGGCAGACCAGCACCTCCTCCTCCATTGCCCTTCATGAGGAAGTTGTAGACTGCAATGAAAGCAACCCATTCTCTCCCAAGGGAACAAAGTAAATGACCTCAGCTGCCCGTATATGCCTTACCCTCAAGGCTTTTCAACATCTTGATCACACTCGTCTGGACATGGTCTAATAGTTTGATGTCCTTTTTGTACTGATGAGCCCACAGCTGCACACAAAACTTGAGTGTAGAGCCGAGTGGTGTAGGAAATTCAAAAGGTGAGAATGCTTTTAGTTTGAGTGAGAAAAGCAGGTTTCAGAAACGAAGCAAAGGTTTTAGGTTCAGCTGCAACTGCAAAATCAGAATGTAGAAGAAGATACAATAATCTAGACTGCAAGGACATTAGAACAAGGGTTAGTGTTCCTAGATTTGGCTCAGAGAAGTATTGAGGCTGCAGAAAAATTGCTTAGCAAGGACACTGAAGTTTTAAGCTAAAGAATGGAATATTGTGCATTGTTATTACAAGCATACAAGCAAGTATTGTTTGTAACAGGTATACGTGTGCTTTTAAGTGACTGGTTAGAACGCTTGTCTGTAAAACTTTAGAAGCTTGCTATTGGTTGAAAAGCCTTTAAGAATGTTCTGTATCTCTAAGATCTTTGGGATCTCAGCAGACGTGAGCCATGTACATCTCTGGTGTGCATGAGGCTGATGCCTGAATAAAATAAATAATTAAAAGCTCGTGGAGCGTCTGTCTGCTCCCCCGTCCTGTTTGACTGGTACTCCGACAGAGTGGAACAGAGGAGAGCAGGACAATGCCCTCCCTTCCCCGGCTGGTGATGCTGTGCCTGAGGCTGCTCAGGACATGGTTGGCCCTCCTGGCTGACAGGATACACTGTTGACTCATGTTCAACTTCGATTGACCAGGAGCCACCATTTCTTTCTGCAGGGCTTCTCCCTAGCCTCTCACTCCCTAATTTGTACATATAACCAGGAATACCCAGGTGGAGAATCTGCCATTGGCTCTTGTTAAATGTCATGCAGTTGGTGACTGCCCAGCTCTCTAGTCTATCCACAGATCTCTACCCTCAAGGGAGGGTTCCTCTTAATTTAGTAAATCTTTTCAAATAATTAAAATTCAATTATAGTAAGAGCAAATTAGAAAAGTATTTCTGTATTCACATTCACTTTACCTATCTCACTAGTAGCTCTATTCCATTTATAACCAGAGCTTACCTGATGGTAAACTGAATTAATGCCTACCAAACTGTATTGAATACGTGCAATATAGTTCCCTGCCAGAAAGAGCAAGCAATTAAAAAATTTACAGATCTGTTTGAAGCAACACTAAATTTGCCTTACTGTATATGATTACATTTTCACATAGTTGTATATGTTCTTTGTGCTATTTTTATGTTTTTTCTAGATTTCTGTTTTCCATAACTTCTGGCTTTTTATCTGGATATCGACCTATTAATATTGAAAATGTAGTAGATGGATGTCACTTGCCTGTGTAAGGAAGAGTGTAGAAGAAGGTTTGGTAGATCAGTGAGGTCATCTAGACAGCTGGGGGATTTTTGTGCTTGGGTCTCACAACAAGAGCTGTGCAGAAGCTCTGAATTTTTATTTTTATTCTGGTGAGCAGGAAAGTGTCAGCAAATTCAGAGATCCATGAGTAAATTGTTAGAAGCATGAGAAAGAAATTGTTGAGAAATTACAGATCTCCTTGTCTCACACACATCTTTCCTAAATCATATCTCAAACCCAGTTCTACCCTTTCATAATAGTTTCTTCTACCTATTCTTTCTGGGATGCATTTCTAGCTCTCACCAACTTTTGTCTCAATCTCTGGCAGCCTTCAATCTCCATAAGACATTCATTCCCTTTGACTAAACTTGCTTATGGTTAGCTGTTCTAATTTGGAAATTATATCCTGTTGTATCCTTTTAAGGTGTGAGCAGCTGTAGTAGAGAATGTTCAGAATTATTTTTTTTCATACAAAATGTTCCAAAGGGATACAGACTATGTCCAGTGAGAGTGGTGATCTAAAGATGAAAAGAACTGCTGAGCTCAACCATGAAGTCATTAACTGTTTTTCTGCTTAACTAAAAAAAGCTGACTTCTTAGCTGATTTTTCTTTAATTTTACTTTTTAATTTTTATTTTAAAAGATGCCAATGTCAGTGCAGCTTTTGCTCTGTTATTAAGGTGGCTTGTATCAAGTCCAAATCTCCTCTTTAAGTAATTTCAAAAATATGTGACTGAAATGAGAAGAGTGTAAAGAAAGCTGTGTTTCATTTCACTATATGTGACAAAGTAAAAAATAGTTTGATTTATCTTTTTTGTGTGTGACGTGATTGCGAAGAAGAAAAAGAAAGCCTTAGAAAATGCACAGAGAATACTTGAATTTACCTCATAGCTCCTTCAGCATGGCAAAATTCAATAATTCAGTAACCACATATTCATGAAGAACATTTTTGGACCAAAAATTCTTGTAAATGTTTTCCATTGCCTTGCTGAGCCTGTGCTTCAAAATCACATCTGGAACAGCAATGAATCAAGACCTGTTTTGAATATTAGGAGCCAAAATTTTCCTTGAAAATTATAAACAGATAAACTAAAAGCTTTCCTCCATAATTTTTCCATTTCTTGAATAATAATTGTTGAAAGAGTAGGGGACAATATCCAAAGATTCAATTGCCTAAATGTCAGCAAATCAAATGACAAATAAGCTAAATTTTTTAAAGCTCCACATCTGTTGAATACTTTTTCAGAAAGCTTCCTGGCTCTGAACATTCCTGAGAGTCATATTCTCAGTGCCTGTTCAGGAGGTTACTTGATTTCTCTTTCTTCTTTAATTTTTTCAGTGATGTTTCTGTACTTCCTTTCTCTTTCTCACATGCAGATACACATCTCTCTACTGAAAAAAAGAAACCAACAGAAAAATAAATCAAACGAAACCCCAAAACCAAGCAAAAAGACCCAATAAGCCAAAACACACCCCAGCAAAGTCTTATCACCTACATATACTTTTATTGTAGAAAAGTATCTGCTTTCAGTGATGGCTACTCTTTTTTCTAGAGCAATTCACAAGTAGCTTGTTACAGCTATCTTCAAAGAATTGTGGCAGTTACTCTTACCTACCACAGGGATATATATCCAGCCTGCAGTTTTATGTAATGCTAATATTCATTGTCAAGATAATGCACCACACTTCTTCTGGTTAGTTTTATTTGCTTCCTTTTTTGTTTGTATGTTGCTTGTTTGTTTGATTTTCTGCAGTTGCTTTCACAGGTAACATTAGAAGGGATTTTTAGGCTTGTGGGTTTTGTCTTGTCATAATGTACATATATTTTAGCAATTTGTACTCAACAAAATTATGAGATATACTATACTTGAGTCATTACATTTATTCAATAAATAGAAAGCTTTCTGGACAGGGAAAAATTTGAAAAATTGACACGTAGTCTGTGCTAGGTAAGTATTAATGGCAGTCATGTAGAGATATACGTTAAGTAAAATAGGCACTGACACAATAGAGCTAAGAAAAGCAAGGGAGCTGAAGAAACAGAACCTCTTCCTTTTATCTGCACATTAAAGTATAAAGAGGACACAAATTTGTATATACAAAGAAGCTAGATAAGAAACATTTCACATATTTACTAAGAAAGAGATTTACATACTTAGATTTCAAATCTAGTCTATGTTCCTCTTTCAAGATTATTTCTTGCATTTCAGGGAAATACAACTATAACAACTAAGAATCCCACTCCCATAAATACTATTCATAGGTAAACATTCCCTGCTCTGATCCATGTCATCAAGAAAAGCATTCTTTTTCTTAACGAGTTTAGGATGTAAATGAACAGGGAAGTCAAATAAAGGAGACAATGAAAGCATTGTCTATATTTTACAGTCAGTAAACCAGAGCCGAAAGATTTGCTGACATTTGTCTACTCTGCATGCAGATGCTGCTTCCTTTGACATGGGGATTCAGAGTGCAAAAATCTCATAGTAATGTAAAAAAGCTTTTTTTTTCCCAAAGTACAGCCAGGGCTTGAAACAGAGCAACCATTTAGTTTACTAGGCTTCTATTGAATATTTAATAATGAGGATTTTGAAACAGAGATGCCATCTAAAACAAGACAGGAACAAAGACTACCTAATTTTCTTCATACACTCTTTCTAACTGCCATCAAAGAGCTGTGATTCAAACCCTGCCAGTCATGGCTGCACTTGAACTAATGACTTAGCAGTGAAAAGGCTCTACAGTCTATTACTAATCTCCTGATTCATCTGGCTTTCAACCCTTTTTTAAAGCTATATTTACTGGGATCAGAACAGTTGCCCTTCTTAGAATAGATTTTATGCTGCAGCTCACAGTCCAGAGTTCAAGAGTCTTCCATTTAAAAAGGAATAAGTCATAGTGTCTCTGTGCAGTCACTTTCTGACAGCAGGGCAAAAACTTGCCTATCCAAAAAACAGGATATAATTAAAAATATCTTTCTCTCGTTAGGTATCTCACCTTCATGAATGAATGCATAAAGATAAGTAGCTCTTATTTTATCTTATCTCCTTCATTTTCACATTTATTTATCTTCATAGAAAACAGACAAGACTAAGTAAATTATTAGAGAATCAGTGTTACATCCAGATTTTAAATATCGTTCTTATGTCATGATTTTTCACGTTTGTTTTGAAGGTCATGCTGTACCTTTTTAAGTGGATAGGTATGTACCAGTGCAGTGCATGTGCATATAGCACATTTCAGAATTCTGCTGCTAAAATTCAGCACTGAACCCAGTGTGGAGTAGAGCCCAGGTGCAGGGATCGCTTGCATATCTTCAGATATATTTTCCATAGTACAGAAGATGTGAACAGAAGCAGTTTTGCTGCACTGTTCTTTACAGTCTCATGCCAGATGCAGATCCTAGTGCTGATGCAGAAAGATGAATGAATTCTAGTCCCTAATAGTTATAATGGGGAATATGCTGTCACGCTGAAAAGTTCCATGCAGGGGAAAAATAACATTGCCTACTCACTTGGCATGAGCCTGCCCATGCTTCTAGACATATTAAATTCTTTCTAGGTATGGAGAAGACTGTAGCCTCAGCTCAGTTAACAGCAGTTTTGTATCATACTAACATGCTGTCATTTGATTTGTATGATATTTTCCATGGTCACAACTGATATCTATCCTTACATAACTTTGACAGACACCTAGAAAAATGCTGCACAGCTGCTAAGTGCTATCACAGCACTTGCTCTTCTTTTCTTTTAAGTATACTAACATATTGTGCTGGAGCACTGCTCCTTTGGGGGTTGGAGAAAGTTGCTAAAATCCAGAGAGTGCAAAGACAAAGTTTTTTGCATTTATGTTTCCCAGTGTTTCCATCTTTCACAGTATCAGCAACACAGGTACTTGTATTTTAGACTGTCACTTGCACTATGCAAGTATTACCTGGGCATATGTGAGATTCTGTTTCTTTTGTGTCTGGGGAGGTGCAGCAGGTATGTGTATTTTTATGTGTAGGACTCTTCCTCAGTTTTCTGTGGGAGATTATACCTGTTCTTCATGTTCAATAATGAAAGAGGAACAGGAGAATATTCAGAACACTTGTTACTTCACATATGTCTTCACCACTGATGTATCATCCTGAGTCTTAATGGAGCCCATGTTCCATCTTGGTAAAATGGATAAGATTTAAAGCCCTTTTAAATCCTGCTCAGAGCTTCTTTGTTCAGATGGAAAGGGATAATAGATAAATAACAGCTAGAATTAACTATGCAGTAAAGATATACTGTCTAGGAAAATCTACAGAATGTGAGTTATTGTTTTGACTGAACCTCTAAGTGGTTTAAAAAATGCGTTTTCTAAAAATATCTGTTGGTATAAGCAAAGATTACTGTATCTTTTTTTCCTGACTTATTTTCAGCCTCAGGATATTTTAGCCATTTATAAAGCAGGTTACAGCTCTAAGTTTTATGTATGAACACCTATTCAGCTGGAAAAAAATCTATTTGCAACTGCAATTCTTCCAAGAATCACAACATAAATTCCAGTGCATGAACATTACCGATGTCAGGAGTATAGTGACTCTGAAGCAATTAGAATTTTCTTCTAGAGTCAGTATTCCTAGGAAATTTAAAATTGCATTCAATGCAACAGGAAGAAGGAAAAGTAAATTATGGTACAGTGTAGCATTTTCCAAATCTGATAGTCAAGTTATGAAACTTAATTTCTATGGAATTGTGTTTTTAAGACTTTTGTATTCATAGACTGAATGGTGGCTTCTGTTTCTTCAAAAATGGTTGTCACCAGGAGAACAGGCCTCATGTTTTACAAGATCTGCGCTTGAAAACCATTTAGCGGTAAAAAAATGCCCCAAAGACTTTTAAAAGACTGAATGTTATTCTAATGCTCCATCTCACAGTGCTGAACTCTTATGGGGTCTCAGCATCATGCTAAACTGCATGTACACAGCATGATATACAAAACACATTTGGAAAAAAGCTCACAATAAAATATTTCTAGGAATATTTAGAACAGGCAGTCTATATATACCTAATTTGATGGAGACAAGGAGACATAAATATATCCAGCCGCACATCTACTACTACCTCTTTATTTCAAGTTACAGTTCAAACATTCTGAGCATATTTACTTGCACAATTATTTTGAGCCTAAGCCAGGAATACAATAATAGAAGAGGTACAAGCAGGTATGATTTACTGAGTCAATCCTCAAGGTGTCTGGGAAGTCAGAAGCCTCATTCCAGGTAGCTTCTTCCTAAATTCTCCTGTTCCTTAAAGCAGCCTAATTGTATGCAGCTGATTTTAGGTTACATTTTAAGGTCGATTTAATAAAATTTCCTTGGTATTTTGTGGACCTAAAACTTTATGATAGCCATATGTGTCACTAATGACAGTTGTAGCATAACATTTTGATGGAAAGCATTGCTTGTACCAGGATTAAACTTGTGTTACTGCACATTGAAAGATACATACTTCCACTGCTCTTTAAATTACACTAAGTTCTTTAACAGTTTGATTAGATTAGTATATCATTCATCAGCATATTCTAAATTATATTCTTTGATTATTTAAATACAGTTGTATGCTTTTCCTCATCAGCAGTATGCCTTTTATGCTGCGCAGCATTTCTGGTGATTTGTCAGCTAAACTTAGGCAAATAAATCTTTACCCAGGATCAGGACAGGTCTACAAGTCTTCTTCAAAAGGTTCTAATAATGAAAGCCATAGAAAATGAAAAAGGGCAAAGAAAGAAGACACACTGTCCCAAGGAGATTTCAAATAAAATCGTTTATTTTGATTGAGGAGTTGAAACTGTAACTACACAAGGCCACACTGTAGAACAAAGATTCAAGTATTTAAAGGCAGCATGTGCAATTTTATTACACACTTCTGACAATTCAGGCAGTGTAAAGCAACACAAGATAAAACAGCCAATCATTTAGGGAGAGACTGATTTCTATCTTGAATCCTGAAAAAACTGGTTTCATTGTTCTTTTCACCACCTTGTTTAGCCATACTAAAATTTTAAAAGTAGAAAACAGACCATGAGAAATAAAAAAATAGGAATCTTCTCATTATATCTTTTCTTAAAGTACTTCCAAAACCACCCTTAAAAACATTTCTACTACTTTTGGAATATTGTATACTTCCAGTAGAAATCCTGAATTTTATGGATGGGACATTCAATGGTTGTCTGTTGCATTCTGATGTTTGGGGAAAGTTATGTTTTGCTTTAATGATTATGTAATTTTTTGAGATTAAAATTGGTTTTTATTCTATCCAACTTTCCTGAATAATCTCAAATGCATCTTATTCTCACTGACTTCGACATACTGAACTCTAAAAAAAAAACTTTATCTCCCGTACTGCACCAGAGCCATGGCTTGTTACAGCATTATATATGGCCCACAGCCAAGAAGAAGGGTACATAGTGTCCAAATAGGCACTGTATGCTCAAGAAGAATGGAGGAGAATTAGTGGATCGCCACCTTTTTATATGTCACATAAAATTTATACATCTGCATCAAGTTAATTTATGGAGATCTGTGAAGATCATTTGCCTTTGGTAAAATATTCATTATAAATTAATTTCTTCTGTTTTTTTCCAAATGCTCCAATATTCAATTCAGTGTAACTGTCTCTATTTTATCTCAACATTGAATTTCATCCCCTAGAATTACCCTGGCCTGATTTGTGCTGTCATCAAAATTACACAGTGCAGCATGCTTAACAATCAGTGAAAGTACCTTTCTTACTACAGCTTTCTCATGTAGTAAGGTGACGACTCATGCTGTTTTCTTGTCAGTTGTAACAAAAGTTCAGGATTCATCTTCCTGAATTAGCACTGCAAGAAAATCATTATAAAACTTTTGGGACATATTGTTAAAAGTGAGGGAGACTCTAATCATTAGTGGAGAAATGTAAACTCTAAACTCTTCTCAGGACAAAAAATATTAAGCACTTTATCTGAACATTGACGATACTAACGACTAGCACTGTGCCAGTAAAGTTGCTATTATCAGGTTTCAGAAATAACGATATTTAAAGGAATGACAAATGGCCTTTCTTTTTTTCTGTCTGCAGATTCACTACAACAAATCTGTATCCACCCAGAAGCGACACTAGAGATTCTGAAACCAGAGTTTGGTGGAACTGTGGCTTATGTTGCACAAGTAGATTTTTAGAATTATGGAGAAAACCCTATTTTCTTCCTACAAAATGCATTGTAACTCAGTACTTTCAGAATGTGTTGGAGATAAAATATTTCTCTCTAACTAGGATAATAGATTTCATGCTTTGTTGTTGTTCTTCTAGGAAGATCCCATAGAGTACTAAAAGAGAGAATATGTAACTGAAATTTTAGTCTGAAACAGGATATTCACATATGCATAATATAGCAAGATTTAAACAAATGGTTGAGTAAAACGCTGGTCTGAAGACGATGTATATATATAGATCTATATATAGATATAGTAATTTAAATTACTATTTTGAGATACATTTTTTGAAATGGAGACATGACAGGAAAATAGAGGTTACCTGAGTCCTAAGGAGCTCACGCACTTCACATCCTTCCCATAATGAATTTTGATTAGCCACTAATCTACAGCTGAAGCAGACCACAGATATACATCAGCCCTCCCAGTAAGCCTGTTCAGTGCTTCTCTCTGTTGCACTACATATTTTTCCTGATATCTAAGAGGAACTTGCATCAGTGCCTTTTAGGATTATTATTTCTTTTTCTTTTTGTTTTTTCATGAAAGTTAAAAGATTGTGGTCTTATTTGAGAAACTTGAAGACTTCTACTCTCAAAGACTTCTTTCCTTCTCCCTGTCAGTATTTCTTGAGACTAAAGCATTAGTTAGTCTCACATGCTCTCACATGCTTTTTCTACTTCTTTTCTCTGTACTGCCTCTGATTGCTCTTGAAGTGCAATGTCAGACCTGGAAAAAAAAATTCAATCCAATACCTTACAAAAATTCAGCATAATGTTGTTTTAGGTATTACAAGCTTTCAATTTTTTTTTTTTTTTAATCTGTTTTCCTCACATGCTATTTTTACAGTTGAATGAACTTAAATGTTTTGCTTAGATTCATTAACATCCATGAATTGAGGTGGGGGAAAAGGGGAGGGGTGGACATGGCCTCTGGGACATTTAATCCAAAACTAAAACCCTCTCAAATTCAAGTGCTTCAAATATTAAAATAGTATTCACTGCAGATCCCTTAGTTATCCAAACATAAATGTAAATTATCTACATTTTTCTAGGCAGCACCTGTTCAAATGAACTTAGAATTCATGTACCAGATAATGACAACATGGTAAATTACAGGTATTTAAATGACTTTTTTTTCAGCTAAGGATATTGTAATGAAAGAAAAGCAATTTCTATCATATTTTTAAGCAAATAAAAAATCCATAGAGTATAATGCAGCTGAAAATCATTTAATCTCTGTAACAGAAGTTTTCAAAATTTTTCATGTCTATGACTGAATTCTATTCAGAAAATTATTCAACAAATGTTGTTGGTTTTAAATGAGTTCTAGAATGTTCATAAAAGAAATGAAAGAGTGTTGTATCGATGGCTTCCAGCTATGAAACAACCTGTTGCCTTATCTCAGCAATGCTATTGGGGTTCATGGAATTAATTTACTTTACCCCACAGGACTGCTCACTTGTATGACAACTTAGAGAGATTCCAGGCTGCCGACTCATTCATGCAATATTCTACTACTTTATTTGATCTTATGGCATTATATGAGGGAAATTCAGCACTACGATAAAATAGAGTCTCTCCAGCAATGTTCACTGGTGCTCACAGTCTTCTGACTTTTTTGTTTTCCAGAGCATTGCATATGTCCTCTCCCTGGTGTTGCGATCTAATTTAAACCTAGGAAAGCAAAGAAAACTAAGTCTCTGTGCATAAACCAGAAGGAACTTAGAAGGTTCAAAATATTCCCAAAAAAGAGATTAAAACCAAATGAGATTAAATGTTGATGCCAAAAAATTGATGCTTTTTTATTTACTAATAGAAGAGGCAATGAGAAGGAAAGAGAAAAGAAAGAAAAACAGAGAAAGAAGTGTGCGGGGGGTGCGGGGACAGGGAGAGTTGACAGGGGTTAGATGGGAGCACATCACCCATTCAGGGGTCCCAGCCACGGCTCGCTGCTCGCCTCCATCCGGTCTGCTGCTGGTGAGGATCCCGCGTTACTGCCGCGACACGGCCCGGCATGGTCTGACACGGCCTGACACACAGCCCGACACGGCCTGACATGGCCTGACATGGCCTGACACGCCACCACATGGCATTCTGTACTCTACAGCGCTGTGACACAGCCCGACACGGCCCCACACGGCTCGACACAGCCCGATACAGTCCGTCATGGCCCGATGTGGCCCGACACACCGCCACACGGCCCAACGTGCCGCCACGCGCTGAAGAGTACAGAATGCCGTGGATTAATGCCTGCTTTGGACAGGTGGGAACGCCCATGTGCCTCCCTTGCAGGGCCAGTGTCACCCTGTCCCTCGCAACGCTGAGGGTCTGTGGCACCATCTCTGTGCAGAGCCTGAGGACCCCTCTGAGGGGCCTTTGCTGGGCCGTGTCACCCCCTGTGCTGCGGATCAGCTTTTCCCCCCGGGGGAAGCCCCTCAGCCGGGCTCCTCTGCACAGGGGAGGGTGGGCAGTCACTGCGCCTCTGACCACAGGCTTTTTTAACACACCCAAAGCCTCTCTCACCCCAGCCTTTGGTGCGAGGGTCTGTGCCAGCCCTGCGGCAGTGGCCTCCACCTTGGAGGTGTTAAGCTTATGATTTGTGAATGTCTCCATCCCTCAGTCTTTGTCTTAATCAGGGAGCACTCCAGGGCCTCTCAAAGCCCCATCCAGGGTGTGGTAGTCTCCTCTGCAGCTTTTGTAATACAATTTTAAAAGTCCTTCATGGAAATGTTTAAGTCATAAACTCTAATATTTCAGTCTCTGACACCTAGTCACCCGTATATTCTTGGGGAAACCAAGTGTCTTTACATAATGGAGCAAGAACAATGTCATTCATGTTCTTCCAAACAGGAGAACTGGAATATGATGTAGTGTTTAGGGACCAATGAATCCTAACCAGTTTTAAAGCATTTGCTTTAAGAGAGAGGAAGAAGAATCACAGAATCACAGAATTTACTAGGTTGGAAAAGATGTTTGAGATCATCAAGTCAACCTATGACCTAGCACTGCCATGTCAGCTAGACTATGGCACTAAGTGCCACATCGTCTTTTTTTTAACACCTCCAGGGACAGTGGGATGATGTTTTTTTTTTTAACACCTCCAGGACATCATCTCCCTCGACAGACCATTCCAGTGTCCAATCACTCTTTCAGTGAAGATTTTTTTCCTAATATCTATCTTAAACTTCTCCTGATGCAGCTTGAGACTGTGTCCTCTCATTCTGTCGCTGGTTGCCTGGGAGAAGAGCCCAACCCTTACCTGGCTACAGCCTCCTTTCAGGCAGATGTAGAGAGTGATAAGGTCTCCCCCAAGCCTCTTCTTCTCCAGGATAAACATCCCAACTTCCCTAAGCTGCTCTTCATGGGACTTGTGTTCTAGACCCCTCACCAGCCTTGTTGCCCTTCTCTAGATGCATTTGAGCATCTCAACATCCTTCCTAAATTGAGGGGCCCACCACTGGACACAGCATTCAAAGTGTGGTCTAATCGGTGCCGAGTACAGGGGAAGAATGGCTTCCTGGTCCTGCTGGCCACTCTATTCCTGATACAGGCCAGGATGCCATTGGCCTTCTTGGCCACCTGGGCACACTGCTGGCTCATGGTCACGAGGAAAGAATTGTACTGTTGTACAGGGCTGTACTTGCTGCGTGTTTCTTATTCATTCATCAACTTTATCTGTGGCACAAACCTACATGGCACATATAAAATAAAATGCTCTTCCCTTCCCCTTCCTTCTCTACTCTTCCCTTTTGCAGTGCCCCTTGGGGAGATTCTTGTCCCTATTTTTAAAAAATACCATGTCAGTCTCCTGGCTTTAAAGTTTTACCAGCTTTAACCACTCAGCCGGTGTTCTTGCTTCTGCAGGCTATGTGTCTTAACAATTTCCAGCATCCTTCTGTTCACAAACTACTTCCTGAAAGCTAAGAGAAATGAGCAAGAAATGAATAAAAGAAAAGGAAATAGTTTTACAGTGACAGAAAATAATAATGGCATAGATTATGACTGTAGAAACAGTGTGCAGCAAGAAATATAAGTGTTTTCGATGTTTTCATCCTGCAGTCAAGTAAATGGGAGAAAAAATGGCACCAAGAAATGGCGTTACACAACTGAAGTTTAGAAACATAAAGACCTATAAAGTACCCTGAATGTTAGAGTTTCTAAGGCAATGAAGTCAAAAATATAGAGGTGCACAACTTCAGTACAACTGAAAACCAACAAAAATAAAAGAAAACCCAAACAAAACAAAACAAAACAAAACAAAGGAAAACAAAAACAAAAACAAAAACAAAA
>VZRF01011206.1:1191474-1214764 GCA_013396875.1 Vireo altiloquus | reverse complement strand
CGCGGTGCCGTGTCCCGCCCCGCCGCCTTCCCACAGTTTTCCTTCCCGTGTCTCTCCCGCCTCCTTCCCGTCCAAGCCAATGGCAGGGCGCTGTCCTCACCCTTCCGGAGCCCCCCCGCTGTGGCGTCGGGTAGCAACCATGGACGCTGAGGTGCAGCAGGTGGGCGCCACCGCCGTCCTGCCCCGGCGGAGGGATGGATGGGGGCCGCCGGCGAGCCGCAGGAGGGGCCGGGGGAGCCGGGCGGGAGTGCGGCCGGCCGGGCTGGAGCGAGGCGGTGGGCGCGGTGTCCCCGGAGCCGTCCCGGGGCGAAGCGTTGGCACCGATGACCTGCGGCCGCTTCCCCGCAGGCGCTGCTCAATTACTACTGCCAGGAGGGACGCTTCCAGCACGTCCGGGCCGCGGCGGACGAGGCGCTGGCGCGGCTGGGCGGGGACCCCGTGCTCCTCTTCTACCGGGCCTACGGCGCACTGCGGGCAGGTAACCGGGCGGGCCCCTTCCTCCGAGCCGCTGGGCTTCCTTGTCTCTCCTCCCAGAACTCAGCCTTTAGTCCCCTGCACAGGGACAAGCGATGTTGCGGAGTCTGAATGTATTCCATGTTGAGTAAATTGCCAGTGTGTTAGGATCTGTCACCGCTCCTCCTCAGTTTGAATGAAAGTGATGGTGACAGCATCGTACCAAAGTAAGAAATAACAAGTATTTTTCTTTTTCATGATTACATGAACGTGGGTCGGGTAAGTAGGTTCCTTGGAGGGAATTTGAGCCCTGCCCAAACGCATATTGCATTTGATTAGAAAGTCAGTAGTGTCTCCCAGCTAATAGCTCTTACCTTCAAAGCAGCTGTTTCTAAGTTTGTTGTCTCCTCTGTCTCAGGGAAACTCACAGCTAATACCTGTTTGGGGGATCTTTGTGTAAATTATACTATTCTGAGAAGTTTATTTAGCTACATGCATATTTCAAGGATGTCACAAAATATTAACAAGTAACCCAACGCGGGGGAGGGCTGAGGCAAGTCTAGGAAGGTGTGCTGGTTTTGAGGTAGTGTGTCTGTTCCCGAACTCCTGGATGTTTTTGTTACTGTAAGAATCCTGTCATTTTTCAAAATACTGTGTATTTTGCTGATGTTCAAAATATTCGCACAAGGCAAAAATCCTGGCTATATAAAGAAACTGGACCAAAAAGAGCTGCTCAATGCCATGTATAAAACAAATATGAAATATGATTTTCATCTTTATCACAGTTGGCAGAACTAGCACATAATTGTTTTCAAGTTCTTTGCATTGAGATGCTATTTTCTTTCCTGTGTCTGTTTGAAAGTCTTTTGCAAACAAGTGAAAGTGGATACGTGCATAATGAACAGAAGCATGGAAGAAAAAATAGAAGAGAGAATTTAAGTCAGATTGATGTTTGATGATGATATTCTTTGTCTTGAAAAATGTTATAGCTTATTCTGTGCTTGTTTTCACTAGGTGATGTCCAAGAAAGTATTCGACAGTTGGAGTCTATTAAAAACAAACAGGAGGTGTCACTTTGTACAATGATGGCTCTGATTTATGCCCACAGAAGAAGCCCTAATCCAGGTATGCTCATTAAGATATGGTGTTTTATGTTTTAAACAGCACTGTGTGAAGGCATGAGAGTTGTAGGCTAATTCTGCCTAAGTTAAAGAGGTTTGCTTTGGCTTTGCATTTGACATAGGATCTATTACTGAATTGAGTGATGCTTACCATGATTGTAAACAAAAATACCAAACCACAAAACTCTGAAGCATAAGAGTGAATGTTAAAATAAAACACCCATACCCACACACAAAATCTGACTTATCCCCCATGATGAAAAATCTTTGGAGGAAAAAAGAAATTGAATCCAGCTTCCTGTGTTTGTTGTTCACTCGTGTCTGATATTGGTACTTTTGAGCAGGACTGCAACTTGAACAGTCTCTAAAGCTGTGCCATTTCTATCTTTCAAGTTATACTGACCATACAAATGGAGAAAAGAATTTTTTGACTTTTGGTATTCCTCTCCAACCTAAAAGCTGGGGTGGTTTTGTTAGGAATTATATTCTCAAAATAAGAGTTGGTTTATCAGGTACCTTGAGTGGTCATTAAACTTTTGCTGCAGTCTTTCTCACTGTGCAGATTTGTAGCTGCTACTTACAGTTTGTTAAGCAGTATGATGTGGAACAGCTCTGACTAACGGCATCACTCTTATTTGAGTCCCTGAGGATTCATACTGCAGGACAGTAAAATGATCCTTGACCTCAAGACTCTGTGAGAGTGAGTGCCTTTACCTCATTCATTAGGTGGTCACCATGTCATAGCAGGAGATCAGGTTGGCCAGGCAGGGCCTGCCTTTCCCAATGCCTGGCTGGGCCTGATCCCCTGCATGTCCTGTAGGTGCAGTGTGATGGCACTCAATAATCTGATCCATGACCTTCCCTAGCACCAAAGTCAGGCTGACAGACCTGTAGTTTCCCAGATCTTTCTTCCTGCCCTTCTTGTAGATGGACATCACACTGGATAACCACCAGTCATTTGGGACTATCTCACTTCTGGGACCTCCCCATCAGTCATGTTGATGGGAACCCTCTTCTGCCTTTTCCATCTGTACCTGATAAATATTACTACTTGGGTGGGATTGCCTGCATGTTTACCAATGTGCAGTACAGAAAACAGTGTTTGCTTCAGAAGCCCTTGGCTTATGTGCTGCTCTTTTGTAATATCTTGAGAGGCTATCAACAAGAGCTCTGAACAAAACCTTTTCAGATCGAGATGCTATTCTAGAGTTGGATGCAAGACTGAAGGAACAGCGTAAAACAGCAGGACAGCAGGCTCTGTACTATGCTGGCTTGTTCTTGTGGCATCTTGGTCGTGAGGACAAAGCCCGTGAATATGTTGATAGAATGATCAAAGTTTCTGGCGGTGGTAAAGAGGTAACTGGTTTTTACTTTTCTTTAATGTAAAAGATTAATAGGCATTAATGCTGTTAGGAGGTTATTCTGAACTATTTTGTGTTCTAGTGTTTTCATTCTTAATGTCATAAATTCATTTGACACAGTTGAGTAAATTCCCATAATGATTTTTTGTCGACTAATACTCGTTTTTGCTTAGTAAATAACAAATAGTGGCTTAATGGATGAAATCACTTAATAAATGGAAATAATATGTAGTTAAGACAGTATTGCTACTTGATACCAAGTCTCATAATTCCTACCAAAAAATAAGCATGATAGTCTCACTAGAGGGAGACATCTGGATCTGAAGGCTCAAAAATACCCAGAGGATTGGGGATTTAAATTTTCAGCTGTTGTTAAAGACAAATTTGCCTAGGCTTTTACTGAAATAAGTGTTGTATATAGCATTGTCTTTTGCATTTATATACAGATATCAGAATTCATTAGAATCTTGAATCTTTAAAGAGGTCTCTGAAAACTTACTGTGTTTTTTTTTTAAAGGAGATATCATCTTCAGTTCAAGGAGAGAAACATGTAAAATTGGAGATATTTTTTGTAATCAAACATCTTTGAGGCAGAGCTGTTAACACTGAGTGCCTAATTGCATAGTAGTATTAAACAAAAATGTTCCACTGTTTGGTTCAGTACTTGTTCTATTTTTAATTTATAGTTTTATGGTTGATCTATTACATGAGTTAGAAATCTGCAACTATTCTAAACCTTAGTTTCTGAAATTACGATTTAAGAAATAGCTTAGTTTCCAAACTAACAGTGATTATTACTTTAAATAGGTAGTTATTTTAAGTAATAGCTAATTTATTGGCTAATTTATACTAATGTAAAAATAACTCATATTAGTGAAAAAATAATTAAGGATACCACGAGTAATAATATGCTAATTCCTAAAAAGACTAAGAATAGTTCATTTTGGTGAAACAGCAGTATTTATGACTTTGCTTATTGAAACAATAGTTGTTTGGTTTTGTTTGCTTGTTTTTGTTATTAGGAAATACTGTTTGGGTATGTTGCTTAGTATGAAATGTTTCCAGCTGAAGTATTTAAAAATATTTGAAGTAACTAATTTTTTTTTGTACAGACACATGCATACAGATAGTATGCATTAGTATTTAAATATATAGAAAAAAAAATTAAGTTCACTTACGGTTAGCTCTTTTTCTAGTTTCAAAATACAAAATCATGTTTATATGTTTACTTTGATGTTTTGAGATGGTTCAGAGTGTTTAAACTCAGTGAAATAGGATTTGCCTCGTATATACTTATTTTGGTATGATACTTCATGTACTCCTTGTACAGAAATACAACACCTGCCTTTCTTTAAAAAAATGCTCAAGTATATGAAGTTTAGGCAGTTTCCATTAACAATATCATGACTGTGCTTGTTAGCAATTACAGAATATGGCTCTTCTACTAATCTCTGAGATTTAAATACAGAACTCAATTCTTTAATTTTATGTTCTAACAGAGCTAGTGATATTTTCTATTTTAAATTTATGTTTTGATGGCAGTTGTAATTTGATTAAATAATTCAGCACTTCAAAATAGATTTTATTTACTTAAGCTATAATCAGTGTTTGAAACACATAAGAGAAATAAATTTCATTCATTACAAGTAATAAGTTCTTCAAGGAAAAGACACATTTCAAATTTAAAGGTTTAGGCCTTCTTTTAATAATACTTTTGAGGATTTGAGAAATGTCAAGAATTTTGTCTTTTACATACAAGTTTTTCTTTTTAGTCAGGAAGTAGAAGAAAAACCTCAAGTTCCTCACTTTTCTCAGCACCACTCTGTTTCTCAGTGTCTCATATAAACAAAATCTTAAGAAAACATTGTGCTGAAATGTTTGCAGAAAATACTCTAATGTGACCACTTCGTGAGATTTTGTTCTGACTGCCAAGCATGTTAGACTTGTTTGTAGCGATTGGTGTTTTTTCTGATTCTGTAAGTAAATGCACTATTTGATTAATTTAACTCTGGAATAAATCACAAAAGTTTTAGCTTATGCTATAGAGTGGTTATAATTATGTCTCTGATGTAGTTAGAATAGATACTTTAAGTCCTTTATTTCGGTTATTTCTGCTTATTGCATCTAGTATAATTTTCTGCTACCTGATTGGCAAAGAATTCCAATTTGTATTTTGTTAACAGGGGTTAATTTTGAAAGCATGGCTTGATCTCACCTGTGGGAAAGAAACTCACATTAAAAAAGCTCTGAAATACTTTGATGAAGCACTGCAGGAAGGCAATGATGTTTTTGCACTGCTTGGTAAAGTATGTTTGCTTCATTATTTTAAATCTTTGTAAATGTCATATTTGTCTGGTAGAGTGATTAGAGAGATGCTGAGAAGAGTAGTGCATGATGAGCTTGTCCAAGAAATAGAAATACAGCTCAGACAGTGTAGGTGCTTTAGGGTTCTTTAGACACCAATGTAAAAAGAAAGGTATAGATTAAATACAGTCCATCTAAATGTATATTCCAGTTATGATTTTGCTGTGCACTCAAGAAAACGTTTCTATTCATGTATTTATATGTATAAAATGAGTTTCAAATCACTTGAAAATAGAAGAATGTGTGGGACATGGGACACACTTGAAAATGTAAAAATGTGTGGGACACGGGACACATATGCACATTACAGTGTTGCTGTGTGCCAAAAGTAGTAGTTAAACACTGCAGTGTGATTTTTTTTTAATATTGTTAACACTCCTTATAAGTTGTCATTAGTCTGTTTCATGTGTTCATTTGTGTTCATATAATCATCAGTGATTATATTTCATGAAAGGAGTGGCATGAATTGTTTTCTGAAGGTAAATGTAGAAAAAATTGTTCAATGAATATTAGAAGAATATCCTGAAGTTCAGGAAAGTGCAGAATGGTATTTGGTTAAGTGTGTGTGCTTGGCTGGATGTGAACCATTGAATTAGATTAACAGTATATGTCAAATATAGTTGCTGTATTTAGGTTTTAGACAGGTAGCTATCTCACTAGGGCTTAAGAAATTAACTCTCAGATGCTGCTGGTTTGCACCGTTTCTGTCTTAAAAAAATGAAATAAAATGGCACGCATACAGTCACCTGGAATATGGTAAGTAAATTCAAAGCATCAAAGCAAAACAGGGTTTAAGCCCTAAACTTATTTCTACTTGAATTTATTTAAACCTATGGTACTTGACTTCTGAAGTAGTTTTGTATTTGGCATACCCTGTAAATCACATTACAATTAGAAAATTGTTAATTCTAGCAACAACAATAGTTACCTGCTCAGTGAGGGTTTTTACATGGTACATACCTCAGGGCTTGAATAAATGTTTCATCATCAGTGGGTTGTGTTAAATATCCTAAAAATGTGGGATACTTCATACAAAGTTATTTGAAAGCTAATAAAACAGTTTTCCTCTTCAGCTACGTCTGTCTTTTTCTTGATTGCACCTGACTAGTAAGTAGTAAATACTGCAGTTACCTTTCTTACAGAGTGCTTACCACACACACCAGGCTTTGCACATCATCCTTTGCTATTTGATTGTTGCAGTATGTCTAGTTGTGGTTGATACTGAGGTAAAACTATTACTTCACAAAAGACTTTTTTCTTCCTAGCTCTTTTTCCTGGTTTCTCTATGAAAGAACTTCTGAATCTTCTCACCTCTGTGAGCGTTCAGGCTCTTGATATGGCTTCTTTTCCTTTCTTTAGGCACAGTATTTTGAGGTCCGACAGAATTATTCAGGAGCTCTGGAAATTGTGAACCAGATAATTGCAAACTTCCCGAACTTCGTTCCTGCTTTCATAAAGAAAATGAAGCTACAACTAGCCTTGCAGGACTGGGAGCAGACAATTGAAACAGCACATAGGTTGAGTATGAAGTAGCACACTACTAAATTATTTTCTTGCCATGTTTACACTCAAAGGATACTTTGAAACAAAAGTAAATAGGTTTCCATTCACTGTTAATCAATCTGAATTAGTTGTGTCAGTTTTTTAAAAATAAATTTCAAGTAAATTAAATTTTGTTAGAACCCAGCCTTGCAATTCTGTGAGGATACTACATCAATGCAGTAATCCATTTTGGATGGAAGAGGATCTTTCTTGAGACAGGCATGAAGTAAGACCTGTGCTTTCATTTGAGATCCATGATGTAAAATGACTGTGAAATACAAGTTATTCTATTCATGTTTAAGGATAAAATAAGCAAGGGTTTGGTTTGGTTTCTTTACATTAACCTTTTGTTTGGCTTTAGACTATTGCAGAAAGATCCCCTCAATTTAGAAGCCATAAGAATGGAGGCCCTGCATCATCTGTGCAGGGAAGGAAATATATCGGAGGTGAGTCTTTTTATTAGCAGAATGTTGAGCACAGCATAGTGCATCTGGCATCTAGTTCCTACAGAGGCTGTTTCCTTTATGTGTTCTCATATACTTTGGCTGGTTGTGTGCTACACTAATCTGCAGGAGGTATGTTCACCTATTCTGATTTCAATGGCTACTCTAGCTTATTGCTGGGCTCTTGTCTGGGTGCCAAGGAAAAGATAATTTTTAACCTCCATCTTTCCAGAGATCAGGTGTCAAGCCAAACAGAAGTCTGGTCTGGACAGTTAACTGAGTCATGTTGATTTGAATCATCAAAGTGTTCTTTTTTGTTTTAATGCTCTTTTGATAAATATATAAGTTATCGTAAGCCTTCCATTATTTTTATATATTTTATTAATTGAAATAAGGGCAGTAATGAAGTCTTGTAGGGATAGATTTTTGGAAGTAGGTCATAGTTGTTACACCTGCGTTTTGTTCACCATTTATTAACAATTATTGTGGGGTTTTTTTCAGCTTTAAGAATTCTATGCTACTTTTCCTTCTACTCCCAAGATCTGTTGTTTTGCACAGGGCTAAATGCATGTATTTTGTATGTATGGCGCTTGTGCCATTTTTCAGCAAGTTTTAAAATAGTTGGTATAAATTGTCACCAGAAATCCATTTTATATTTTTTCTCATTATGCAAAAATACTGGTATAAATTAAGTAAAAATATAGCAAAAAAAAGTGTTCTCATTGTGTTGTAGGTGTTTTCAGGTTCTAGAAGAAAAGGTATTGACCTGGTTGAACACATTTTCAGTTATTGCAAAGAACTCAGTCATTAGTCTACTTATAATCAAATTTAAGTCATACACAATCATGGGAAATACGGAGAAATAGTGAGAATTGCTGACTCCAGTGGAGCCATCCGAAAGGAACATTGCTGGATACAGCAGAGTGTTAACTGAAGATTCTGGGGTAAAATGTCACGTGTAACTAAGAACCATGTCTAGGGAAAAATTTCAAGGCCTGTTAGATTTACACATTTCAGCTACCTGCATCTAAAATCATATTAAAAAAACCTTATTATTGTAGGCCCAGAACATCCCCGTATGTGTTTTGAGAAACTAATGTTAAAAGTTTTTTGAGCATGCGTCTCTGTATCACACTGAAGCCACAAGAGGATTCACAGATCAGATTCCTCAGACTGTCTTGCTTTATGGGACTCCTCTGTTATGTCAGACTTACCTCAAGCCTTTCACCTTTTTAGAGCATGGATAAAGGACACATGGTCTGCTTTATTGTCCCTTTACTATTCCAAGGTATTTTCTTAGGAACTCTCAAGTTTAACTCCTTGCCCTGAAAACCTCTGAATTTATATTTCAAGGTATTAGTGTATTGTAAAAATGTCACTAGTTTTTAGTGAAAACAAAAAAAAAATCAACTAATCTGTTAATTTTTTCTATTACTAATTATATTACTCCTTTTTTTCCAAGGCTTCAGCAAGACTGGGAGACCTAATTAAAGCACTGGATAGATTAGAACCACGTAATTCTGAGCTATTCTGCAAAATGGCTTTAGCTTTCAGTAGAACAGTGAGTATGCTTTTTTTTTTCCCTTAAGCAGCAGACAGCTACCTATATATCCTGGTTTTGTTCTATTTTTCGGTAGGCACTTGTTAAATGTCTTCTAAAAAGTAGAGAATTGTGGACAATTCAAATAGATTAACTCTTGTAACCTTGGTGACCATATTTTTCAAGCCTTATATTCAGTATAAATTACACTGCTTAAACCATCTCATTCCAAAATGAGAGCCAGCTTTTTATTGATTTTACTGCTTGCTTTTAAGTGAGAAACAGTGAAAATACACTTAAATATTCACCAACCTTATTCTTACTGTAGGAAACTGACAAGCTTAATCACATAACCTTGAAAGTAAAGGTTTCTTTAATCTCTGTATTTGTCAAAAATTGCTGTAAGGAAGCATTCAAAGCAGCTATTCCTTATTGTCTGATATTGTGTATTTATGTTTGAATGCATACCATTTTAATGTCACAGTTTTTATACAATTACTACAGACTAATTTATTCTTCCATGAGACGTTGTCTCAAATGATCTGGCTATATTCAGTGTGTTTGTCTAATTGAATCCAAAAGCTAAGGAAAACTTAAGGCTTAGAGATTGTTCTTACCAATAGTGTGGCCGGAACCAGCTCATCCTCCAACATACACAGACCTTAGTTGAAAGAGCATTTGATTTGGCATCTGACAATGCAGAATTTGCTACTGAACTTGGCTACCAAATGATTCTACAAGGGAAAGTGAAAGAAGCTCTAAAATGGTACAAGACTGCTATGACACTTGACGAAACAAGTGTTTCTGCACTAAATGGTAAGGTCTTACACTTCCTTTTGATTTTTTTACTGGACAATTTGATTTTTTGATCAAATTTTCCTATTACTGATGCTAGGAAAATCTAGAAGTATTAGAACAGGAGCATGGGGTTGTATTTTCAGATTCGTGATGTGCCTTCTTCCTTGTAGCCAGTTTTTCCTTACTGGATATGTCTTTCAGTCTTCGTTTTTGAAAAATGAATTTTCTCTTCTAAATTAGAGCTGGCAAAGTAATAGTAGGAACAGACATTTTGCTGTATTTTACTTATTTTTATATTTTATTTCAGTACTGTCTGAGAACTAGAGAACTCTTAGGCACTACAAAAATAAGAAAACCAAGAGCAGTTGGTAGAACAAGCTGTCCATGTCCTCGTTTGTGTCCAAATTAGATTGAAAACCATAAACAAGTCAAAACCTCATACTTTGGATGTATGTGTCACATCTAAAAAAACCTCACTTTATATTAAGTCCAGTTTGTATGAAGAAAATGGAGAGTAAATATGTCATATTTGTTTGATAGATTTCTCCCTGAATTTTTTTTCTCCTTGACTATGCCATGGCCTTAAACAGTACTAAAACTTCAGGTGACAGGAGTGATTTGTGTATGTGCTTGAGGTTGCTTTCCTTCTTGTACTTTTTTTGAATTTAGAAGCCAGACTTTATGGTGCTTCTGCTTAGTCTAGAACCAGTTGAAGATTTACTATTTCCAACTGCTTTATAGCGTGTCAATATATCAATCATGTACCATCTACCCATGGTTTTTTTGAGTGTGTAAAATTTGCATTACCATAAGTCTTGATCCAGTCTTTCTTTTCATTTCATTACTTTATGAAGAGGTTGAGGATAGAAAAACTTCTGGAAAAGAAAGCATGAGCTTTACTTGGAAGATGAATTGGCAATAAAATCTTTCCATGTGTTACAGGAATTATCCGTTGTCAGCTAATACAAGGTCAAGTAGAAGATGCGGAGCAGCAGTTGGAGTTTCTTAATGAAATTCAGCAGTCCATTGGGAAATCTGGGGTAGGAGATATCTTTCTTCATTGAGATGTTTAGATTACAATCTGAACTGTGGCTTTCTAACTATTACACATTCTATACTTCAGTCACTTGAGTAGAAGATTCCTAATGGACTACGTTTCTGTTTTTCTTCTTATTTAAGTTAATGTATTGCTTAACTTTGCAACACAAGACTGTTTGCTTGCAGAGCAAAAACTTCATCACTTTCTAACTGTGCTTGTTCTCTGAAAATAAGTTTAAAATGTAAAGGGGGGACAAATATTTATTATTTTCAGGATTTTGGGATCAAAAAATATGTAAAGGTTCCTGCACAAATTAAAGGAATGAATTGGTAGAATAATCAAGTGTCCTTTACAACATACTAAATGCCTTACAGTACAAAGAAGTGGCTAACATTAATAGTTATGTAGTATTATATGAGTAACAGTTAAATGTATCTGGAATATGCAGAATGTTTGGGGTTTCATGTTTTTGGTTTTTTTCTGTAGGAATTATCTTTCTTGCGTGCAGTCCTAGCTATGAAAAAACATAAGAGGCAAGAAGAAGTTATTGTTTTATTGAATGATGTTCTGGATACTCACTTTTCATCTTTGCATGGATTTCCTCTTGGCGTGGAATATTTTGAAAAATTAAACCCTGATTTCTTGCTAGAAATTATTAGAGAATATCTTAATTTTTGCCCAGCACAGGTAAGCAGCTGTAGATCACATCTGTTTGAGAATGGGAATTACTTCATTTTGAGAACAGTTAATCATGAAGCAAAAAGTTACAAAATTTTCTCTCGTAAAATGTGAGTTTATTTGAAGTAAATTTTAAGATATTACACCACTGTTTAGTCAAAGTGATAAAAATACATCTTTTGTGATGTGAGCAAGCAGCAGTAATGACACCTGAGGAAATTTGGGATATTTATTCCATGCACTCTGTGTGTGTAGTTGTACAGTCTTAGTATCTCTTAGGATGCTGTAATGATACAGTGAATGGAGCTATCTCATTATGAAACTAGGATGTTCACACTGACCGCTTTTTTGTTGGCTTAGGATATCTCTTCAATGTACATAAATTGGTTTTTTTGTGTATTGGTCAAAATCAGTGGAATACTGCCTTTTTATATTGTTGTTAATTCCAATGAAAAATCTCACTTGCTTAGGTGGCTTAATTTTCTGTGGCTGAATTTGTGTGCCCTGGTTTTGGCAACAAAGGCATGTAGAACTTAATAAATTGAATGGGGAACTGACATCTTTAAAGCCTAAGAAACACATTTAAAGGTTCTTTAAATAGTGTCTTCCTTAAATAGATTATTCATCTGAAATAGCTGGGAGCTGACTTCTGTTACCCTGTCATTATTTCTAGCCTAATTATAGAACCTTTTCATAAATATGTTTATGTAGAGTTTTAAAATCTTAACAGGAAGACAAGTAGCTTTCCATTGTTAAGAACTGCCTCACTGTCTATAGAAAAGGATAATGTCTGAAAGTCTAAAACATCAGTGGCAGTGACATTTTCCTGTCACAGATGGAGATGATAGGAAGTGTCATTGTATCAGGTAGTGTCTTATCTGAGGACTTCCCTGGGATATGTTCCAGAAGCACTGAATGGCAATGATGGTTTTTAATTTGGAATTAAAACTGCTTTTCTGAATCGTTGTCCATAGAAAGATTTTTAGAAGAAAAGATAGGCTTTTGCTGAAGTTTCCTTTATCTCTTTATTGCAGAAAGGACTGTCTGGTGTTTGAAAGTGAAGAGTTAGCTAGGTGATGGAGGCTTCCATTTTTGTATTGGAGATCACTGCTTCTCGAGGACACATGTCCTGTGGAAATACTGTTTGTGGACAGAATGATGTTGCCTTTTCCTCTTTTAATGTATAAACCAGTTAGCAACTAGCTAAAGTAATAGAAGGAAGTGAATAATATTTCTAATTAAGAGCGACTAAAATGTGGTATATTGTACTAGCAGTTTGCATGAAATTAGCCATTTTTCAGCTGCTATTTTCAGTTTGTTGCTAGCAGTATGGATATGTTCTGTGGTGTGGGATGAGGGTAGGTATGACAGGACGAGAACCTTTTCTTCCCAGTCTTCTCATCATTCATTTCAAATTCAGCTTTCTTGAAATTTAATTCATGGTACTGCTGTGTTGGATGAGTTGGCCTGGCAGAATGTGTCACCAAATGTTTATGGCCTAACTCTTCTGCTTATGTCAGGTCTAAAGTGTTTTATGATCCTTGAAGTCTCTGAGACTCTCTTGTATTCCTTCTGATGTCAAGAAGTTGCTCCCTTTAGTTTCAAACTTTTTTTTTTCTATTTCTTCACAATGACAGCTGCTTAGACCGAATGAAATAACAAGGCTTTGCTAATGCTCATTTGAGTTTAAAGTGAAGCTCAGACTTAAAATGAAATCTAAATCTAAAACCTGTTGACTCAGGTGCTGGCTTTTGTTAGTTTGTTGGGGTTCTTTTTGTATTACTTACTTGTTTTTTGCTCCTAGCCTGCAAGTCCTGGGCGGTCTCCTTCGCCACTTCTCAAGCACTGTGCCTCAGTTCTTGAAACTGTTGTAAAAACTGTGCCTGGTCTTCAACAAGGTGTCTTTTTAATTGCAAAAGTGAAATACTTGTCAGGTAATAGTTATATGAATGGTTAGTTATCCGCCTCTTTAGTTTATTTAATATAAAAAACTAATTTCACACTCGTAAATCATAATGAATATTTTTCTTTCGCTGCAGAAGGCTATGTTACAGCTAAGTGAAGAACATTTGCACTTCCCTTTTTTGTCATTTATATGAGTATCTTAATGGTACAGCCATAAGTACAGTATTTTTTTATCTATTGCTTCCCAAAAAGTTAATTTATTGAATGATTTACAGATGGAACAATGGGAAAATATCATACCTTTGACCTGCTTTTGATTTCATAACCTTACAATACTTTGTATATGAGTTTGTTCACTAGATGCTGACACTTATTTAAAAAAAATTGGTGAATAAAAATGCTATATATATAACCTTTGTATTTCATATAAATTGCTTTTTCACTTTCCCATCTTTTCCCCACTTCCTAGGGGATCTTGAAGCGGCCCAAACTAATCTGCATTACTGTCTGGAAAGGAACCCTTCTTATGCAGATGCACACCTACTGATGGCCCAGGTGTATTTGGCTCAAAACAATACCAAACTGTGTTCTCAGTCCTTGGAACTTTGTCTGAGCTATAATTTTGAGGTGAGTTGAACTAAAGAATGAAATAATTTTATTCAGTCAGTCATCTGAAGTTGTATGGTTTTGGATGTAGTAATTTTCAACTGAACTTTTTATAACTCTTCCACTACAAATTTAATATCTAAAATTTATATGAATTTAATATCTAAAATGTAAATACAAATTTAATATCTAAGTTTATATGAATGTGGTATCTGAATATTTATCAAAGAAATGACCATGAGGACAAAACTGACTCCTCACAAGTTTTACTTCATGTATCATACCTTGCAGTATGGGATTTTTGATTTGTTGGCATTGGTGGAACTTTGTGTAGGATTAGCAGAGAGTTGGGAGCACTGTACACACACACACCACAAATTAGGTCTGTGCTGTGCCCAGGTGTCTTGAGACCACTGAGCTGAAAACTACCAGTTCTTTGCTAGCATGTCCCATCTTGCTTTCTTCCTCCAGGTGATAAAAGAAAGCTGAAGATTAATATCTAATTAGGTACCTAACTGAGGTCCTTGTCATTTCACAGAGCTGTATTTCCCTTACAGAATTTTATTTTCATGTGAAGTTTGTTTTATGAAGGTGAAGAATGGCATGCAGGACTTGGGCCAAATAATGATGGTATACTTCTTTCAATTAATAGCCTGGTGAAACATGCACACAGCAGCATGGGAGACAGAATACCTTAAAATTCAGTCTAGTTTAAAATAAAGCAGCAAAGTCTCATCCCATGTAATAGCTTTTTCTTTGTAATTAAAAACTTAATAAATTATTAGTTTGCATGCTCTGAAAATTCTCATATTTTCATCAGTAAGTTTCTGAAATTGAATTTGTGTATATCTGGAGGCAAAAAGAAACCAAATGTAGTATTAAAACAAATCTTGCAAGGGGTTTGAATACTTTACACCAAGTAAAATTTGGAAACTCTTTATCTTACATTTTTTTAGGTGAGAGAACATCCTGTGTATCACTTAATTAAGGCCCAAACCCAAAAGAAGATGGGAGAAATATCAGAAGCTATTAAAACCTTACAGATGGCAAGGAATTTGCCTGGAATGAGAAAATCTACAGCTTCCTCAAAAACAAAAGGAAAAAGTATTGAAATCGATGCAAGTGATCGTGTGTCTGTGTTCCTGGAGTTGGTAGAAGCTCATCGTTTGAATGGAGAACCGGTAAGACCTGTTAAAGCAAACCTGTTAAAGTACAAAACACAACTAAAAACAATTCCCTCTTCCCCTTCCCACTTCTGTTAGTTCAGAATAGAAAACCATCACTTCTTTTACCAAGGGGATTTGCTTAGTGAAATTTCTATTATGTGAATATCTGATTTGAGAACTTAAGTGCTTTAAATTGTACAGAGGAAAAAAAACCCACCTGCTTGCAGATGCTCAATTTTGAGACTATGAAAACCATTTCCTACTGTTGATGTTCATTTGCTGGGATATAGATCCCTGTTTTGTTGTCAGAATGCTCTTAGCAGTAGTTTAGATCATGTCCTTACCTTTGAGTAGCAGCATCCCCACTATCAGCTATGTCTGGATAAGCAGTAGGACTCTCCATATGTGTAAGAATATAAGAGAAGCCATGCAGTCCTGTGGTTTGGAGGCCAGCCTGGTCAAAGCAGAACCTGTTAGGGAGAGGTGCTAAAAGACATTCTCTAGTTGAGGTTGTATATATGCAACACAAATGTAATTTTCTCTACTAAAACTTTTGGTAGTAGTCTATATCACAGAAGTTTTATTTAAAAAATCAAAAACATTATGGCAAAACAAGTGGATACTATGGTTTGGGTTTTATGTGGTTTTTTGGTTGATTTACATAATGCCCATGTCTTTATGATGTCTTTAATTTTGGCTGTTCAGTAACAGGAACTAAGTTAATTCTATTGTTTTTATTATTTGCAGCATGAAGCTGCTATAGTCATCCAAGACGCCATTAATGAATTTTCTGGAACTCCTGAGGAACTAAGAGTTGTGATTGCAAATGCGGATCTGGCAATTGCTCAGGGAGATGTGGAACATGCCTTGACTATGCTCCGAAGTATTACACCTGAACAGCCTTATTTTGTACAAGCTAAAGAAAAAATGGCAGATATTTATCTCCAGTACAGGAAAGATAAAAAGTTATATGCTGCCTGCTATAGGTAAAAGTTTGTGGTATGCATGAATAGTTTCCTAGATGTTTACTGATAGCATGGTGAACTCATTTTTTTCTTTCTACTGCCATAAATTACAAATATTTAGTGATGTAAATTCATTTGAGTAAATGTGGTAACTTTTAAAATGATAATTGGAAGTCTTATTTTGAAAAGATATTTCAGATTTTTTGGATTTATTTTCAGAAATAAAAACTAAAATCTGCAGAGCATAAAATTGTTGTGCCCTTCACTTGTTTAGATACCTGTTTTGACATGTTAAATACTGAGCAAGGTTTTGTCTTCTGTTTCCAGTGACCTAGTAGAAAAACTTCCAAGTGCTCATACTTTTCTTCTTCTTGGTGATGCATACATGAATATTCAAGAGGTAAGTGCTTGCTAGAGATAAATGGAATATTTGAGTTGTTTGTTGACTTTGTCTAGTTGAAACATTGTGGCATGGTGACTCATTGATTTGTGTTTGTCAAACAGAAACTGTTTTAGGATGTAAAACAATAAGAAATATTGACTACACTGTAACTGTTTAAACTAAAAGAAAAACTGTTGAAAATACATTTCTTCTAAAAGCTTAATTGGTGAAAGTCAAGGAGGGAATGTTTTCTAGAAGAACACTGCCTTATAAGACTAACTATAAGATACCTAGAGTGAGAGCAAAATTAAAATCACAAAGGAGCTGGAGAGGTTTAGAAGTGTTCTGAAATTTAGAATAATTCTAGGTAACTTAGTTCTCATGCTGATGGCTTTACTTAAATTTTTAAATTATATAGTTCCTATACATTTTTTGCATCCTTCACTATCTTGATGTACTGAATGAAATTTAGTATTGGCAGAAGATGAGGTAATCAAGTGGTCATAGGAATTTGAAGGCTACAGATTTAAATTCATGTTGAAAAAATAGATTTGAGTTAGGACGTGCAACTCATAGTTTGGAGTCTGTAGATGATTAATGGTTGTTTTCATATTAATGTTTGCATGTAGTTTTTTCCTTAATGAAGGAAAAACAAAGAATTCTACAAAGTAGAATTTGTTTGATCTGCCGTAATGTGGCTAGAGGGGAATAACGGATGGTGATCCAACAGTAATACATCTGCCTCTTTGTTAACTAGTGAAGGTAGTAGTAGAGAAATTGTAATGAAAAAAGAATGAGGTTTATTCAAACTCATTTGTTTGAATGAGTTCAAGTTCTCTCCATATTTTGTTTTAGTGTTAAAATGTTAATTTACATGGGCATTAGACTTCCTGTAGTTTTATAGTAACCAGTCTTCTCTCAGAAATATGGTAGCTTATGAATCAATAGTGCTTGGCAGCCGTTCCTGGAGTTGTTACCAGATTTTGTTTTCTTCATACAGTTTTTATCTTAATCCTTGACTTACATGAATTTATATTTTACTGTTGAAGCCTGATGAAGCCATAGAAGTTTACGAACAGGCCTTGAAGAAAAATCCAAAAGATCCATCTTTAGCAAGTAAAATTGGAAAAGCCCTAATCAAAACACATAATTACTCAAAGGTATAGTATAAGTACTGTATTAGGTTATTGAGTACTGCGTCAACATGTGGGCTTTGCTTGACAGGTTGGGTAAAATACTATATTTCAAGAGTACTAAACCAGACATTTTACCTTGAAAGTTTGTAGATTCCCTTCAGATCATCTGGCCAAAAGCACAGTTTGGTGGATCCACACATTGGTGGATTCAAATCTATTGAACTGTAGTTCTGGTGACATGCAGTGGGTTTGAGCCTGCACTCAAAAGCATGTTTTATTACTTCTCCATTGAAAAAAGTAAAGAAAATTCTAAATTACTTGTCATTAAATACCTAAGTAACAAGGTTGTTGTCTTTAATTTATACATAAATTCTTGCTTCTTCCTTCAAGGCAATCAGCTACTATGAGGCTGCAGTGAGAAATGGTCAACAAAACTTCCTTTGCTATGATTTGGCTGAGCTTTTAATGAAACTGAAGCAATACGAACAGGCAGAAAAAGTACTTCAGCAAGCTTTAGATCACGAGCCTGGTAGGAATTTTATTAATTCACAGGAAAACATACAATTTCTACTGTTATTTATGTTTTCTGCATGATTCTAAGAAGTACATGAGTTCATGTGCACTTTTTTTGCAATGGTTTAATTACATTTATTAACCTTTGTGGCTATCTGAATAGAGAAACAGTATTGTTAATAGTCCATTCTGTGAGTTTTTCTTATGTAACTGTATCACTTTCATGCTTTTCAGGGCCATGTTGCTTTTCCATCTCGTTTACTTCTTACTGAAACAAATCCTCTGATTTAACTTGTATTCCAGTCCTAGTTAAGCCTTTAAGGATCTGGCTAATTTAATAGTCATGCTCAAGACAACTTGATTTTTCTAGTGTGGAAAAATAATTAGCAGTAAATAGAGTGTTCCCCTTGTACTTTAAAGTCTTGCCTTCTGCCTTAAAATGAAAAAAAAAGTCTTTTTTTAATGTCATTTTTTTATGTCTTTTGGTACACATACATTCTCTACATGAAAAATGTTTATTTTGGCTGATTGGGAAAATGATTGAACAATTTAATAATTTTCTAGGGAAATGCTAAAATACCGTTTGTGGAAAAAAATGGAATTATAAGAAATGTACTGGAGGAAACAATCTTACATGGTTAGCTACAGGGTCTAATCTCTGATTTAGAATAGAATGTCACAATTACAGCTCCTTGAATACCAGTTTGCTGATAGAATGTAGCTCTAGATACTTAACTCCTTAATTTAATTAAAGAGAAAACATAATTTTTGGTGCCGTCTATATTTTAATGTGGAACTGTGCTCAAGATACCTCTTTCTCAATAAATTAAAATAAATGTAAGCCAGGGAAGACTTGTATTCTTCAAATACTTATTAATAAGTATTTATATTAATTTTATATATGAAAATATTTATATTAATATTTATTTTAACCATTATTCAAAAGCAGCCTGCTGCTTTTAAGTAGATATTGAAATATTTAAAATAACTTTGTATGCATGTCTGTTCCAGACTCTAGCAAAAGAAACGTAGTTCGAGGTCTGGCTAGAAATTTCATCAAACAAGCTCATTGTTTTTGCATGAAGAGTAACACATTTTATCAATTTGGACATTTTTCATTGACTTTGAGCAGAATTTAGACTAGAGATGTCAGGAATGGCTTTATTTCCTGTCTGCTTTCATCAAGATATTTTCTCTAATGTTTCTGAAAATGCAAATACCTCAGACAGTCAAATTTTTTTATTCCCTTTGCATCTTTCAATGTCTTTGGACTTAAATCTAACTTTGTTTGTAGCCTGTAATATTTACTCAGCTCAGTACCCACATACTCTGCCCACACCGGAAACACACCAATCAGATCACAATTCTAAGTAAGTAAGATGTAGCTGTGAATTTTTCATGTAAGCTCTTGCCTGGAATATGTGATGAACTTCCTCTTTTTTGACTTCACTGGTGTCAGTTCCTTCAAGAATAATGTTTGTTTATTGTCATTCTTACAGTTAATGAATTGTCTTCTCTGATGGAAGATGTACGTTACCAGGTACTTCTGGCAAAAATTTACAGCAAAATGGAGAAGATTGACAGAGCTATTGTTTCATTACAACAGGTAAAGAGGAAAACCAAAAATAATAGTGAAAATTCACAGTGCCCTCATGTTTACCCCTGGTTTCACTTTCATCCCATATTCTACTCAGAATATTCATGTGAATGTGGAAAATGAGTTTACACTGGGGATAAAGCACCAGTGACTGCTGCAAAATGTGAAGTACATAAGGTGTTAAAAAGTCTAAGCTTTTTGCAAGCAGTGTTACCTGAATTTTAGATCAGAATGCAGGCTTTTACTGCAAGCCTGGAGTCTTACTATGCATTTGTGTGTGGAGCATAGTTTTAGCATATCAGGTGAAAATAAAATTGGCCATGAGGGCAGCTAGATTACATATCTTTTTGTCAGAATTGAAAACCATTCACAGAGCAAAATGGAACAGCTTTCAATGGCTACCTGGTGTTTTGTTGTGCTGTTAAACAGCAGTATTAGTATTACATAGCAATAATAAGATCTGTTCATTCTGCAGTTCAATATTATCCCTCAGACTGAGGCTTGAAAGAACAAAGTTGGAAGCTAGAGGTTTAATCCCTTAGAAAATGCTTTCTCAACAAAAAGGTTTAGCAAGAGGTATAGTCAGTACATTCTGTTTCATTATACCTCCACTCTGTGGAAGTGAAGGTAACAGAAATGGTGAGCCTTGGTAGCAGCTTCTGACCAGCAAGAAAAGTCTGCAGATTTGTTAGAAAGGTGATTGTATGTAAGAGTTTAAATACCAGTATTGGTAGGATTTATCTTTCTTAAATTCTTGCTTCTTTTTTCCTTATAATGTACTTTTTCTTTCTCAAAGTTGACTTTTTCCCCCAATTCTCCTTTAGTAAAATTCCCCCTAAGCAGTCTCCTTCTCTTACTCTTTTCTTTACTTTTTTAGTTCTTCCAGGTTTCTCACTATATCACACTTCAAAAAACTTTCTGTCCTTGTGGGGTTTTTTGTTGTTTTGTTGACTGCCCTCAAAAATGTCCTTCCTTGTACCCATTCTCTTTGAAATATTTTCCTATTCCTTTTCATGGCACATTCATTTACACAAAAACACCTGCATTTTGATTTCAGCAGGACTAACTGCTCAGTCATGTTTCTGCGCCTTAAATAGGCTTCTTCCCATGGTTTTCAGATAGATGTTAGAAGTTCTCCCCAGATGTTATTTTGTGTTTCAGTTCTAATTCCCTGCTAGGCAAAATGGTAGGGATGTAAGAGGCAGAATAGCATTAGTGCTTCCTTCTCTTAAAAAAAATTAAGTACACTGTTTTATAGCAGATGCTATAGAATTAATTCCTTTGACAATTTTTCACTGCTCACTGCTTTCCCCACACCAGGCTCGGGAATTACAAGGCAGAGTGCTTAAACGGGCTCAAGTAGAACAGCTGGATGCAGTTCCTGCACAGAAACAGTTAGCAGCTGAGATTTGTGCTGAGATTGCAAAACATTCAACAGCCCAGCGAAACTATGAAAAAGCAATTAAATTTTACAAAGAAGCCCTTGTTCACTGTGAAACAAATAACAAGGTCAGTTCTCCCTCTGACTGTTTTGCATTGTTTTTCCATTCAGTTTTTAGATCTAGCAAAACATTTTTCCAGTTATCCACAGAATGGAATAATTTGCAATTATTTCTGCTTCATGATGTACATATGACCTTGAACTTTCTTGCCTTGCTTATCATGATAGAATAGTTGCATGTACTGCGAACTTCTGTCTCTTACACAAACTCCTGACTCAAGAGGTGTCTGCATGCACTCAGAGTGAGCCTGTCTTCAGGTACCAGGAATGATGGAGATTGTTTCAATCTTGCTTGGTGCCTGTCCTCTGAAATGATCTCCCAGTGATTTTGGTCAGTACAGACAATTTCTGTCTTTTGTGTGTCTGCTTTAGCAGTTTTAAACTTTTATCTGGACTTGGTAAGATTCTGATTTTAGTCACAAAATCTTGCTGTTCTTGAGCAGGATTGTTTTACTGCTAATCTCTTCTCAGCACAGTCTCTTAGCCACAGGAATACAGGTAAATCTGGATTTATTTTTATCCTCCTTTCCTACCATTTTGCAACCCTGGGCTTTGGAGATAAGAAAGGGAGCAGCAAAAGTCTAAGAAATTTGTAATTATAATGAGCAGGAAAATTAAATGTCAACTTTAGCGAGGATTTTTTTTAGATTAAAAATAAATACAATTTTTGTTCATTTGCTGTGGAACATGATTTTCTATCATAATTATGGTATATACTTAGGTGTAGGTGAAAATTTCTTATTTTGATGCTTGTTATTGAACAGTTGTCACGTGCACCAGCTTCAAAATAACCAAATTATTGGCATATCATCTAGTTTTAGTGTTTGAACTCGCGTGTTGTGGTTCCAGAAATCTAGGTCAGCGTATTTGAGACAGGCTTTTCTCAAGGCATCTTTTAAGAATGATACAGAGAAGAAAAACAAATTGAAAAAGGGATAAAAACATCCTTAAAATGGTGACTTCCTCATTCTGCCTTCAAAAGCAATGAGACTGCCGATCATGGTAAAGGTACAGCTGTGACTTTTGTATCAGTATCAAAGCCTTACTTTGTCTTTCATACCAGCACTAAAACACCAGCATGGCACTTCCCTTTAATTCTTACTAAAACCATACTTTTGAGAGATTCCCATTGTTACAAGATGTAGACATTTTTACTAAATATCTGTTAGATATTACTGAAGATTTTTGCTTTACTCCTACTCTGCTCATGATACAGAATATAGTGACATCTTGGAAATAAAAGTCTGGATTTTTGATGAATAACTTGTTGCCTACTTGTTGAGTAATGCTCCACAACTAGTATAAAGGAGTTACCTCTATTTTTATAGTTTCAGTAGATTTGAACTTATTTTCTTCTCTTCATTTTTAAAAACATCTCTAGTACAAGATTAAAATTGAATTCTTTTAGATTACAAAATAAAACTTTGAACTGTTAAAATCCACTTGTTTCTTGGTGCCTTCAAAGTTTACTTTCCTTAAAATTATATATAGAAATAATGGAAATTCCTTTGAAGCCATCTGTACCTTGTTTCATCAGAACTAAATCGACTGTATTTTAGCCAAAGTAACACAAAATGGATTGAAATACTGCATTAAACGATTTATTCAGGTAAATGTGAAGAGGTTGCATTCGATGTTGTAGGGGAGCTGTGTTGTGTTGTTTTATTTTACATGGTTAAATCTGGTAGATAGTACCCTCCCTCTATTTACCCTATCAGGTGGGAGGCAATGCAGTTTCCGGATGGAGACTTGAAGTGGATCATGGTTTGCATCATGCACATAATTTCATACTGTCATTGTTGTTTGTGTTGGAGTTGAAAATTTAGAGACCACATCCACTCACAGGAATCTAGTGGTGACACTAGATTCCAGCCACCTTTAATTCCGGGTGAGACAGGCCCGAAATACGAATAGTGTGGTGGGAAAAAATTTTGGGGCAGTGCCGTGCTAAATTTGGCATAGTCTTTGCAGCTGCACTTTCCCTGGAGCTGTGGACTTTGTAGTTCTCCGAACCCTGACCCTAAGCGTAACCCTAACCCTAGCCCTAGGCGGAGAATTAAAGCCACCCAGTGGGTGAGAAGACACCTAATATAAAAAGTGTAGAGGCAGCAATATTTGGGGCTGTGCTGAGCTAGTTTTGGCATGGTCTTTGCAGCTGCAGTGTCCCTGGAGCTGTGGGC
>VZRF01011206.1:1180720-1191304 GCA_013396875.1 Vireo altiloquus | reverse complement strand
TTTGCAGCTGCAGTGTCCCTGGAGCTGTGGGCTTTGTGGTTTTCTCAACCCTAACCCTAAGCATAACCCTAACCCTAGCCCTAGGCGGAGCATTAAAGCCACCAAGTGGGTGAGACATGCACCAAATATAAAAAGTGTAGAGAGGGCAATATTTGGGGGAGTACTGAGCTAGTTTTGGGATGGCTTTTGCAGCTGCAGTGTCCCTGGAGCTGTGGGCATTGTGTTTTTCTGAACCCTAACCCTAAGTGCAACCCTAACCCTTGCGCTAGCCCGAAACAGAGAATTAAAGCCACCCAGTGGGGGAGACATGAGCCAAATATCTAAAGTGTAGTGGAAGCAATATTTGGTGCAGTCATGCACTAGGTTTGGCAAGTCCTTTGCAGCTGCAGTGTCCCTGGAGCTGTGGGCATTGTGTTTTTCTGAACCCTAACCCTAAGTGCAACCCTAACCCTTGCGCTAGCCCGAAACAGAGAATTAAAGCCACCCAGTGGGGGAGACATGAGCCAAATATCTAAAGTGTAGTGGAAGCAATATTTGGTGCAGTCATGCACTAGGTTTGGCAAGTCCTTTGCAGCTGCAGTGTCCCTGGAGCTGTGGGCTTTGTGATTTTCTGAACCCTAACCCTAAGCATAACCCTAACCCTAGTTGGAGCATTAAAGCCACCCATTGGGTGAGAAAGGCTCGAAATATAAATAGTGTCGTGGGAGCAATATTTGGGGGAGTGCTGTGCTAAAATTGGCATGGTCTTTGCAGCTGCACTTTCCTTGCAGCTGTGGACTTTGTAGCTCCAATCCCTAACCCAAAGCGTAACCCTAACCCTAGGCCTAGGCAGAGAATTAAAGCCACCCAGTGGGTGAGACAAGAACCAAATATAAAAAGTGTAGAGGCAGCAATATTTGGGGCATTGCCGAGGTAGTTTTGGGATGGCTTTGCTGCTGCAGTGTCCCTGGAGCTGTGGTGGTTTTCTGAACCCTAACCCTAAGTGTAACCCTAACCCTAGGTGGAGCAGTGAAGGCACCAAGGGGAGAGACAGGTCCGAAATATAAATAGTGTAGAGGGAGCAATATTTGGGGGAGTGTTGAGCTTGTTTTGGATGGCCTTTGCAGCTGCAGATTCTCTGGAACTGTGGACGCTGTGGATTTTTGAACCCTAACCCTTATCTCTCCTTCTCACCAGGTGAGAATTTACACCTTGGAATCTGGTGTAGACCTCCAATTTAGCTGGCTTTTTTCTCTTCCTGCAGGATGTATGCCTTATCTCCAAGATGCTTCTTGGTATTCCACTGAGTTGTGCACATAAGAACAGCTGCCTAAGAAATGCTTTCATAGTCGAAATTCTTACCCGCGTGCATTCTCTGTATCATTTCAGTGCTTACCCATCTGTTTCAGAATTACATGGTATATGTTTGAGTATGAACAGAACAGGAAGTAGGAAGAAAACAGTTGTTAAAAGCTGTGCATGTAGCCTGCATGTCCTGACCAGGTTTTTCAAAACACTGTTCTGATTCAGAACTGCATTTCACGATGTAACTAGGGAAAGAATTTATGATGCAATTATAAATGCCTCCCTTTTGGAATCAAAATCAAAACACCATTTAAAATTAACTAGGAGTGGCATTGCTTACTTATCAGTTTACTTTCTTTTTGCTTCAATAGAAACTTGATTAAATCTGTGGTAACATCTTGTTTATAAACGTTTCTGTGGCATTTTATTCAGAATAGTCCATGTCGGGACTTCAACTTTAAGAATGTATGCTGGTGTACATTTCAGTTTGTCAATATTTGTGGTGGCTTCTCAGAAATGGATTCACACAGAGTCTTAATGTGGTAGGTTGGAAATGCAAATAAGAAAATAGTTTCTTCTGAAACTTACTTGTACTCCAGAATTAGTTGGTGAATGTTAATGAGGTATTTGTTTTTTTCAATACATTTAAAATTACTTTCACTTATATTTTTCCAAGAACATTATGCATACCAAAATACTGGTGTCTTCAGAGCAATACTATCTGACACTTAGTGTACTTTCAGAATATCCCTCAGAAGAAGAAAAGTTTTGTGTGTTTTAAAAGGTGAGGGAATGAAAATGGGTTACATTGATAGACCAAGAGCCCACAGGAAACAACAGAGAGGGCTATACAAGTTTTCCCTGAAGCCCTATAATATCAGGTTGATACTCAGAATTGAACCAACTTTTTTAATCTTTGAATTACATACAGTTAAATATTTTAATATACAGGCAATGTTGGAGCTTGCGCGTTTGTATCTTGCACAAGACGATACTGATGCCTGTCAACATCAGTGTTCCTTACTGCTGAAGAACGACCAAGATAACGAAGCAGCAACGATGGTATGTGCTATTCTACCAATCCTGCATGAATTCTTTTTGACATTTGTGTGCCTGCAATATGATATATTCATAAAGCACTACTTTTAAGAAAGTCTACAGCTTGTGATTTCAAAATAAGGTGAAAAATCCATGGCAACAAAATGTTTTTCTGTTTATGCCAGCTGATGTTTCAATATGAAGTTTCTACAATCATAGCCATCATTCTATCTCAGTATAAAATGTGTCTTTAGAATTAGAGGAAAAAGTAGTAGTAGTAAGATTGGCTAAAGTGTGTCTCAGTGCATGTTCTGTTGGTAATTGACTAATGCTCAAGGAATAAGCTATTTTTCCAGCACAGTAATATTAAAACAAATATTTTTTAAACATTCTAGAAGAAAATAACTACCTACTTAAGGTAATTTTACAGCCTCATTCAACCTTAGTTAATCATATTCCTGCTTAACAAGACTTAATCACAACTGCAGGTTCTCTGTCCAGGACTTGTGTGCTTCTTGGCCTAAAAGACAGCTCAATAGACTGAGCAACTTCTTATGTAGCACACATATGTAGGAGTAAAATTATTTTAAAATGGGAATAAGTTACTTTCTCCTAGCAGTGTAGCATCTGAAATTTATTCTAGTATGGTGCATGAACAGAAGTAATAGCACTCTTGAAACATGTGATTAAATCTACTCTGTAGTAGCTACTTATCAGTAGAGAGAAACTAAAATTAAGTAACTCGTTTTACCCTCCCTGCTGAAGTTAGCTGTCATCTTTCTTTTTCCCTAACTTTAAACTAACATTGCTTTTCCATGTGCTTAATCTGCAGTTATGGGAAATAAAATTAGGAGTAAAACTATGCAATGGTAAAAACCCATTTTTAGAAGATAGGGCAGGCTGCTTAATTACCTTTTTAATTTCCAGAGAGTAATGAAAAGTCCAATTAATTTTACTTCTTGTGAAACTCTTGCAGCACTTTAAAGCTACAGTTTCAGCTCTGCACTTCACGTAACCAGAGTTCATTATTTATAGTTTTTATTTTATATTTTCACAATTTATAATAACTTGTTTTGTTTTCTCTAAATTATTCAATACTGTAGATGATGGCTGATCTCATGTTCAGGAAGCAAGATTATGAACAAGCTGTTTTTCATTTCCAGCAGCTCCTAGAACGCAAGCCAGGTGAATATTTAGCACTGATACTTTTTATTTGTTCTGATACATAGCTCTAGCAAGAGAGAGGAATAAATAGCCTGATTAAAAAGAAATGTGTTATTTGTAATATAATGGATTATAAAGCCAAAGACCATTACTGTATATAAAACATAAAGATACTGTAGGGGAGTATGAGAGAATTATTTCTCTTAGATACAGTAATTTACTTTGCTGTGATATAATGTGCATAGTTTACCTTAAGCTAAATACAAATAGGGTGTTATTTACTTGTTCACTGTAAAGCACTTTCTTTTGTCTTAAAAATATCAAGTGCATGAACACAAAGGCAGTATTTTATTTGAAGACTAATAAAGGAAACTTGTGTGGACAGCAGTAAGTTTTTTTCGCAATTTTCAAGTTCTGACCAGAGTAAAAGCTACTTAAAATCTATTAAAATTGTACTATAATGAATGTAAAGCTTTCTAATGGACTTTGAAAGAAGTCAGGAGAATGCAACAAGTGGTTTTGAGTGCTTTTGAAAGTGAAATACTTCTATAAAAAACCATATAAAGATATTGCAAGTATCACATGACATCTTCATGCATGTATTTGAGGTTATGTAATATGTCTTATTTGTTAAATCATATCTCATTTTTATATGGAAAAAAATTAAGGTAGGCTCTTTTTCTTAATTTAGTCATATAGCAAATAAATAGAATTACAGTGTCCTAATTATTTGTATATTTAGATAACTATGCAACCCTCTCTCGATTAATTGATCTGTTAAGAAGAGCTGGGAAATTAGAAGAAGTCCCAAGATTTCTTTTAATGGCTGAAAAACATTCTTCCCGAACCAAGCTTGAAGCCGGATTTCACTACTGCAAAGGACTGTATCTTTGGTACTTGCCATTATAATTAAGATAAGATTTATTTGACTATGTAGTATGTATTTAAATTCTTTTTTTTTGTCATCCATTATCATGTAAAGGTGCTATGTTGATTTAATTAACATATCAGGATTTAAGGAAGGATCTCAGTTAACATCTCTGAATATCTCAGGACATTCTTCTGGGTTCAGTAATGTAATACAATTTATCTTCAAATTTTAGAACTTCTCAGACTATTTTTAGTTTGCAAAACCAAGTTCCTTGCAATAGTATGTTCAAAACTTGCAGTATCAGTGTGTGCAAGTGGGACATCTGTTTTTAAATACTTGGGATTCTTGGAATTTGGGTGGAATATTTTTATATTTAATATTTTAATTATCCGTGTAGGTACACAGGTGAACCAAACGATGCACTGCGGCATTTTAATAAAGCTCGAAAGGACAGTGACTGGGGACAGAATGCAGTCTACAACATGATTGAAATTTGTTTGAACCCAGATAATGAAACTGTGGGTGGAGAAGTCTTTGAAAATCTTGATGCTGATATAGGGTAGGTGAATTAAATAAATATTGCTTGGGTTCTTCTGTCATCTCCTTCTTCTGTTGCCCCTTGCCAGTATGCCTTAAATACTAGAACTTTGAGATCATCTAATGCTTTTCAGCATTCTGTGTTATTGTGAGAGACCATTCTATACTGTATAAGTGAGTCTCAAGCAGAAAATTCAGATTTTCTTTGAAATGCTGGTCACTTGCAGTGTTACAAACAGCTCATTGGGTTTGGAATTGCTGTTGTTAAAGAGACTGTTTTGAGAATGCCTATATACCAGAGCCATTTTTCTACAAAATGGCATGTCTTTAGCACAGAAGCAGTTCTAACTTGTAATTAATTTGGTGTGTTTTAAAAAACCAAGCTTTTATGAACATTTTCTTTCTGATAATAGTAATTCAACAGAGAAGCAAGAGTCTGTGCAGTTGGCTGTAAGAACAGCAGGAAACCTGCTCAAGGAGCTCAAGCCTCAAACCATTCAGGGTCACATTCAGCTGCGAATCATGGAAAATTATTGTCTCATGGCAACCAAACAAAAATCAAGTGTTGAACAAGCACTGAACACTTTCACTGAAATAGTTGTGGCTGAGGTTAGTAACCTGTCTCATTTCCTCACTCTTCTTTTCAATACTTACTATATTTTTTTAACTAGTCTTGCAGTCTGCATTCAGCAATAGTGGCACATGTTAGTGCTATTTGCTCTAAGGATTATTTTTCCTATCAAAGAATATTTTATATAAAATTTGAAAAAAACATTTCTGAAATAACAATATATTTTAGAAGTGTTCAGTTGAATTACAAATTTAGAACACAACTAAATGCTAATATTGCTAGTTAATGAAATGTTAGTAGGCTATTTGGCTAGTAGGCTGCTGGGCTTTTTAATTCCTAGGCTTGCCAGCAGCATGTCTTATGGCATAAGTCTATACAGTGCTTCATGGCAATTTGACAGAATTTAGACTGCAGGACAAGATTATCCATCACCTTAAAATTCATCCTTATGATAGAAATCTTCAATATTTTATAACTATTTGTAATTACTAATCTTAGGCTTAATAACCGATGTTCTTGTTACCAGCAACTTTCAACAGATTTTATTTCAGCAGGTGTAGACAGATTTAATCCATCAGAATGCCATAAAATATGTAAGTTACTACAGATGCCTTAAATGGCAACGTAGAAACAGAGACTAGAGAGGAATAAGGCAATAAAGGAGGTATTTATTTGAAAGGCCTTCAAAGGTACACACTGACGGTCCAGAGGCTCAGTGGATCCCAAGATGGATGACAGGTCATGAGTTCTTCACATTTTTATGGGTTTGGTCTATTTGCATATCAGCATTAATTTGCCAATTAAAACTTCAGCTAATGATGTAATTTCTCCAAGCTTTCCTCCCCTCCCCAAGATGTTGGTTTACACTTTTGGGCCTAGGACAGTCTGGGTGTCCTTGGAGAGCAAGCTAGAGAGGCTTTGTTATGTCTACCTTAGCATGACAGAGCTGCAGCTAATGAGCTACGAAAAACTTCAGAGTTACACTAGGCAGTACAAGATCTGAAAAAATACAGAAGTTAAAACCTAAGGATCACTACTACTCTTTAACTACTCTTCACCTTGTCTGAGGTGAGTATACTGATGCTGATCTTATGTGTAAGGCAGTTCTGGGAATCACAAACAAGGTGTCTCTGCATCCAGTACTGGCTTCCCAGTCCTGCACTGAATTGAGCTGAGATCCTGTGAAGGTGGCATCTTTTTCACGTGGTGACAGTTCCACCAGGAAGAATGCTGCAGTTTATTTATTCTTTCCTCTCAGGTTGCATAAAAAATATAGCTTTAATCTCTTCAGGCTTCTGAGGTTATTGATCCATGATAGGTGTGCTATTGAGGGAGAAGGGGGATGAGCTTATTATGTGGAAGAGGAGCTTTTGCTGTTTTGTTTTGGTTTTTTTTAAACCCACTGTGACGAATGTATTTGCAAAACAACCTTAGAAAGAGATGGAGAGGCAGAATACCAACAGAGAGTCAGGAGCACTGAGAAGGAGAAAGAAGCATTTCAGTTAGCTGCTGATAGAGCTACTCTCTGCATTTAGGAGGCAGTTGCAGTTGCAAGATGTGAACCCCATTCTCATCCTTTACTAATGAAGGCAGGATGTCAAAAATCACACTTGTGCCTGCAGTTCTTACTGCTTGCTTTTGAGGCTATTGCATAGAATGGTGGCTTTTAAGAATCCTGTTTGTTTATATATAGCTTGGATGCATGCAGCTTAGACATTAAATTTTAAGGAGCTGTACACCTAATAAGAGGAATCAGAGTCCCTTTCGCTGATGTTTGATAGGCACTTCTACAAGTGAAAAGCACCACTTTTATTGTAACTTCAAGTGACTCCAGATTTTATCTGAAGTATTTATTTGTATATAAAAAGGATAATGGTGTCAGATTTTTTTCTTGTGAGATGAAATACCTTTGGATTTGTTTAGCATTTCTTGTGCCTGTTGGCTATCATGATTACAGAAGTAGATGGAAAACTTGGATGTAAGATTACATGCTCCATCTTTTATTTCCTGAGATTTAGCTTTTAGTTTAGTGTTAAGAAAGTGAAAGTCTTACTTAAAAAAAAAAAAAATTAAAATCAAGATAAAAAAGCACCAAGCAACCACTGTACTTTTTACTGCAGAAGGATCATATACCAGCGCTTTTGGGAATGGCCACAGCCTACATGATCCTGAAACAGACTCCACGAGCCAGAAATCATTTAAAACGGATTTCAAAAATGAGCTGGAATCCCATTGATGCAGAGGAGTTTGAAAAGAGTTGGCTTCTGCTTGCTGATATATATATTCAATCTGCAAAATATGATATGGCAGGTGAACTTTTAAAACGATGCCTTCGTCATAACAGGGTAAGTCAATGCACATTGAAAGTAACCTCAGTACCTTTCTATTTGAATTCATCTAAAGGTTTAATTTCCCTCTGAAACACAATTTTTAAATGTATTTAGTTGTTCAGTTGCCTGGTATTTTACTTATTAAGGAGAAGTAGACCAAAACAAGACAGGAAACCAGCAGCTTCACACTGGAGAGTAGTAAACAAACCTGTGAATGCTGCTTAGTCATTGTTTGTGTTCTGTAGCAACTTACGCAAGTGTAGCTGGGGGTACTCGAAAAGCTTGGAGTGTTTCTGCAATGTCAGAGATGCATTTAACTGAGTCTCACTAAACTGATGAAGAAAGTTATGGCTGTATAAATTTTGGAGACTTGCTCCATTTACTGAGATGGTATCTTCATATCTTACGTTTTTAAACATCTGTGTTCATTAATCTTTTTCTGGTGCCGGGGTCTTCGCGCCGAAAAGATACACAGGACACAGGTTTCTCAGAAGGGAAAATGAAGACCATCTTTAATCGTTCAGACTTGATTCTTATACACTTTTGCGAAGCATAGGAGTTTGTAACAATGATAGAGATTGGTTAACACACGAATATCAACTAGTAACATCTCTAATAATTGGTCAGTTAATTTCAGCCTAGGGAGTAATCATGACTTCTCGTTATCAGGACAGCACTATCGCCAGATGTTCTATGTTTCTATTCTGCTACATGCCAAGCGGTTTTTCTACTCTGTTTATATTAGTTTTGCACATACAATGTCAAACTGCCCTTGAGCTCTCTTCCAAGGCATCCTTTTAACGCTGCTGCAAAGTCAGGGCTCCTGTGCGGCCCGCAACACTGTGGCAATACTGTCTGGTAGATTGTCAGGGTGGAAGATCTAATGTGTTGTTTACCTCAGGGTTCCTGAGCAGGCAAGCTGCACAATAGTCTGCTTTGACTATGGGTTGGGAACAAGCACGGTTCTTAGCTTGTGATTATTTTTCATTTTGATCAGCAAAAAGCTGATCACGTTTTTCAATCTTCACCTTGCTTCACGTGAGGCAGTCCAGTAGGCTGATCTTCCATACACAGTATGCTGCAGGTTCAGGGTGCTGTTTATAGGGCAGAGATTTGGTTTAGAAAAGGACCCAGTGCTGCATACTTCTTTTATTAATTCATTAGTATAGAAGGTAAGGTTCATTATTCGGTCACATTTTTGCAACTTTCTTGAGAGAGATGTTTTTGAACACTTTTTATTTCTAAATATAAAATTGAGAGATAGCTACAGCAGTTCTTGGTATAATGGTATTACGTGCTTCTGCAGAGGGACATCTTTAAAATAGGATGTGCTCAGTTTCAAAATCTATACAGCTGGAGGACAAACACAAGTCATCTCCCAAAACAAGGCTTATCTTGAAACAGATGGTCTGTTGAGCAGGTATATACCATCAATGGTGCTTAGTTACAGAAATTGCCAAGTGTAGAAATGGAGCCTACCAAGTAATTTGTGTGTATATCTGGTTCCTTGGAAAACAGCACGGGAAAGAGAGTGACTTTTCTCCAACTTAAATGACAAGCTGGTAAGCAGGAACTGTGCTCTGCAAATAGATGTTGAATAGTTTACATCTTAATATATCTTGTCAATTCATGGGACAATATTTTATGTGGTGTTCTCCAATTTGGAAGACTTGATTAGATTGAGAAAACACATTACTGTGATTCATTACTTTTTAGGATTATTTTTAACAGAATTAAATGAGATATATATACAATTTAAGTAAATATGTTGAGTGAAAATTTCATAAAAGCCTAGTGTCATTTAATAAGGATTTTTGGGATTTTAAAAGACTTAGGATTGGTTAGTGAGATCCCAATGAGCAGACTGTTTCTGTGAAACTGGGGCTTCCTACTGATTACTCCTCTTGATTTTGATCTTTTTGTTTTGTTTATCACAAATGAGAGGGGAAGTATATTTTTATTCTCAACTTTCAGGCATTCCCATACTAATCCCACTATGCTGTGATTTGAAAGCTTTTAATCACTAGATTTTGAAACCGTAATTGAAAATAGTAAATTTAAAGATGGAAGGTAATTTATATATCAGTATTGCTTTGCACTGTCTGTGTAAAAAAGGTGCATGTGTTTTTTCTCTTGAAAATATTTGACCTATTGGCAGCCTGATAATAGAAACTGTTCTTGGTAGGGGCATACAATAGTTAGGTTTTCTAGTGTTGGGGATCAGCAAAGCTCCAGGGCTTTGCCTGTCCCCCTGGGGTCCAGTGTCACCCCCAAAGTCCCACAAGAAGGCTTTGCCATCGAGATGAGCCTTTGGGAAAAACTGCTCCCACTCCTGGGTGAACAGCAAGCACCAAAGAAATGAGAAGCTGAATGTTTGAAGTGTTTTAGAAAGATAGGCTTGTAGTTTAAAATTTGCCTCATATGTTAATATGGGACCAAGATGGAGATTTTTGGGAGTTGGTCATTTCTTCTTCCCTATGTTCCTTCCCTGCTCCCCTTCTTCTTCCCTTCTTCTATGACCTCAGTTCCTATCAGGTAGTGATTGGTAGAGAGAATTTAGTTTAGAAAAGACCTGTTAATAATGGTAATAGTTATTGGACTTATAAACATAATAATGTACGTAGAATCATTCTATTTGTTGATAAACCTTATAAAAACCCTCTGTACTGTTCTACTTCGGCCATTTTCGGCACCTGGAATCAGTGGTAACACTGTGTTCCAGAACTTTAGATAACTTTAGAATAAACAACCTGAAGCAGCCCTGAAGTCGTTTGTTATTTTGTCCCTGA
>VZRF01011206.1:1042815-1180422 GCA_013396875.1 Vireo altiloquus | reverse complement strand
GTCCGAGCTCCCCCCTCGGCTGTCCGCGCTCCCCGATGACGCCGCCCCCCGGACCGCCCGCGGGGACCGCCCAGTCCGGCCGCCGCGCTTGCCACGCTCCGCGCTCCACCCTCGGCTATCTGCGCTGCCGGATGACCACGCCCTGTCCCGGCCGCTTGTGTGACGCGCGCTGGGGCTGCGAGATCCCCCCACATCTAGAAATTATTTTTCTGGTTTATGTACTAAATATAAGATTTGTGTATGAATTACTGTATCTTTCATATGAAGTTTTATTATGGCATTAGATGGATTTATATGTATGTATAATATAAGCAAGGCTACTATTTTCAACTAGTGCTTAATAGTTTTTTGGAACCTATTTTCCAGATGCTTGTGACTTGCCGCTTGGATTCATAAGAAATTAAATACTTAATGGCTGATCTTTCTCTTCAGGTTACTTGTGACTCTCTTTAAGCTTTAATTGGAAAATTATAATGTTAAGCCATTTCCAAATCCAAAGCTATGACCATACTTTCTTAAGAAAAAAAAAAAACGGCAACCAGTATTTGTGGAAGGTACACCACTTTCCAGATAGACTTGAAATGCAGCTCCATAGGATTATTATTAACTGAGAGAGGTGTTTTTTTCTGTAGGTGTCGTTGCTGTGGCCTCTGTGATGAACTCTGTACCTGACCTGGAGTTGTGCATAATTCCATATAACTCATTTGTAATACAGATACTTTAAATCAAGACTGTTGTATCATCAAAGTTAGGACAAGTATCACTTGTGCTTTCCTGTTGTATGAATTTGGAATATTTTAGCAATTAAGTTGTCAGTATTATTTTATGCAAGGTTACCCAAATAAAATTCTGAAATAATATTTATATTTTGCAGTCATGCTGCAAGGCTTATGAATACATGGGATACATAATGGAAAAGGAACAAGCATATAAGGATGCAGCAATAAATTACGAGATGGCCTGGAAATACGGAAACCAGACGAATCCAACAGTAGGCATGTATAATATATATCTTATAAGGATGATTTTGGGCACTATGGTAGGAAGGAAACAACTGCCTTTTACTGGAAAGACTGCTTCTAATTTTCCATAGAAATAAAGTATTACTGGTTTTCCTCACATAAAAACCACAAATGTTTAAAGGTGTACTGAACAGTCGCTTGGAAAGTCTCCATGGCAAGAGGTAGCAGCTTTATGATACTTCAGAAGTTTCTGCTTACTGTTTTACTGCAAGGTTGGATCTGAAACAGTTTTAGTTGGCTGTTTGTGAACACCTTTCTCTGGATGTACAGCATTAACTTTAATAATATATTTACAGTAATCTACTATATACTGTCTGTAGTAGAGTCTTTTATAATAATATATATATAAGATGGTGGCAGGTCATTGATTATATAATTTTTGATTCAAAATTCAAGTTATCTATATGGATCAGGTTTTATATACATAAGTGAGGATTTAAAAATTAAGTTATTTTAAATGTCTTTATCGGTTTAAAAAATGGCCAACTGAAAAGCTGAGGGACTAGTCAAGTTCCAGATTGGTTAATAAATTGAAATTTGCACTAAATTGTCACATATCAAGACTGTTTAAATGTAGGAAACCCTTTTTGAAAAGGATGCATAGGATAACATGATATTTTCTTACTCAACACCTAGAATCTGTCTGTAGGTCCCAAGGCTGCTGGCTGACACAAATTCTATTCCAGGATTTGGGATGTGTTTATTGCCCCTTGGAAATATGTAAAACTTCTAGTCTTTAACCTGTGGTCTTTCTTTGTGCCTTGTGGTTTTTTTTAATGTTAGGATGAGATAGCCTTTGTCATCAGCTGAAAAACAGTGTTTTTAAAAAAAATATTTTAACTGTTATGCACATGAAGAGCCAAACATTTTGTTTCTTTTCCTTTAACTGCTGGATGCTGCAATAGTTTGGTTCATGGTTTTATCTAATAGGATCCATAGCTTAAAGTAGAGTTTTATTAATAGCACTAAATATTTGTGGGTTAGCTCCTGCTTTTATAAAACAGTTCTGAAAATGCACATACATGGATGGATTACCAAAACTGGATGTTAGCATATGTACTGTGAGTCAAAAAATTAGGAGAGTCAAACCCCAGAGTAAGGCTTGTATCAAAATAGAAATAAAAATTACTGATAGAAATCTGACTTAGGTTAAATGGAAAAATCTATAGATATCTAAGTATGAGTTTGGGTGCAGATGCAGATTTTCCTAGATGTTCCTGTAGACTGAGCCATGGTGGTTGTTGCTAAAATATTACAATTGTTAATCAAATAAAATGTATTAGAAAGAAGTTTTTATAGTAAAAAGTTGTGATTTCTTGTGTTTGTACAGAACATAGATCAAGACTTTCCATTTTTTATTTTGAAATCCTCTAGAGAGTGGTAATTCAATAAGTTACAAAACCTTTTGATGGAGACAGGAGAGTTCCTTAATGAAATTAAACTGTGAAATAATTTTGCATACAAAGGAGAGTATAATATTGAAGAGACAATGTGCACCTGTTTCTAGTTTTGCATTACAGCATTGCGAGGATTGTCATGCATTAGAACAAAAATGGTTAAAGCAGCATGAATTTCCATCTGGCAAGGAAAGCCATACAAACTGATATCAGATCCCGTATTTGCCAGTGAGGATAAATTCAAAATGAAAGCTACATAATTTCAAATTTTGTAAATTGCATGCTTATAATGATGTTTTCTCAGGCCTGGTCTCTGTCCAGGCTGATATACTTGAGCTTTACCTCTTAGGTTGGAAGTATCAGCCTGGCATGTTGCTATGCGACTTAGCTATTCCATGTGACTTTTTATATCAGTGGTCTGCTGACAGTGGAACTGAACAGTATTTTAATTCCTTAGTTTGTTATCCGTTTTTTTTTTCCACTTTTGTCCTTTAATAATGGAATTACCTTTAAAGAGGGACACTGTATTGCAGGCCACAGTGAGAAACTCTGTGGGATACCATGGTAATTGAAAGTTCAAGTCAACCATTATGTATTCTTTGTAGTAGCACATGCTCTCCAGAATAATGTCTCCTTTTGATTCAGACATAACTATCAGTGTGTAAAGGACTTTTATTTACTACTTGAAGTGACTTTCAGTGGAAATTTTGATCATTACCAGGCTTATATAAGAGAACAGTAGAAAAAAAACCATACTAACTTTAAAAACACACAGTGACCCAAAATAAATTCAAATATGGTATTTTTGTTACTCGTTACAGAAACTGAAATTGTTGCCTTTCCTCTCCCTCCTCTTTCCTCATCCCTTTAATTACAGGATACAAGTTGGCTTTCAATTACCTGAAAGGGAAGAGATACGTTGATGCAATCGATGTGTGCCATAAGGTAGAATTTGTATATATCTTTAATAGTCTGTCTCCTGTAGCAACATTCTTTTACATAATGAACCTTCTTTTTTAGATTTCTAAAATACACAGTTGAATGTCAGAAAGGTGCCCTATCTAATAAGTTTGATTAAATATCCTTTTCATAATCTGCTCTGTCTTGAGCTCCATGCAACCAGATCAATTCAAGAATTAAGTGACTGGCTGTCATATATGAAGGGATATTCAAATGGCACCACCTTCTTTTGGCCATGTGGTTGCAACTTGGTAAATCCATACAGAAGTATAGCTGAAAAAGTTTATCAAATCAAATATTAGTATCAGAAGACACTGTTAGAAAGTAACTTGAAGTATTATCATTGTATGGTCCAAATGTAAGTAGAGCAGATGCAGAGCAAGAGGAAAGGCTATTATTAAAGAAGCAGAGTGAACATTGTGAATTAATAATTATTCCTATTAATAATAAAATAAATTAAATTTGCTCTTTTTGGGAGAAATAAAGATAGCTATAAAGGGCAAAATGAATGGGAGGATAAGAGAGAAGAGGGAATTGAAGGGAAGAAGATGAAGTAGGTAGAATGTACTAAGAAAGAGCATAAGGGAGTACAAATATAAAGGTAGTTCATCATTGCAGAGAAAGTACACTTAAAACCTCAGAAATGTCTCCAGAGGTCCCTTCTGATTCAAGCCACCTGAAGGCTTTAGCCCTTTACACCTCTTTTGCACCAAGGTGAAAGGACAGTGGAAATGAGGCCAAGTGTCTTTGATAGAGCTAGTTTTGACTTGCATATGAGGTAATCTCTATCCACAATTAAATACTTGTGCATTCTTAAAACAAACTTGCCATGTTGTTATTTTAGTTTTAAAATGTGTAAGATCAGTGATGAGGGGGATTACCAACTCAGAACTTTTGGGTTGTATTGTCTTTTGACAGGTCCTTAAAGCACATCCAGACTATCCAAAGATCAGGAAGGAAATACTGGACAAGGCTCGTGCATCTCTAAGAAACTGAATTTCTTTTTTGTATGACTCATAGACTTCTGTTAATCAGACTTTGGAAGCTATGAATGAAATACTGCAGTGACAGAGACCATGTCAGCAAAAATGTACTGTGGATATGGTGAATTTTATTATATTAGAGATCTGGATTATTTTCAAGAAAAATCTGCAGCCCTGAAAGAAATTGTATTTGTTCTCATTCAGGAAAGGATACCACTCCCATGTGTGTTATTTAAAGTGTCATCCTAACAAAGTGTTATCAGCATTATAAAAATGTTTTGAACATATAACTCAATATTTTGTTGTGTTTATTTGAAATAACACTAAAACAACGTGTCTTATCTAGTGGAGGTGCATTGTTAAGATGCTGGATTTCAGTTTGTGTAAACTATTACTTTGTAATTACAGTGTAATCTTTATTAGTACAGGTGTATTTCTAAATTATGAGGGGGTTTTATTTCTACCTATATTAAAGGCATGCTTTATTTTTAAAAACATCTTGAAAACAGCTGTGTGCATTATTCTTAATTAAATTTACATTTTTAAATAAAAAAGTAACAGTCAAAATTTAGATCCTTTAGATATGTGAGTATTTAGTAAAGACTTTCATAGATCATACAGGTTTTACACAGAATTGACTTTCTGCTCATGCTGTTATCCACCTGTCAGATTCCCATGAAGAGAAATGTTCTTAATTTGTAGTATTTAGTCTTTCAGCATTGTATATGTAGACCATGGAGTCACATATGCAGAAATTGGAACTCATTTTGTTTAATCTCTATAAAACATCTTTATGGAAAATGACTTATATTACCAGGAATTGTGAGCTTGTCTCACATACAGAAGATACCTGTGAATCTTTAGGGGAGCAGTAGCATGTCATGGATGAGTGAAGGGAAGGAGAAAGATCAGGTTTCTTTTCACTGATGCAGAATTTTTGAAAAAACACTGTTGCACTGCTGTATTAAGTTTTCAAACAGCACTTGTTGCATATGTCTTACCTGAAAAGTAATGTTTTGGTGCGAAAAGGGAATTCTTAATGGTACTGGTTAAATTTCTGTATTTTATAAGCAATTTGAGTTTTTAAGCTTTTCCTGTTGACATTGTGTGAAGTCACTTTCAGTTTGATTTTTGGGTTTCTTTTTAGGACAACTCAATGTTAAGGCTACAAAAGGGAGCCTGTTTACAGTTGTATGTAATGCTGCTTATCAATAACTGGGTGGTGTATCTTGGGTAACTTTTTTGCCTTGTTTCCTGAATACATTGAGGTGCATCACTTGGACAATGGTGCTGCCTGCTGGCGATTGCTAGGTCCTGCATTCCGGTAACTTGGGAGCTGTTGGTCAGCTAAACTAAAATGAATAGATGCATCTCAGGACTATAATACTTCTACAAGATTTGTGTGAATTTTAGAATTGAGAAAAGACTCAAATAAGTGGCCTCTTCTTCCCTAGGGATCCTTGAAACTTACGGTGTTGCTTTGTCCCCTGTGTTTGAGCACTGTCCCTCAGTGTGTACATGACTGTACCAGGCAAAATACAAGCCCCTCGTTTTTAGCATGTGAGTTTTGCAGCATGACAGAGCTCAGGCAAGGAAGATTTAGTATCCTAGGGAAGAACTGATAGTATGGGAGTGGAATGAGGAACATGGAAAGATTTGGAAAATGCTGAGGCTGAGGGGAACTCTGACAGGTGGGCTGTGGAGGTCAGTAGGCTATAAATTCTTAAAATATGCTCTTGGGTGGGTTTTTTTCCACTATTAAAAAATGAGTACTTATTGAGGCAGTTTCTAGTAAAAAAGCATTTCTTTGTACACAGCCTTACTCATGCAGGATCAATGCATTGTTACTTCCTGGATGGTATAGGAATAGCATTTAGCTGAAGTTTCAAATAAAATAGGTGCAAGATGTTTTCAAAATAGGCAAGACATCTGCATCTGATTTTGTTGATCTCATAAGATAGACTTTAGCCTTTCATAAGATGGGTGTGACAGAATAAGTCATGGTAAGATACAGAAATTAGTTGATAGAAATTGAACTGAGACTTTAGGCTTTCTGTGGCTAATTTTTGGTGAAGAGTTTTATGTATACACCATGCAGGTAAGATTTCTGTATTCCCAGTAGCCATCTTGAGCATATCCAGGCACTGGTGTCTTTTTATAGATGAGGTCTTCTAAAATAAGAGTACAAATGAGACACATCTTTGGATTTCAATTTAAAAAAAAAAGCTCTAAGTCTTTAAAAAAATATCTTGCTTTAATATAATCTCAGAAGAAATAAATGCCCTTTCCATATCCTTTTTGGTTTATATAAGCCAATTTAAGTTTTCCTTTGCTTATTTTCTTTTTTTACTTTCTCTGCAGAAGAAATGGTTTGGTGTCATTCCTCTCTGCTTTTACTGTTTCTTACTTTATAAATGCATGTTCTGGTAGTTTGGTGGGGGGTTTTAGCTCCTTAATAAATGGATTTGAATGGAAGAGACTTCTGGGATGGAGGGGAGTCAGTAATGCTAATTTCAAAGCCCTGAACTCTTCAGTGTGATGTTGCTTAGCAACCTATCTTCCAGTTTTGCTTTGATGAATAAAAGAGGAGAGAGAAGCTGTGGTTTCTATTGATTCATTCACTGAAACTGAAAATCTAAGCATCTTGTAGCTATAGCAACATAAGCCATAGGTGTCTCTTCCTCTTCTGTCTTGACCCCCTTTCATCTGCAGGTACAGAATGCCTAGAATATCTTCTAGAAGAAATGAATGACTTTTGGTAATACTGTACTAGATAATATTCTCTGTTTTAATTTGCTACCCTTTTTTTCAGATTTGTACCAATGCTAGAAAGATGGCCTAGGGAGTATCATTAGGCAAAAATGATTATTTTAGTATAAATAGCTAAAAATAACTAACCTAGTAAGACTTTTAGCAAAAATAGAGCAGAAGGAATTTGAAGGGTTTTTCCCCTTTTTCTGGACTAGGTTTGACTATTGCAAATAATTTCTCAAATATGGCTACAATAATTTTTAGAAAGGCTGTAGACTTCCTGAAGTCAGGCAGCTCTGGTTTAGTGACCTAAACTTTAGTCTTTTTATTCATTAGATGAGTGAGTAATTTTATAAACATACTTTAAACAGAGCTTATAACTTTAGACAATTTGCTGAATATTTTCTGAATGACTTAACTTTGAAAGGTGACATTTCAGGGAAGTCTCAATAGTGCCAGTAGATTCTGGCTCTTCAGAAGTTGATGATAAAGAATTCATGAATGTGTTCCATATACAAGGCTTAACAGGGAAAAACTAGAAAAAGAACTTCAGGAAATATTTCACTAGCAAGTACTTCTCCGTCAGTTTATTACTATGCCACTTTTCAAAGATCTCAACAGTGATTTTGCTATCTGGCTTCATTTGCTCTCTGGTTTTACCTCGTGCTTCATTTTGCAGTGAAATTAGAGTTCTGTGGTTTTTGCAATATTGACCTGCCATTAAATTTTGAGAATTGGACCATTACTGCAAAAATCTCATACTTTTGTGTCTGCTGAAATTTGCTAATTATGTGACATGGTGCTTGCTGGAAGAGAAGCTATGTGAATGGTCTATGTCTTGTTTGGAAGTGGGGGTTTTTTTCATACTGTTCTTGATATTTGGTTGGGCTTGGGTGTTTGGGGTTTTTTGTGATATTTTTAAAGGAGTCAGTAGGCCTGTTAATGCAGCCTGTATTCTGGAAAACAGCAGGTTTTTCAAAGGCCACACTAGAAATTTCCCTCACTTGAATTTTGTGCTACAAAAGTTGAACACTGGCTGTGCCTTTCTCAGGGGATGTAGTGCTAAGTGCAGTTTAAACATCAGCTGTCAAAAGTCATATGGAAGGATTTTAACATCCTAGAAATAACAACATATGAACTGTGAGAGATTTTGGTCTAAAGCTTATTAAGTGTTCCTGGGCACATATTAATTCCTAAAAGAACTGGTATCACCATTTTTGGCACTGCGATGACACAAATCTACTGCCAACTCCCCTTGTACTTGCTGAGCACCTTTAGGTACCTGCGGTTCAGCAGCTCAAATAAAGAAATTTTGAAGTGCCAGGGTGAGACGCTGATTGTGCTGCTATTATTAAAGAGTAGGAGGAAGGGGAGACTCTACACTCTGTTACAGGAGTGCAAATACCACTTTTGGGTTTTTCTCCCCCACATTAAACGATGGTTCTGTAGAAAAGTGATTTTGGTATCTATCTCTCTGAGAAAGTGCATTGTGAAGAGAGGGAGCTCACTGTGATATCCCTTGTCCCAGTCCGTGATCTCACCTCAGAGGGATTTTGTGTTCTGTTTCCCAGCCATGTGAACCAGGCGTTCTTGGTCAACCCCGCGCTGCACCCGGTAACACTTGGGTGGTTGAAGCCAGCCCCGCAGCCGCTGCCGTGCCGCCCTCGCAGTGCCGTGCGGCGCTGGGTGCGCGCTCTGTCCCGAGCCCCGAGTGGCGGCGCGGGATGGGCGCAGCGGCTCCCCGTGCGCGCCCCCGCTGCCNGCCCGGCTCCGGCCTCCCGGGGCTCCGGTGCCGCCCGCGCGGCAGCGCCTTCGCCGTGCTCCCGCCGGACGAGGTGAGTGGGGGAGTCTCGGGAGGCACCGCGCGGCTCCGCTCCTTCGTGGCCTCTCCAAGGGCTGCGGCCGTCGGCGGAGCAGCGTTTGGTGCCGCTTCTCGTCCGCTCGCCGCAGCCCGTGCGGGCGCGCCCGCCGGGGCTCAGCAGGCGGGCGGGCGCCGTGAGGTGAGGGAGCGGTCCTGGGTCGAGCACGGGGCCGGGGCTGCCCCGGGTGTCCCCCTCAGCCGACCCTTGGCGCGCACGCTCCACGCGCGGTCCCCTCAGATCCCACCGAGGCCGGCGGCCCCAGGGGCCTTCCCGGGGCCGGGACAACACGGCCCTGAGAGCTCCGCTCCCGGCGAACGTGGAGTGGGCGAAGAGCCCAGGCTGTCTCCTGTGGGAGCTCCGGGAGGTGTCGGCCGGATGCACTGTCCAAACCGAAGGTATTGACCGAGGGAGGTGTCTCTGCCACGTACGGATCCCGCCCAAGGGTTTGCCCACAGTACCGCATTGATTCGGGGCGGCAGCGTGATACCAGTTGTGTACATTGCCGGCTAACTCTGGTGTGTCTCATCGTATACGAAGGGCTTTTAAAGAGTTACCGCATTGTCTCTGCCCTCCGGCGGTTTGTTAGTCTTCTGCACAGCAGGTGACAATACTTAGACAATGTTTGCTTAGGTCTGGAGAACTGACTGAAGAAGTGTTATTTTAAATTTAAAAAGTTTAGTGTAGTGGATTTTTTTTTTTGACTTTGTGTAAAATATTATTTTACAAAGAATTTATTAATAAATTTTTTGTTGGTTAAATAAATTTCTTACTGGATAACAGATTTATGTATGCATCTCAGTCGTTTGTACATGTTAGTCTTCTGTAACAAAAAGACCTCTTGTTAAAAATAATTACAAATTATATTGATTAATTCAATCTTGACTAAAGCCAGTGGTACGCTGCTGAACTGCCAGACTTAGAGCCAGAGACAAAGCAGCCAACTTACAGGGTTTGGTTTCCTTTTTTAGCCAGGTTTGCTCAATGGCTTGGTCAATTTGGCATCTGGTACTGTCATCTCAAGGCTTCTCAATAACAGAGCAAAGTAAAAATTAAGTTAGTTACAGAGAGCCTGAATTGCTATTTTTGTTGTACTGTGGGGAAGAGCAGACCAGTTTTCCTCCTCCTTGTAACTGCTATTGCCACTTAACTTGTCCCTTTTTTGGGGTGGAGTAATACCAGAAGCAGCCCGGATATCTTGAGCTCTGTCACAAAAGGAACAAGATATAATTGCCCTCTCTGTGACGTTTCCCCAGTATCTGTGGTTTTAGGTAACATACTGTGTTGGTTTGAGACAATTTTTTTTTTGCTTTGCCCAAGTTTGCTGCTTGGTTTGCTTATTCCAAGAGCTGTTATCTAGTCCAGGGCTTTCTCTTTTTTTTTTAATCAAAGTAGAGAATCATGTTCATGATATGAAATGATGATCAGTTGCCTGCCAACTCTTAAGAGTTTCTCATCCTCATCTGCTCATTGTTGTGCCTGTCTTCTAAAAGATCTGAAAGTGCCTCAAGTTTCTGAACCATAAAGGGCTAGATTTTTTTCAGTCATGTAAGGCATGGATTTATTCACTTGCTGTCTATCTTACTATTGTCTGATTTTCCCTAAGACTCTCTGAGTTCATGTGCCTTAGGAAATAGTTCTGCTTAAAAACAGAGAAATCATATCACAAAACTGACAATGATTTAGCAATTAAATTCTGGAGTCAAGTGACTAACTACAGTGGACTAACATTATTCAGCAGTGAAATGTAGCTGGAAAAGAGACACTGAAGTGGGTAGAGGCAGAAAGTGAAGACACCTATGGGAGCTTCCAACAAAGATTATTTTAGCAGTCACTGACTCAGTAAATCTCAATAAATCTCCCATGAGGAGACTTTCTTTACTCTTATCACTTTAACAAAAGTTTTAGGCCTGTGATTTCAAGACTGCACTTAATACTTGGATGTTTTTGTTATCTTTGAAATGTCCCTATAATCAGGAAAACAAACAAAAGTCCTCTGGTTATGGTCCAGACATTATCTTCTGGTGCTTAAATGAAAATGAGACACTAATCCTTCTAAGTTAAAACAGCACTTCACAGCTGCTATCATGCTCCCTTTTCATCATGGCATTTTTGGGGACAGTCAAAAATAATTTTAACTGCAGCCCAAAACAATCTGACCAAGGGAAAAAAAGGAAAATACAGAGTTGAGTGAAATTTAAATTTGAGATAAGTGCATGACATGTACCAGATCTGTAAAAATAAGCCTTTTTTAAAAATAAGGTTTTTTATAATATATGATTACTGTATATTTTTACTGTGCTATCACTTGTCAAAGGGAACTCTCTCTCTCTCTACCTATCACTTGCAGTGCTTGGCAGTAGAAAAACAATAGTAGTGCTAATTTGGAAAGAGCATGTGAAAGTTTGAGTTTGAAGCACTTCTGTTAGAATACATAGAAGGAAGTTTGGTGATGGTTTGTTTGGGGTTTTTCCCCATTTATTTTTTTGATCTAAATGAAACTGCTGAAGGAGTTAGTTAGTTTTGACTAAGTCATGTTTCAGCAAGCTGTTCTATGCTGCTGTTGCTCAGAACTTCTTAGCCTTCTTCAGTATGCTCATCCAGAAGGTACAGCTGCTCATTTCTCTGTAATAATCAGTGAGGCAGGTTACATCCAGTATTTGCTAGAATTACTTGTGCCATAAATGTTTCTAAAATGAAGGCTCAGTAACTGAAGACACTCAGTATTCCTCTTACAACTTTTTTTCAGGAGTAGAACCACACTTCTACTGGCTGAGCTTCAGAGAATGTACCTGGAGAAATAGCACTTGGGGCTAGTGAATTTCTGTTTCTTTTGGGTGTATGTACCCTATTTAGGAGTGCATTCAGTAGGAATTCTGAGTGGAACAGATAAGCAAGTGTGGAGATAGAAACTAGCTGGCTGATTCTGTTTCTCATTTTCATATCTTTAGTCTTTAACTTCTGTACATTTCATTTTATCATCTGTTTATTTATTTAAGTCAAGGGCTAGTGTTCTTGTAAACACTAGCATAGTTTGCTAAACTTAAGCAACTTGTTTAATTATCCCCAGTTTCTGAAGTGCTTTTGAATGGTTTTGATTCTATGAAGAACCTTCATGCTCCATATAAAGCTAAATCTTTATGAAAGGTTCATTCTGAATTGGATGTTTCTTAGTCTGTCACCAAAGGTGCTCATGTGAATGGATGTTCCTCTGGGATGTACTTCTAGGAAGTGCAAACAGTTTCGTTAAGTGATTTATTTATTTGCCGGTAGAAAAAAGCATCAATTTCCATGGTGGTAGAAGATGATAATATCATTAACCAAACTGATTATTTCAGTAACTAATATTTTAGTAGCATTTACATCAAAACTCAGGCAAAGAAAAAAAAAAGCCCTGTCTAGAATTTCAGATTCAGAAATACCAGTAGTGGAAGTAGCACTTCTTACAGTTAAAGTATCCTGAAGCATATTGGTCAGACTTTGCTAATTTGGTGAGAATAGTTGATCATTAGTGTCAGGTTTGTTTGGTTTTTTCCTAAAGTATTTGCTCAGCACCTTTATTCGCACACCCACCTTCTGATGAAGGGACTATAAGGTTTGAGGAAGACATTGTATACTTTGATAACAAGGAAAAATAGACAAGCTTTTTATGAGACTGTGCTTCTGGAATTGTAGAAGAATTGGATTAAGTTGAAGCCAAGTTATGTAGTTAAATAGTTTGGATTAGAATAATTCTGAAGCATTTTTCCCTATTTTTCCCAATTTTTAGTATTTTTGATTTGGTTTGATTTTAGTATTTTTATGGTTTTTTTAGGTTTTTATGTTCTATTAGCAATATTGTCAGGAAACATTTGAAACCTGTTTAACATTCTGATAAAAGAAAAGTAGATTTTAAAATATTCTTTTTCAAAAAGCTGAAGTCAAGTGTACTGTTGATACTAACCCCAATGAATTTTGTCTCACTCACATGGTTTGAAATAATTTCTGCTGATTTGGGTTAATGATACTTTCACTTTTTTATAAAAGATGATTCTCTACAGTGTTGTTCAGATCAAGCTAACAAAAAAAAATCAGAGTCTTCTTGTTGGCTACATTAGTGAGGCTTTCTTGTAAGAGTTTTTGCAGACAGTCTGACATCAGAACCAGTGGGTGGCATAATGTAACATAGGCTGCATTGAATTCTCACACTGCCCATGTGATGTGGTTTGAAGTAGTGTGGCAGCTGCTTTTTGGCGCTTTAAGAAGACTTTTGTAGTACATTTTAGTTTCCCAGTTATTTTCTTCCTAAAAAAAAAAATAATCCAACTTCAGATGTTTAGGGCTAGTAATTTCAAAGCACTGTAAGAATCCAGACTACTATTAGTGAAAATAGCACTAATGAATAGAAGATTAAACACTTGGCTAAACAGTCACCCCAGGGAGTTTAATCATGCCACATATTTCTTCAGCATGTCCTGGAGGATTGAATAGTAGCTTGGTCTGTGTTTACTGACACATTGCTGTGCCATGAAAATGCAAGAGGCATTTGTGGGGAATAAAGATTGTATTTCTGACTACAAAATTATCCTGGTAAAAACACTAAGTAAGATACAGCTTTCATGGCAAAAGTTCTTTGGACAATGTAGCTTCTGTTCTGGAAACTGCTGCTTTTTTGTGCAACAAAGAACTCTTCTCTTATTGTAAGCAATATCCCTATCAGATATTTTGTCAACAAAGCTACACTCAGCATTTGTCTATATCAAAAGGTTTTGCTGTATGCTTGTGGCAATCAAGCCTCTGTCCACTTGGTGTTAGCTGCACATACTATTCCAAGGCTGTCACTTGATCCTTTCTTAAAGAAATATCACTTGCCCTTGTTTCAGTGCAGGGCCTGCTGCCATGTATGCTAGTAGAGTGTACTAATCCACACTGAAAGGGTTAAGTTGTATTGCTGTCTCTCACAGTCCACTTAACTCAAGGGAGTTGTCTTTTCTAGGGACAGACACATTTCATCTGTGTGTTGTGGCAGCATGCTCCACATGTCTCTTGTTTCTAAGGTGTCTTATGAAATCATGTATTTCAAATATATATATAGATGATGCCTTAAATGCCTACCTAGAAACAGAGACTAGACAGGAATAGAGAAAAAATGGTGGTATTTATTTGAAAGGCCTTCGGAGGTACACTTTTGGGCTCCAGAGGGTCCTTCCTCAGTGGATCTTAAAATGGATGACAGGTCATGAGTTCCTCACACCCCTATATCAACATAAATTCACCAACCAGAACCCCAGCCTGGGTTCATTACAATGAAGTAATTTCCCCAAGCTTGCCCCCTTCTCCCCAAGATGATGGTTTACAGTTCTTGTTCTGGGTGTCCTTGGAGAGCGAGCTGGAGAGGTTTTGTTATGTCTATCTTCACATAAGAGAACAGCACTTAACAAGCTACAGGAAACTTCACAGTTACACTAGCAGTACAGGATTTGAAAAATATAAAAGCTAAATCCTAAGGCATCATAGATGGATATAGGTATACATATAAAGATGTTTTCTGTTTTTTCCATTTCAGGAGGATATATTCATATTGCTTATTGATTTCTAAGCTTTAAGATTTGCTGGTATCTTATGTGCTTGTGCATGGTGCACTGAGAAACAGTAATGTGATTTTCTTTTTGATGGTGTTAGGAAAGCATTCCTGGTTAGCAACCTGCAGAGGCTGTAGCCCCTGCAATGCTGGGTGCTAGTCTGTACATATGGTTGATGTTTTACATTTCATATTGCATTTTCATGGCAAGGTTAAGAGGTGAGGATGACTGCACAGGTGGCCTCTGTGATAAGAGACATGGGGCTGCCTCCCTACCTCCACACACTCATCCAGGGCTGGACACAGCTGATTCCAGCCAGCTGTAAAACAGACCCACTGTTGGCCAAAGCCAGGCCACCCAGTGTGGCAGGTGGTGCCTCTGTGATGAGGTATTTAAGAAAGGGTAAAAAATACTGCACAGCAGCTGAGAGAAAGAGCAGTGAGAAAAATGTGAAACCTTGCAGAAACCAAGGTCAGTGAAGGAGGGGAGTAGGTATTCCAGGTAGTGGAGCAGATATTCCCCCTGCAGCTCATAGAGAAGACTGCAGTGAAGAAGAATTTCTCTCCAGCTCATGAAGGACCTGGAGGAGCTATCCACTCTGCAGCCTGTGCAGCACCTCAGGCCACAGCAGGTGGATATACCCTGAAGAAAGCTTCAGCCAATGGGAGAGACCATGCAGGGGCAAGATCCTGGCAGGAACTGCCACCCATGGATGGCCTATGCTGGAGCAGTTTATGCTGAAGTACTGCACAGAGAGAACCCATGCTGGAGCAGGAGAAAAGTGTGCAGAGGAAGACATGCTAGAGATAAAGTCTTACAAGCTAACCACAGCCCTCATTATTCATTCCTTCTGCACCACTAGGCAGAAAGGAGATAGAGGAATTGGAAATGAAGCAGTGAAGCTGAGCCAGGGGAGGTAGTTTTAGCCTTTGTTTCTCACCATCCTACTCCATTTTGAATTGGCAGTAAATTCAAATTCATCTTTAGAAGTCTGTTTTCCCTGTGACAGTAACTGCTAAGTGCATGCTGTCCTTAGCTCAACCCATGTGATTTTTCATCTTACTTTGTTCCCACTGTCATGTTGAGGATGGAAAGTGAGAGAGTGGCTGGGTTGGTGTCTGGCAGCCAGTCAAGATCAACCCACCAGACACTGTGAGAAAAAAAGACATTTTTCAACCTGGCAGTTTGGTAATTTGGTTGCAATCCTTTCATTGGGAAAGAAAGTTTTTATTTGTAGTCTTCCACTATAAAGGTATTGGTATTGTGGTTCAAACGTTTCAGCAGTAAGGAAAAAATGGGAAAATAATATATGACACGGACAGAAGTGAACTGGTTTGTTTGGTTTGTTTTTTTTTAAATTTTGTAAGTTGTGAAGCATGTTTGTGGTACCTTTTAGTATGATCTAGTATGCTTCCTCTTTGCACTCTTTTGACAATAACTCTATTGTAAAAACACTGTAGTTTGAATGTATGGGTTTATTAAGCTGACATAAGCTTTGAAATACAGTATAATGTGAAGGAATCCAGATGCTTAGTTTCTCTTGCACATACGGTAAGGAAACCAGGTGAGGGGTGGGGTTTTTTTTGTTTTCTCTGACTTGTATCTCTTCCTGGGTATATATTACTCCAATTAAGATCTACTTGTATTTCAGAGGAATAAATAGAAAAGTAGTGTTTTGCAATTTTGTGGTCAGTAGTTAGCAAGTGGGAACTAACTGTGGCTTTTAGCTAGATGCTATTTATTTCTCTTCTGGATTCACATACATGCAATTTAGACAAAAATGAAGCTATTCCCTGAATAGCTATTCCAGCTATTCAGGCTGGTTGCAGAATGTATCCCCTTGTAAACTGCCAGTTTGGCAGAGAGAATTTAATTCACATCACTTAGATTTTGGTAGTCCTCAGATGTCTTTCATAGTTTCATCTTTGAAAGCAACTGAATAATTACTTGTCTGTGAAAAAAATAGTGTCAGAAACTTTAAAATTGTTGAAATAAGTTGATTGAGATGTCTTTCCTATCTTTATCATTTACTTGCCATGTGGCTCTTTCTGACATGCAGCTTGATCTAATGTATTGATTCCACTTGTTTTTCTTCTGTCCCATCATCAAACTAAAATTCCCTGCTTTTACAAGACTTTATACAACACTTTCTTCTAATTTTGAACAACCTAATTGAAGAAAATAAATATGAAGTAGTGGCACTGTGTAGAAATAATGTTTTATTCTTGATGGTATGCCTGGTTTCTAGTTCTTCTATATGAAGTGTATTTTAAAAATGAAAACCAAAACAAAAAACAGGGAAAGGGCATTTTGGCTATCTTATAGATAGGTTTGATGTATCTTTAAAGTATGTAGCATGCATAATATTTGAGTCTTGGGAGTTGGGAATTAATTCCTCTCCATTAATTTCCTATGGCTTTACATCGTTAAATATATTAGATGTCTAAATGAATACTATTTGTTTTAATTTACAGGTGTTATAATTTCAAGAAATGCTGTGACATATTTGAAGAACAACACTCTCAAAAACATCTGTTGTGTGAAAATTTTTAAAACTAGAATGGCCTTGAAAAAGACACCTAAACTATTTAAGACATTTTTTCACTGGAAACTTTGGAAGTTTAGCATTATTGTGTTTGTCTTTCTGGTATTTTTATTTTTATTACAAAGAGAAGTGGGTGTTCAAGATTTTAAGGATGAAGCAGGGATTGAGCCAGTTGTTGGAAAGAAAAGTCATGTATTAGGCCTTGTCTTAAATGCTATGAACAATATCAAAGGTGCAAAGCCAAAAATGCAGATAAAAGCACCTGTTAGGCAAACTAAGATTCCTGGAGAGAGACACTGTTTGCCAGGGCACTATACTCCAGTGGAACTAAAACCTTTTCTAGATCGGCCTCTTCAAGATCCTAATGCTCCTGGAGCTTCTGGAAAAGCATTTAAAACCATCAACTTAAATTCAGAAGAACAGAAAGAAAAACAGGTTGGAGAAGAGAAACACTGTTTTAATGCATTTGCAAGTGATAGGATTTCTTTACACAGGGATCTTGGGCCAGACACTCGACCTCCTGAGTAAGTTTAAATGTGTATGTCTTATAGTTGAAAAACTTCTCAGAAATTCAGACTGCAAAGTGATTTGAGAGTTCAGCAGTAGGCGACAGTTTAGGAAAGTCTCCTAGCTGTACATAATGATTGGCTGTACATAATGATCCACAGTGCCAAAGCCAAGAATGTTTAGAAAAGCTCACTTCTTTTCATGGTTTTGAATTCAAAGTAACCATATTTAAATAAGGTGTTCTGCTTTTGCCTTTAAGCTAAAATTTCTGAGTAGCTTTCAGGAAGCCTGCTAAGTTTTACGTAGAAGAAAACTAAGAATGTGGTTTCAACCTTTTTCCAATTTAAACACCACCCCGCATTTTTTTTAGTATTCAGTGTTAATAAAACCACTGGCATAATTTAATAAATTCGGAGTTGTAAACTGTTGAGCAAGGTAATGGAAGAGCTCAGCAGCAATCTTGTAGTATTGAAAAATTTTAGAAATATAGACTGTAGGACTTGGGGACAGTGGGTTTTAGTTATGAGCAGTGTCTGTCAGTGTCAGTGAAATGCTGTCAGCCATCTGTGCCACAAGTGGCTAAACTTACTGATGGTACACGTGGTGCAGCTCACCATAATCTTTCCTAGAGCATAACTGGGGAGATTTTGCTTGTGTATTTTGTGAGGCAATGACTGTAGTTATTACCTTGGGGTGTCCTCCAATGCCTAAAGCTGACAGGCAATAAACAATGTTTTATGTGCAACTTATGAATACAGAATACAGCATTGTCATCTTGACTTGCCATTGGATCTAAAATTATGTTTAGGATATGTCAGTCTTGAAAAACTGTGGGTTTAAAATTGTATCCCTTCAATGGGATATGCTGCCCTAAGGATTACATAGTATTGCTACAAAACTTTGAAATTTGAATTAGGTTATATTTTTCCTTGCAAACTCTGCATTTTTCTAATAAATATTCTTCTTTGTATTCTTATGTTTCAGAAGTAATGGTGACTTTTGAGTCAGCTCAATCAGTACCTGCTGCTCTCAATAGAATAATATTTTTTCCTGAAGAAGGCCTGGGTGTTATATAAAATGAACTCAAATGTGTGTGAGACAGAAGCAGAACTAAATTGTTCAAGTGGAATTCTCAGTCATGATATTTTTTTTAAATATTCTAAACAGCTGCTCCAGTTAAAGTACCTTCCTTTGCACTCCAGAACTAGGATAGAAAGTAGAGAAGCAGAACTATTTAATGTTCATAGTTAAAAAGCATTGTACTAGAAAGAAAAGTTTCTTTTAAGAGTTTGAGTAAAAACTTACTGTCCATTTTGTAACCCCTGACACTTTCTAATCTGTAGATGTATTGAACAAAAGTTTAAGCGCTGCCCACCATTGCCAACCACAAGCATTATCATAGTTTTCCATAATGAAGCGTGGTCAACTCTGCTCAGAACTGTTCACAGTGTGATGTACACATCTCCTGCCATACTGCTGAAGGAGGTTATTTTGGTTGATGATGCCAGTGTAGATGGTAAGAAGTCTTTCTGGTTTTGCATAATTTTCTGGGTTTTTTTAATTGAAGACATGTTAAAATTGCAGATAAATTGGCTAAGAGGATGTCTCCTTACCACTGTTGACATGTATAAAAGTATTCTAAGTGATCTTGTTTCTTTCTTTTTTTTTTTTAATATAAAATCGCCCTCCCCAATCGTATTTTTCCATAAGGTAGTCAAATATGAAATTCTTGTGCTCTAAAAGGTTTTTAAACCCCATATCTATTTTTCCCAATTCTGAAGCAGTTAAATCAGCATAACTGCTTGCATGACAAGTAGCTTTGTAATTTATGTTTCAAATCAATTGCAATTTGTAGAACAAAGTATCCAAGTATAAATTGGCCAGAGTTGTAGTAATTTACATTTTATCATAGTGGCTGTCTTTATGCAAATTAATTTCATTAATATGAAGGGCAGTGTCTTTATTAGAAAGTAAAATTATTTAATGGAAAAATAATCTTCAACAGTCAAGCTGAATCTCAAAAATAATTAAATATATACATAGTGTATAAAAATTATAAAAACTTACAAAATGCAAGTTCAAAAAACTTTGTATGCTTAGCTTTAGGAACATGTCAATACATACATTCTTCTATTAAAGTATTTACACTTTTTTGCAAGTCTGTATTGAGTATAGTAACACACTTGGATGTGGAGTATGTTCAGTAGTACAGTTTAATACTAAGCATGGGCAGAATAAAAAAGATGATGTGGGATATTTAATGAGAGATGTGGGGTTCCTTCTCAAACTTTGAACATTTAAACAGTTTTTTATATGGCTTCTGTTGCTGTTGTAAATATTGTAGTCTTTGAAAACTCTGTAGGTGTTTCAAGCATCAAGGAAAAAATTTGCATGTTCTGCAGATAATGTAGGTATGAGATCTATTTGCTATGGAATTGATACTCAAATGATTAACACTGCAGCACAGATGTACTAGCATGTCCTTTTTTGTTCAGAATTATTTTAATGTTCCATCTCCTGTTCTCTGCCAGTCACCTCTTCCTACACCCCTACCCCCAAAAAACTCAGCCCCTAAAAATAACATCCAGCAGATAGGAATTTTTATGGCTTTGATGTTGATGTAATTTCTGGGGTTAGTGTGAGTTGTTTATCTTGTTAGCTTAATAGTGTAACATTTTGGGCAGTGGCATGTATATACACTGAGTGTCCTGACACTGATTCCTCTTTCTAGAATACCTGCATGATAAACTAGATGAATATGTGAAACAGTTTCAAATAGTTAAAGTCGTCCGTCAAAAGGAAAGAAAAGGTCTGATCACTGCACGACTCTTGGGAGCTTCAGTTGCAACAGGAGAGACCCTTACCTTTCTGGATGCTCATTGTAAGGGTAACCTGGAACTAGTCTGGTTTACAATGCTGTTGTCTTTGATTTAATGTTGCAGATTTTTTATTAATTATACATGTTAGCAATATATCATCTTTCCTACTGCTATTTCATATTCTTGAAAGTATAATTAGCAATGCTTTTTAAAAATAGTCTGTAATGGCTTGCTGGACAAGTTAAAACTTATCCTGTGTACTACTTTATAGCCAAGCAAAAAGTCAGTGTTGCCATTTTCTCCACAGGTGAATGCTTTTATGGCTGGTTAGAGCCATTGTTGGCAAGAATAGCTGAGAACCCTGTTGCTGTTGTAAGCCCTGACATTGCTTCTATAGATCTCAATACTTTTGAATTCAGTAAACCATCTCCTTACGGGCATAATCACAACAGAGGAAATTTTGATTGGAGTTTGTCATTTGGATGGGAGTCTCTTCCTAAACATGAGAATAAAAGAAGAAAGGATGAAACCTATCCAATTAGGTAAACATAATTTGAATACTATTTAAATCCTTCTGTTTTCATGGAGTTATTCTTATGAACGGCAGTTTGTAAATAAATTAGTTTTTCAGATGAGTATAATCAGACATCTTAGCATCTTAGATGTGTTTTATAATACCTTCTTTAAGAACCCATTTTAAAGTGTTCATAAAAATACAGCCTCCTTAAGATAGTCAATTGCTCTGCATTACTTCTACATACAGTGGGAATTGCTTATATTCCTAGGGGGAAGAGGCAGAGGAGGATTGTACACAGTTTTTTTTTGGAGACAGTACAGTGATTCTTTCTTCACTCACTTTACTTGAAAGAATGACAAAAAGGGTCACAGCACCCAAATACTAGGCTGATACAGTAGAGCCTTTGATGATAATTGTACCTGCTTTGTCCACAGACGGGTTACTGGTCCGTAGAGTCATAACTTTGCTCGATATCCTCCATACAGAGAAAATTTATTGGTTTTTCTGATGCTTTCTTTTACACCAGCAGTCATTAGTCTGAATGAGTTCCTAATAAATGGCAGTAAGCTGTCAAATGAGATTCTGTGTGAGCATATTTAAATGCTAGAAGTATTATCTATGCCAGGGGTATGCATCACTGTAGTGAAATACTAACAATTGCATGGAAAATTCCTAGAATAGTTGCACCATCATTTTGCATCTATATTTAAAAACCCTACTGTCTTTCTCAGTAAAATTTTGTTTTTGCAGAACACCTACTTTTGCTGGAGGTCTCTTTTCAATATCAAAAGACTACTTTGAACACATTGGAAGCTATGATGAAGAAATGGAAATATGGGGAGGTGAAAATATAGAAATGTCTTTCAGAGTAAGTTTAGCTCCCTAATTAGCAATTGTCTCTATGCTGACAGTGTACAAGGGATTTGAGAATAAATTAGTATTAGATCTTAACTCCTCTGTTCAATCAGCCAACTAGGACAAGGAAAATCGAATTACTAATTACCTGTGGGATAAAAGACAAACATGCTTACTGAACTGATTTTCATTATTTTTAGATGCTTTTAGGGTTGATATGTGAAATGTATGTTTCCAGGGTTTATCGGATTAGGAAATTCACTTAGGTTATGCCTAACATATGTACTCTTGATAGTGGTTTGATGTGTTCTGGCAAACAGTAATATTACTAATTTTTTTCCACCCCCTGAATTCTAATTGCAGTGCACTTACACGCTAAATGTTATTATTAGGTATGGCAATGTGGTGGACAGTTGGAGATCATGCCTTGCTCTGTTGTTGGCCATGTCTTTCGCAGCAAGAGTCCCCATACTTTCCCAAAAGGTACTCAGGTGATCACACGAAATCAAGTTCGCCTTGCAGAAGTGTGGATGGATGAATATAAAGAAATATTTTACCGAAGAAACACAGAGGCAGCAAAAATTGTGAAACAAGTAGGTGGTGGTGGTGGTATTAGAAATCACACTTGCTGCAGTGAAAGTTTTGGTGAGCAAAAGTTATTTATTGACAAAGTATGTAAGGATTCTAGATATTTTAATGAAAAGACAGTTCAGTTTGCTTAATGCTGTAGCCCCAACAAACATAAAAAAACTAATGTGTCTGGGTAGTGAATGTTGATTTTGTGTTGTGAGGTTTTTTTACTGGTAGTTTTTTACATACATTCTCTAAAATCTTGGGTTGTTGTATTGTGCAGGTATAGGGACTATCAGAAGAGCATGAGAGAAACTACTGAATGTAGACAATATAAACCAACTTATTTTTTGGAGTGAGAATAATGTCTTGTTAGTCTCAAGTTGCTTAGTATTTTTAGAACAACAACAGGTTTTGTTGTTCTTTAGCAGCAGAATAAAACGTATTTGATGATGGATAACCATCCTGTCTCTGTCTGCTTAAAAGTTTCAGTTATTTTCAAGGGAGGTTGGTTGGGTGTTGGCTTATTTATTTTGTAAGTTTTTTGCCCAGCTAGAATATAGAGTTTTCTTTTAGAAGCTATTTTTCCTCCTTCATGTGATGAATTTTCATTACTATTTTATCACTGAAAGCATTAGATTTCCTAGGCTAAACAAGTGAATTTTGTTTCGGAGATTCTACATTGTACTGGATATTATGCTAATTTTTTTAATTAATCCAGTTTGTTATTTCAGCTTACACTTTTAGTGAGATCAGTTAGCTTTATGGCTGTCATCAGTGTGGCCTTATTTGTACTTTCCCACTTCATGGCACTGTGTTAAAACTTTCTTGGGACTGAAGATACTTCTGTTTTTTCCATCTTGCAATGTATTTTTCTTGTAAGTGCTTTGAAATGCTGCAGGCAGGATGTCAGCAGTGTTATGACACTGACAGACAGCAGTAACTGTACTATTACAGCATTAACTAGAAAAAAGTCCACAAAGGAAGCTTAAAACTTGTGTAGTCCTACACAGAATATCACAGCTTCACGTGAGCAAAATGAATGTTAATGTATTTATCTTCCTTACTTCTCTTCCTCTAACAGAAAACATTTGGAGACATAACAAAAAGACTTGATTTAAGGCGGCGTCTGCAGTGTAAAAATTTTACCTGGTATCTCAATAATGTTTATCCAGAAGCATATGTGCCAGACCTGAATCCTTTGTTTTCTGGATATGTAAGTGGAGATCTTTATTTTCTATATTCTTCATAGTCCAGGAAGTTTACTGATCTCTTGTGCTACCTTAGCCATAGCTTTTAGACTTTAGCTGTCTTTAACTGCTCTAGGGTTTTCTGTCTTTACTCTGGACAGAGAATCTCTTCTGCATGCCTTTTATAGCTTTGTCTATGTCATTTTCATTTTTCATTTATGTCAAAAGTCATTTTCCCTGCCAAATAACTTTAGATATTGCATTGCTAAAATAAAAAAAATTAAATAGTTCTTAGCTTGAGGTGTGCATGAATTTTCAGCATGTATTTACAAATAATTTACCCTTCCTCCTGTTTTAAATATTTCATGTGTATCTGTTCAAACTGTAATTTGAATAACAGTAAGATTGTACAGAGCAGGCTAATAACTCCATGTGTGAGTTAGTTACTAGGTAGGCTTTTAATTAGAAAAGATTAACTGAGAAAACAGGATTTTTAGATTGGAGCATAGCAGAAAGTAAAAATGAACTAACAGCTGTAATTGTTGTTAAACTAAAGGTTACTTTTTTATATGACTGAGACAGTTTAAGTTTTTTTCATTCCACTCAGCTTTTTTTATCCTGATAACACCCTTTCTTCAGTTAAAAAATATAGGTAACCACATGTGTCTGGATGTTGGTGAAAACAACCATGGTGGCAAACCACTGATTATGTATTCTTGTCACGGACTTGGAGGAAATCAGGTAAAATATTTGACACCTGATTTTTACTCTCTCTCCTGCTGTAGCTTTACCATATAAAACCTTTTAATTAATTTTAGAGAAATTGACTAATTTTTAATATGCAATTTCTCTCTCTTTATCTCTTTTTTCCTTTTTTTTTTTCAATAGTTAATTCCTATATATATTGTTAAAGGGAAATTCCATACCACTCTTCATGTCATGTCCCCTTTCTAATGTTTTAACTTCAGCATACAAATTCAGATTTCAAACGCAGTTGCACTGCTTCACTTGCCCTCTCCTTTCTGTGCAAAACCTTTTCATGCCACCCTTACTCCTGTCTTGTAAGTGTTGTCTTCTTAATTCTTCCTTTCCTTATGCTTCCTCCTATTGCTTCTTTCTCTGTCACCAGGACTCGCACTGTCAAGGAGGATGTTTGTTGGAGCCCAGCCAATGGGAGGCCAAGTGTCCAGGCCTGAGCCACCTTCCCTATCATGCTTGCAGCCTCACAGTGGGAGGTCAAAGTGGCCTATCCTGTCCTGGCTAATGCAAGTGAATAATGTGATTCCATTTGTTCAAGAGGAACTCCTCTTTGGTCCCTAGCTCTTAGAGGCAGCAGTGGCGCTCTGTTCCTTCTACAATATGACTTGCAACAGATGTCAAATACTGAATGGTTCAGTCATTACTGTAATACTAATAAAAGGAACATCTCCTTCCCTTCCCAGAAATGCACACTTCTCTGTTCCCTTCAAAAATGAATAAAACGTGTCAACTGTAGATCCTTAATAATTAAAGGTCAGCAAAGGTCTAACAGTTTTTATTAGAATGTAATTGTTATCTTGCGGGGGAGAGGGTGTTAATTAATATTTTTTCAATTTTAAAAGACATCCATTGATGGCACTGTGAAAACTGAGACACATAATCATAGTCAGGTGGTACTTTCCCAACCATTTTTAATGAGAGATGGAATGCTATCTAGATTAAGAACTACCCTATTATGCTCACTTCTTACAGGATTGAATTTGGGGTTTTATTCAATTGTGGATTAATTCTCTTAGCCTTTTCACATTGTCACAGTCATTAATTTGGGAACACTGTAGAAAGACATTGTATTAAGACATCTGCTGTATGCTTCTATTGTTCTCACTTTCTAAGTTATCTTGGGCTATACTAAAACTCTGTTCTTTCAAGTGTTATGTTTTTTGTTTTCCCTCCTGCTACAGAATAACAGTCTGAATCCCTTTAAATGTCAGGCTTCAGGGAACAGATTTTGCTGATAATGCTTGCGAGCTGCGTATTTGCTTACTTAACCTTTCTCATTACAATGCTCTGCTTTCAGTTGTTCTCCATTCTTTAGCAGACTTTTAGCAGTGCAGGCTGAAATTTCCCATGTTGTCATCTTCATTCATATATTTGAAATAGGAGTAGAAGAGAGAACCTAGTTTTCAGAGTTGTACATCAGTATATTATTCTTCCTTTTTAGATTATTGGAAGCTGGAAATATGCCCATCTCAATATCCAAAATTAATAAAGTTCTAGACCAAGCTTTCAAGTCATTATTTTCAGGGCTTGCAGAGATTTTGAAGTTCCAAAAATAAATCAGGACAGATTAAGTCAGATTACCAGATTAAGAGTAAATTACTGTGTCTGAGAGCTAAATGACTAAGCAGGTCACTTCTGTCAGTACCTGTTTTAAGGACTAATATTGGTCATAGAGTCTTGAGATGCCTGTTTGTTCCTCAGTGCTATTCCCATTGTTTCCAAGGTAGTGAGGAGGTGATTGCTGACTACTGGAAAATGGAAAGCCACAGAGGGGTAACTGAGCCTGGCCATAATATTCAAAGGAAAAATATGGCAAAGGTGGCTGACATACAGAGGGAAGAAACAGTAGCAGTGAGATGTAATGTTAGGGACTCTGCTAGTTAATGTGGGAGAAAAGGAAGAGACCAGGATGTTGGTTAGGGCTGGAGGAGTAAAAGGACAGCTGTGTCTGTAACTGTTAGAAGTAAATCCCTGTTAAGACCAGAATTATAGCTGAGCCTTAAGAGTACTCTACTGTCAGGAAATCATGGTAAAATGAGCTCACAAAATACATACTTATTATTACTTTTCTAAAGGTTACCTCACAAGAGGATGTAACAGCATTATTGTTCACATATATTGTTCACATTTATTGTTGAGATCAAGCAGCAAAAACTGGCATACAGCAATCAGTATTATTTCATGTGACAACTTTTTTTTTTGGTTGCGCTAAGAAAAACCAAAATCTAGCAACAGAATTGAATGCAGATTTTTAAGAAATGCCAAAATTTAAGTTAGCCATGCAACAATCTCCACTCTTCAGTTTGTCTCCTTGGGTAATATATGGTCTGTGTGGGAATAAAATTTTGCATCGTAATACATATGCAGCAAGTGTTATTTGCAATTTATACATACAAGGATAAATTAGTATTGCATCAGTGCTAAAAACTACTTTTAGTTTTGTAAACATTTTTGAAGTGTCTGTGCTAAATAATCAGAGGAATTACTCTGTAGTCTCAAATTTTTGAATGAGAAATGTATTACTTTGTGTATGGGAATTCGAAAGGCTTAATTTGGTTTAATACTTTTCATTGTGTTTATTTACCAAAATTTTAAAAAATTATTTAAATAGTACTTTGAATATTCTGCACACCACGAAATTCGCCATAACATCCAGAAGGAGCTTTGTCTGCATGCTGCCAAGGGACCTGTGCAGCTTCGCGAGTGCACCTACAAAGGCCAGAAGACCTTTGCTGTTGGAGAGGAGCAGTGGCTGCACCAGAAGGTATATATCCTGTGCAGTGAAATGGCCTTTTTATTAGTGATCTTCGATATTAGTTAATTTTGGATTTCCAATAAAAGCAAAACCACCAAAAAACCAAAAACTCTGAAGCCAAAAAAGAGTAAGTTTGGTTTTGGCAGAAAAATGTAGATAATTTCAGTTTTTCAGTTCCAGATCAGAACTCGATGTCACTAGTAGGAATGTCACTTAAAAAAACAGTTGATATCCTTTAGTGTGTTTGTCTAGACATCCACCTGGAAGTCAATTCAGATGTTTTGTATCTTTTAAAATATTTTACAAAATTTTCCTAACAAAGCAAGTTGGCACTTGGATACTACTTATGTATTTTCTAGTCCCCTCTACACCACCTGCATGAGCTTACTCTAGCAATCAGCCTGGGGGAAGAATCGTGAGGGAAAATAGCATGCTCATTGTTTGTTCACTATTTTTTTCCTCCATTTTTTACTCACTTTAGGATCAAACTTTGTACAACAGAGCAATCCATATGTGCCTTACAGGAAATGGAGAGCACCCGAGTTTGGCATCCTGTAATCCATCAGACCCTTTCCAGAAGTGGATCTTTGGCCAGAACGATTAAGATTTGATATTATAAGCCAGAAGCATTTTACTAAAAGAACCATTCTGAACTGTGATCATATACATATACTGTATTTTTACATGATAGTTTAAATGGAAAATATTTAAACAGTTTCTTTTCCCTCTTAAGTTGGATATAAAATGTGTCATCAGTGGTTGCCTAAGAGTCTGTTATACCAAAGATAATTGGGATCCTGGTTATATTCTGTTTACAATATTGCTATGATAAGACTTTAAATGTTGACCACTGATTTATGGATCATATTAGTTCTCTTTTACCTTGGGGGCCATATGTAGGGGTTTTTTTGACATATTGTAAGTACTTCTGAAGAAAACTGATTTTCTCTCTAGAGTTACAAGAAATTATTCTCTACTGTCTAAAATGCAATACACTTTATATATATGTTTTTATGCTCAAATGGCTGACTTATGTTTTTTAATAATTTACTCAGTGAAACTTTCTGAATATTTTTTAAGTTCCTTCACTTGGAAAATTAAATATTTGACTGTCAGGTCAAAAGCCAAACAGGCCACCACATTGTGCTCAGCTTCTAGAAAGTCAGTTCTTTTGTAGTAGAAAAAAGTAATTCTCACTATGTATTTATGATTGTTTTAATGGAAAATCTGTTTATTTTGATACTAATCTTTTGTTTAGCCAAAACTTGTTGTATAGGTTTTTTTTATATTTCATGAACTTAAAATTTTTTTTACTGTTTTTGATATTAGGCTCCAGGCTGCTTAACATCCACATATTTTTTTCAGCATTCTGTTCATTATTGCTTTTAAATTACATGTTATCTACTAAACTTTTGCCCCTACCTTTTAGTGATTTATGCAATATTTACCTCACAGGTTTCTAATGTTACCCATATGTAATTTCTTATGCAAATTTCTTGTATACTGATTTTTTTTTCTTGTTTCTGTTTCCCCTTTTACAAAGGACTGATCTCAGATTTATCAGTCTGAGTGAGACCTTGGCCCTTCTAACTAGTCTGCTAATTACAGAAAGTAATATATCATAATTATATATATCATCAAAATTTTCAAACTTGTAAAGTGAAAACAACAATATTTGGCTGCATGATCAAATATAAAGCTGAGAATAGATTTGAAGGGGTGGTTATTAAAGACTGAATAGGACAAAATACACTACTAATAAATCTGTTGTTTTGTCCTAGTAAATATCATTACAGATAAATGCTAACTTAGGTCTGATGGGTGAATGGATGATGATGTGGGGTTTTTTTACTTCTGGGGGGGGAGGGAACCTGTCTGTACATAATTTAATGGTACCTGACTAATGAGTTCAGTTTCTGAATAAAAGAAGAAATCCCTTCAGTCATTATAAGTCATCTAAAAGACAAAAAAGTGAATAAGCAAGGACCAGTGATAATTTGCCAGAAGCATTAACTCTGATTTATTAGATAAGCTTGATAATGCCTTTGAGTTGTATCTCAGCTTTTGAAAGGCTTTTGGAGACAGCTGTGAGACTATCCCATGAAGTTAAAGCTGTACAACTTAAAAACTTGATACAGTGTGAACAGAGTTGTTGAAAAGAATGTACCAGGAAGGGTTATCTGTACCACTGAAACTGGAAGGTTGTGTAGAACAACACTGCACAAAGATCTGCCTGTGTCCTCTGATTACTGTTTTAATTTGGTAATGGAATACAAAGTATTATTACTTTTGCAGATAAAACCAATATTGGAAGGGCAGCAAATGTGCTTGATAAAATGGGGGAGTTGAGGAAAAACAAGAAGGCAGGTCAATGATGGAGATAACACAGAGAGCAGCTGTGCTGTGTTGAACCTCGGGAAACTTGGTGTCCAAGGAACCTGTTCTAGAAGACAAGGTATTTAGCATACCAGTTTAAAAGTACTTGTTCCTGTAGTTCTCAGTTCATGTTATACAGAAAATGCTTATTTTTAATATCACTGAAGGATCATTTTTTCATGCAACCTGTTTCTTGTACAAGTTTCTCAGATTGGGATATACATATATGAAACATCATTTATCTACTCATTATCAGGTGTGGGTTTTTTGTTTGTTTGAGGTTTTTTTAAGAGCTAACATTTCAAACCAGAGTAGAATTTAAATTACAAAGAAATGAGTGTTTTGTTGCACTTGGAGGTAGGAACCTCTTGCTAAGCAGTGCTAGAGAAGTTCCACTTAGTATTTTTTGGCTTTTTAACTGGTAATCTATGATGGTATCATAGCAGATAGAGCAATAGATGTAGTTGTTTCTTGCAGAGATTAGGTACAGCAGTTCACCTAGTTATTGTATTTTGTCTTTACATCCAGATACAGAAAGGGAAATGAATTCTGTGATTTAAAAACAGTCTTTTAAGATTTTCCTTCTAATTTTGGAGACTTCTTTTCTGGTCAAAACGTCAATAGGTCACTAGTACAAAATACATATTATGTGTATCATTTTTTAAAGGTATGTTAACTATCACAGTTCTTAAGCTGTGACATTTTAGTCTGTACCTTGCAGTACTTAGTACAGCTGTTCAGTCTTACTTGGACCCCCTACTACCCACCAGAAAAGAGGGAAGCAGATCTATAAATAGAGGAAAATTTTAAGTGACTTTTTTGTTTTGTTTGAAGATCTGAAATTAACTTTTAGGTCACACTGACTATTGCACTTCCAACTATTCATATGTGTGTGAGTGTGTACACACACACACACATATATATATATATATATAGAGTCATCATATAATAGTAGAAGAGGACTAAGAAATCTGTAAATATGACTACAGGTTTAGGAAGCTGGGTTTGGGGTTTTTTTTATACACGAATAAAAAATCAGCAGCATCTTCTGGTCATTGTAATGTTCTCTTGAAAGTGGTAATAGTTTCTAATAGGTAGAAAGGCTTGCTGAAAAATCAGTTTGTTGCAGAGGGGTTCTCTGGCTCTTCTACATCCTTTTTTTTTTAAATTTAAATCTCTTTCAATAACGTCATAATGCTCTGCCCTCACAAAGGGGACAAAGGTAAATACTGTTCCATACACAGCATGTAAAAATTGGTCCATCAATCAGATGGCTACATAAACTACTGAAGGTTACTGAACAGGTGGCATCAGTGTTAACCTCCATCTCACTGTGCTCTCATACATGCAGGGAGTAATCACAAGTGCTGAAGAAGGCTTGACTTCAGGCCAGGCCAGTTCAGCCACACTCCCAGCAGGATGAAGCAGGTCCTAAATATTTTGGGACTTGAGGGCCTGTGCCCCTCTGGGTAGTACAGCCTGTGAACAAGAGGCCCCTACTGGTTGTTCGTGGCTCTGTGGTTATGACATCATTCACTGTAGCAGGAATTCACCAGCCCACCATGGCTGAGGATTTTATTGCCCTTGGGAGTACTGTAGGGTGAGTATAGCATCCTGTGAGTACTGTTAACAGATCAACTTACAAGTGAACCTTAGAGTTAAACCTTCCTACTTCTGAATGGGCATCCTGGGATCTTGAGTTAGAACCAGTTTACAACATTTTTTGTATCAGTATTGCTTCCCAAGCCCTGGAGCAGCCCTTTTAGCCACAGTTCATGGCAATGCCAAAAGCAGTCTGAGAGCAGATGTGGGACTCCCAACAAACTAAAACCAAGTGATACCATAATTGCTGTGAGAACTTTTTTTATAATCTAGAGAACAACATCTGATCTTTATCAGGTTTTGTAAATACAAATAAATTAGCTATATATAATTTATCATATAAGCAAACTTAAGGACAACTTCTTTTTATAAAAGTACAGCTCAGTTTGAATAAATATTAAAAATATAGCAGAGATTGTGCTGTGATTGTTAACTATTTTCTTCATGAAGCTCTTTTGATCATCAGTTTTCAAAATAAGCAGTTGTCCCGAAATTTAGCAGTATTTAAATGTTGCCATTGAAACTATTTGATGTATAAAATTACTGCAAATTGTCCACCAGAGAGAGCTGTTGGAAAATGTTATTCCAACAGCTGCTGAAAACAATTGTTTCATTGCCTTATTATGAAAATTATAGGCACAGATGACTCAGGTACAATATTTCCCTGGCCAAAGAAAATTGTAGGCAGTAGTATCATTTAAGGGCAAATGGATATACCTAAGAAGGCATTTCTGTTTATTTCTTTAATTTAATTGGCATACAAATATTTAAAAACAAAACCACACACACACACAAAAATTCCACACAAACTGCTTCTCCTTATGCTATCAGAGTGTCAGGAATGGGAGAAATGCTGAAAATTTCACAGAGTGTCTTTGGAGGCTCTGCAGGTCTTGGGGAGGAGGTGCAGTCCTAATTCTGGTTCTCTTAGCTGAGAGAGGCTGTCTAGTGACTGCATAGCAGAAATGAGACGCACAATGCACTGGCAGCCAGGATGTAACGTAGAAACCTGGTTTACTTCATTGCAAACAAATGGACAATATATATTGTACAATATATAATAAAAATACAGCTGATACAAGTGCCACTAATTAACAAAAAAACTAATGTTAAGACTTAAAAATGCTCATTTTTGTAATATATACACTGCAGTAATAAGCCACAATAAATACATCAAATTTCATATCATTCATAATAAATACCGAAAATATAAATACAGAAGAATACAGTTAATTTGAATAAATTATTACAACATAAGATCTAGGTTAAGTTCTGTTGAATATTATTGTAGCTTATATTACCCTTTGGCATCTTTGATGTTATAACTTGTTTAAAAAAAGGAAATTAAAGAAATGTGTAGTTCATGAAGTTTAAAATTATTTCCATATACAGATTTAAGATGAACTTTCTTTTCCATTGCTTCTTCAAACAGTTTAAAAGCAGCAGTCCAATTAAATATCTTGCTTAACTGTTGAGACCTCCATAATTTTAGTATGCAAGATCATCTGTAATGGAAAATGTTAAGTATGTAACATAATTACTTTTCTCAGAAATTAGTAAAGTTAGAAGTAATGTACAATTACTGGCTGCAATTACACCACAATTTTTTTAGTCCCATTTGAATGGATTACGTGTCTGAAAGACCATCAACTTAAGTGCTTTTGAGTTTATGCCATGGTGTACTATTTACCACTTGCCAACACAAATTTCAAAAGCAATTTTATATTCTTGTGGGGATATATGCATGTATACAGAGAGAGATGAACCTCATACAAGACAGCATTGGACTAGACAGTGTGAATGTTGTCTGTTAAAACAAAACACTTTAAACATATAAAAGGTAATGTGTTGTTTCTGTTTGTGTTTTTTTACAAAATTTCTATTAGTTGTAGATTGAAACAAATCAAAATAACCAATTGCCATGTTTTGTGTTAACATAAACCAATATATTTATGTTAACATTAACCAATGCATTTGTATTAATAATTTTATTCGTAAAAGGCTATTACACCAGAATGCAATTTAAATTAAAAGATCAACTTTACCAAGACAATATTACAGGCTGAGGATCTTAGGAACAGTTTTGTAATCTACAGATTTTGACTATTTTTGCACTGTTAAATGTCTAGCGCTTATTTTACATCAAACACTTTTAAAACATATTTCACAAACTACACTTCAGACGTATTTCCATAGAAGTGCCTACAATCAGTCAATTAAAAGAAGTGCCTAGTTATTAAGCCTTGTCTACATGGGCATTTGAGACCTGAAGTTGTGGTATTTGTGTGAAATGGCTTGAAAAAACCCAGCATACTTGCTTCTGGTTTGAAGAGAACCAGCTGTCAGTGCACAGGATGATCTTTTCAAGAGGCTGAAAATTGGTGCTGAATCTGTATCTGAGACTCACAAATGGTTCTTTACAGTGATTCCCCCATTACCCCAGCAAGGTTAACCTTCATCCACAGCCCAACTCCAAAATTTCATTCTTGAGAACATATTTTAGAAACTTAAAATGGAGAAACCTAAAATAATTACCTGCCATAATGTACTAAGTCTCATTTGAAAATCCCAAGATAAAATGCTGATAAAAGGACATTTTTTCTTGGCTTTTAGAATCTCTTGTTAGCTGAGAAACTGGCTATATGAGAATGTGTACCTGGGAGGAGAGTTAACTAAAATGATCCTGAACTTGTCTTTGAAATTGCCATTGGCAGTGACATGGTAGCAATGCTTCTAGGGTGTTGCTTTTTCAGTTTTTTACCCCATGCATTTGGATAAGTCTTTTATTTAACAGCCACATGTATAACTCCGGTTTGGGAAAAATGTCACTTCCTGTTTCCACTGAGTTCATGTTTGGTTACAATATATTAAATAACAAAAGCAATATTATGATCTAACTTGGGCAAGCTTGTAGAGAATGTCCGTATACTGTTCCATCCTTGCTCTGAAGTGATCTTAATTTCCCTTTTTCCTTTTGTTTTTTTTTGGTTTGTTTTTTTTAGTATGCTTTACTTTTCCCTTTAGAAGAAAAATAATTCTCATCGATCTGCCTCTTGCCTTCATCTTTCTTTTCCTCTAAATTGTCCTTTCTATCCTCTCTGCACTCACTCAAGTGTTTGAAGACAAAGGATTGTCTTGATCCTTGTATCAGAACAATGATGTGCCTTTTTATCTTCCACCATTTTCCCTGTCAAGAAAAGCTAATCCCATGTTCATGGTTTGTTGGAAAAGTGAACAGTTGGAGAAGAAAGCACATGAGACAAACTTCTTTTGATTTGCTTCTACTGGACATTCATTCACGAAACAGAAGTGTTGTTGCTAAGATCCAAATTAAAATACTTGCGTAAACAAAGGAAAAAATCTGCCTTTGGACTTTTTTTTTCCCATCCACCCCCAGCCTTGGATGAAGGACTATGATCTCAGCTGAGAAGATGGAACACAGAGCAACAGGAATATGGTTTTCCAGTCGGTGGGACTTCTCTGAGGGTGGGTGTCTGTCTAACCTCAAAGACAGCAGTAGGGCAATACATATTGTAACTCTTAGAATCACAGAATGGTCTGGTTTGGAAGGGACCCTAAAGACCATTTAGTTCCAAACCCCCTTGCACCTGCCACCCACTGGATCATGTTGTTCAAAACCTGCCCAGCCTGGCTTTTCAAGATCTCGTTCCCAGCACAAAGGACAGAAGAGCTGCCCTTGTGCTCGATTTTAATGAGAAGTCTTACTGTACAAGAGACCACCCAAACACCAACAGGAAAGAAGGACGGAATTAAAATAAGAGTACACTAAGTCTGAAAAACAGGTGTTTCATTAATTAGATGTTCACATAAAAAGTAAAATTCTTGGTATCAGCCATTAGGGTAGCAGAAAACTCCTCAAGGATAACTTTCCTCCTTAAGTAGAAACAATACTCTGACACATTTATTAGCCATAAAATTAAAAGCTGCCTTGGATTTAGGAAAGGGAAGAGACGGTGAAGAGGAAGAACTTGTGAAAAACTCAAGCATGTGTTCACTCAGACATCTTTAAAACTACACTGCACTTCTTCATCACTTCACAATATTTATACTTTGGATTTGACACTTCTTGGAGAAAATGGACAAAAATTTGCACATGGACAATAATTACAAAGAATAGCAACATTAAGAATATTAAAAAAACCTTGAAACACTGAAAAGGCAAATGCTGAGATTTCTCATACCAAGGAACACGTAAGTGAACTAGACTCTGTTTTGAAAATAACAGCTTTCTACCATTTTAAAAAAATAGGAATCAGATTTAGTATTTTAGAAATAAATTCTATAGAATATATTCTCTGACTTAATTCTAGATTTTCAAAGTATTTTACATCAACTGTCCTGCAACCATAATAAAGCAGATGATGATAAAATTACTCTTTAGTCTCAGCAGGAAAGCCTAACACCCCCAAATGCTTAAGGATTTTCCCTACCCTCTTTTGTTCCTGACTGTTTCAGGAAATAAAACAACTGGCACAATGAACATTGGTTTATACAACTCACGAGCTGTAACAGTGGAGATCCTTATTTAGCAAATGCCTTTTAAAAGGATATAATGGGTCTCTCTTGCTTTGCTACAGGAGCAGCCTAGACAAGGAGTTTCAACTGAGAGAATTCAGCTGGCAAAAGAAGACAACATGCAGAGGAATAAGAGGAGTACTGTCTGTTGCTGCCAAGTATGGTGTTGCAGGAAAACTACAATCTTGCTGCTCAAATGTTAAGCACTAGACAGGTAAATGTTGTATATTCAACACAGCTTTTATTCTAATTTTTCACTGTGAAATTTACTCTTAACATCTGCTCATTAATCCAGTCCCAGGAAGGAGAGCTTATTTTAGCTGTGTTTCACATTAGTGAAAAATTTCTGGTCCCTTCTGAGCTGGACTGGGCTTCGTTTGGAAAGTGGCATAGTGTGCAGTACAAAAATTTTGTTATGATGCCAAAACATGAGAATAAAATGGTATTTTACCTGTTCTACAGAATTATGTTTTATCACAAAATCTCGAAGTACATTACAAACCAGAGCACAGAGAATGCAATGACACAACAGGACAAAGGCAAAGCCAACAGAACCAAAGTCTCCTCTGTCTGAGCCCAGTATCTCTCTCCAGTGTATCACATTTCTATCTGTCAGGAATATGTGAACTCATAAAAACCATTACACATGCTCTGTTTTGTATACAAATACATGTATACCATCTTTAACAAAGCAGCTGTGTTTATGCAGGTACTCCCTGGGAGGCAGGGAAAGCAACATGATCAGTTTGTTAGCACATTTACTGAAATAAAACATCCACATCAGGCTAGAAACTGGATCTGGACTGGGATCAGTCAGCAATCTAGTGAGTACCAGCACCACCAATACCACACAGGATTTCTGCAGCACTTGGACTAAAGGCAGGATCCCACTGTTAACAGAGCAGGGGAGCAGCTGAACCTTACCTAAGCAAGTGATAGTTACTATGGAGTGGAACCAATGGCCTTAAAATAAATATATATCAACTCCAATTATGATTCATTAGCAGGAACTAGAAAAATTGTAAAGCTTTACAAATCTAGAATTTTCTGATCTAAGTGGCATACAGCTCAACAAAGAATACTAGAAACTTCTGCTGACCAGCTTTTAAGGATGTTTCAATGGATGTGAGTTATAGCTCTTATGGAACAATTGCAATTGCTGTCATTGTGCCAACAAAGTGTTAATTTCATGTCTAACATCAATTAAAGCTTTATATATATTTAACAATGCACTTTTTTCTAAGAGAGGTGAAGTTCATCTTATAAGCAAAAAGGCATCTGCTTTTAGGTGCTGTTCCAGTGATGGTCTGTGTGAAAATTCTGGTTTATTTCAAGAGAGGGAAATGCTTTTGTTATGACTCATTTTTGTGAATGATGCAATATACTCACAAATACATACCTGGCTTCTTAGGAGTGTTTATCAGTAGCCAGGTATCTTGGAAATAAAGCTGATACAGACTATAAGTAAAGTAGGTATTTTCACAAATAATACACTGTGTTGATACAGAAGCAACCACTGCTAGTTATCATTTAGTAACATAATACTTTTATCACACAGAAACAGCCCAAAATGAAAGGACTGGTTATCAACATGAATATTAATCAGCTGGCATATGGGACACAGCATGTATTATTATATACTAGCCCAGAAAATAACACTACAATATTCTTCATCCCATGACTTCAGCTTGCTTTCCCTTAAATGAAGAGTATGTTTTTTGTTCTAAACAAAACATCAAAGGTTAATCAAGTGATGGGAAACTTGACTCTCACCTATTTCTACATCCTACTCTAGATTTCAGCTAAATTAACCTAACTGTTTTGGTCAGGGTTTCAACTATTTTTTTTTTCACTCTAGTCAACTTATACATGCTAGAAAATGGTTTAGCTTTGTTATTTGCTGATATGGACTTGGCTGGGCAACAGGTTTAGCCTGTACTGAAAAAAAAGAAACGTTGCTGGGTTTTTTCCTCAGTATGAGTTTATCTCTGTTAGAAGGGTTGTTGCTATTACTAATAATAGCTACTAGGAACTCTCCATGAATTATAAACAGACTTGACTTTATAACTTGCTGCAAGAACTAAAGAAGGTTTGTTTACTTTGTATGCTGAGATCAAACTTGATCACAAAACATCACATTGCATCAAAAGAAACATAGTATTAGCTACATATCACCACCTACTCAATTAGGAACTTTTTTTCAACTTAAATCTTTATTCTGCACATTTCACTTCTTGACTTCCAGGAACAAGCTACTTCAAACATGGGAAAACAGTGTAGCACAAATGCTTTATATAGTCCCTGCTCCCTCTACCTCTTTCTTACATACTGCTTGCTATCCTATCCTGCAGGCTTTGGATTATTTGACTGTATTCAGCCCTGATGCCCCAATGGCATGGAACATACACATCCAAATACTCAGAAGTTTTTACAGATGCTTTTATTAAGGAGGACTGGAATCAGAAATCTGTGCCAATGGAAATAGTAAATAACCATCACCTCAGTATTTAAACCTGGCTGAGATGTATTTTATCAAGTTAATTACTTACTGTGCTTGCTGATATTATTACAGATATTTTTCATGTGAAAGCACAGGGGCCAAGAAAATAATTTCTTATTGCTCAGTAAGGGCGTGAATAATAAAGCAGAAGATTTCATTTAACTTTCCCCTGAGAGAAATAACCCAGTAAAGCGTGTGTGGTTCTCCCAACACACTCTGAGGTCAAAGAGCTGCTAATGATCCTCATCTACTGTCCCAGCTCAAGCAGAAGAGATTTGTGCTTTTGGTGCTGGTGTTGAGGAGAATGCCTAATTTAAGCCTGCTGTTAAAGCAAGACCCCTATAGACACAGACTTGTTACATTTGCCCTTAGACTACCTTGAAAAGAACAATTTATTTTTAAGTACAGAACTTTAAGGACTAGCACATTTCTCTTTAAAAATCAAGGGTATTTGCTGTATGGCATTGGAGAATACAGGCACTTACCTGGCTACTCAGCCTTAGAGAACGAGACTAGAGTGGTCTGTGACTGTGAGGAACAGAGGCTATGGGAATTGCTGAGCCAGATAACCAACATGAGTGCGCTTTCCCAGGAGATGGAATACGTTGCAAGTTTGGAATCCAGTTCCTAGAGAACTAGACTTTTCAATGCAGTTCATATAAAACATGTAGGACTTCTTGTGGAAACAAGTAAATAAAAAACCTTTCCAGCTACTACATGGAGTAAAAATACATTTGCTAATTTAGCATAAATATGAGAAATCACTTTGCCCAGATTTCATATAAAAACAATTACGTTAGCTCTTTTTTTGAAAAGCATATTTTACATCAGCAGTTTTTCTACTGGAGTACTGTACATGATGTTTTAAAGAGCTTCTAACCAGAAGAGTCACTGTTACAGAGCTAAAATATACACTGTGTTTACATGCACACTGTTAACCATCTAGATTTGACACAGATAAAAACTAAGATGCTGATCCTTATTTTGACAAACAAGACAGGCCTACATTTCAACTACTTGATGTATAATAAATGAAATTTCAGTATTAGAAGAATAAAAATGCTGAAATAGATTTTGAAATCAAAATAAGGCAGTGCAGAATTACCAGTGCAGAGAAAAGCTGGTTCCTATGCCTCCTTTTCTAGACAAAAGCAAGGTTGTTTAATAAATTAAAAGTACTTTCAGTCCCATTTCATTTAAAAACAAGTGTATCACAAGGTAATGGATATCCATATGATGCACATGTTCTTTTTCTTGCAGACTTTTGCAGATACAAAATTTCTGAAGCTGTTTTTCCACACTGAATGTACTGTTTCATAGTAAGACCAAATGATACTAAATTTGAGATACAATCAGAAGTCCACAAAAGCCAGTCTCATATTTCGTAAAAATTTAGGCAATTTAGACACTTCTGCTTTTTTTTTCCGTGCTTTATTTAAACTTTGATCAGTAAGGCTCTGCTTTTATAAACTGCATACTGACATGGTCATAAACTGGCTTGGGAAAAGCATACAGGTTTTGTTACAAAGTACTTTAGGATCTTACATTGCCTCAGAGTCTGGAGCTATGGCATTTCTCCAAAGAGGTTCACAGTTCCCGCAGTTCATACAGTACTGCAAAGTGGCACTAAAGTGCGTAAGTATCTCAACGGTGGTTGGGCTGAAGGTGCTGTGCGAGCTTAAGCTACTGCTTCACCATTATATACAAGATGGTTTTTCTTTGGGGAGTGGGTATTAGTTCTGGAATGCCACTGATTTCAGTTTTAAATGGAGGATTGTCTACCTTTCTCTGTTCTAGAAGATGTAAATGCCCCCTTTCTGACCTTTCTGTTTGTCAAGAACAGTAAAAAATAGTACACTCTAAAAATGTGTTTCAAGATGATTTATCAGAAATGGTATTAAGGAAAAATAAGGAAGAATACAAGGTACTCCAGATGAAAAGTGGACATGCTCTTTGTAACTAGCTATGGATCTTCTGCTCAAATGAGCATGCTGTTCATTTTCATCAAAACATGAATCTTAAACTACCATAAATAAAATACATACAGTACAGAACAATTAAAACTTTTTTTTGTACAGTAGTTACTTTTACATTAAACTTACCATCTTTTCAGATATGTTGAAAATTAGGACTCTAAACATGATTATTTCAAAGTATCATTTTTAACAATCTTGCACAGGCCCGACAGTCAAAAACATGAAGCTTTGATTCAGATAGCTTGGCAGGTTTCACATACGTTCATAGATAGGCTACTTTGAAATATGTTGTGTGTTTTTTACTTACGTGTTTTATCAAAAAAGGATTTGATTATTTTTATTTAAATCTTTACATGAACTGGTTTTGTGCAATACCACTGTCAGTGTAGCTTGAGAAAACAAAATGTGTCTGGAACATTGACTATAGTCCAAGTGTTGTCTACCTCTTAAAAAAGTAAGTTTCTAGGAAAATCCAATGGGAGTGAATTTTAACACAGGAAGTCAGTCCTAGAATAATTTTAATATTAAACAGGTACCGTCTCTACCACTGGTGATTTGATGCACTCTTCGTGCAGTCTGCTCTTTTCTGGGAGGCTCAGTGAATTCTCAGCAGGGTGCTCTTGTACACGACTGTCACCATTCAAAGCTGAAACAAAGCCATCTTGAGAAGGACCTTTCAAGTATGAGTGAAATTCCACTGGCGGGTGACTGGGCCTATGCTCAGTGTATAAACTGTTACAGGGAGCACTGCCATCCCCTTCAGAAGATGAGCAGCAAACAATCACTGAGGGGTTTGCAGAAGGGTAATGAGGGCTGCTAAAAGTTTCCTCTGATTGCCGTGTGTAGTCAACAAACTGTTCTGAAGTCATGTTGTAAGGCACCAGAGAAAGACTACCATTCTTGACAGCATCCCTTTCAGAGTAAGTCTCACCAATCTGGTTAGCAGTGCCAGCAACGTGGTTCTCTATTTGGTAATACAGAGTTGAGGAGTTAGTATAGTATGAGGCATTTTTAGAGTGGTTTTCATGCACAGCAGTTCCATCAGAGTAGCAAAGGACAGAAGGAAGAGGCACCATATCAGCATGGGAGCTCATACTTTCTACAAAATCATCTGCTTTTTCTTCCTCCTCATCTTCCTCCTCATCTTCCTCTTCCTCTTCATCATCATCTGATTCACTAGGGGCTAAACTCTGTGTACTAGAATCTGTAACTCCACTACAAAAGCTACTCCCATCTTCCTCTTCCTCCTCTTCCCCTGGGCAGTCCAAGTCCTCGGCTGACTGGGAATGCATAACTGCAGCCGGGGGTTCGGTTTCAATCTCAAAATTTTCTGCAATTGAATATTCAACTGGATGGGGTCCTGGACTCATGGAACTACTGTGTGCACTTATCTCAGTGTGGCAGCCATTGAGTGCTGGAACTTGCTGCTCTCTATTTTTCTCCAATTCAAGTTTCATTATCGTGTGCAAAAAGTGAGTCCGTACACGGATAGGGTTAAATTCAATTCTACCTGCTGTATTGCTACACCCTTCTTTAGTGCAACCACATGGAAAAGACATACGATCCACCTTTTAAAAAAGAGAATACAGATTAACAATAGGAAGCAAAAGCCTGGTGACATGACAGAACCTAGTCAGCCTAGAGAAATACAATGCTGAAGTGGGATTCACCTTGAGAAATGCTTGTAAAATTAGTCAAAGCTACCATTCAGGGAGTCAGCCCTGGAATGTAGCAGTACTGAGAGAACAGTAAGGGGCCTGGACATGCTCCACTATTGCAGAGTAGGGAAAAAATTATTCTGTTCCATAGGTGAAAGTATTACACAGTGGAACAAAAAATAAGTAGCTTTTCAATTTCTTGATCTGCTACAGCTTTACTTCATTCTGTGCTCAAATCCAGGCAAAAGCATTATCAGAAAGCATCTTAAGATTTGGTAAAAACTATGGAAACAAGACAATTACTGAAAAACCTTTATATAGTTACCAGTGGGGACACCTGATCACAGAAAACAGGAACAAAAACTCAAGTGCATTTTAAAAGGTTACCCAGTCTTTCTAGATGCAATATTGTAAGCTCAACAGACTGGGCACAGAACTTCTACTAATACTCATCTAAAGTTTTTGAAAATGTGACTGAATCCACATGTTGGCAAGTTTGATTAGATAGCCTAAAGTCTGTAACTTTCACCTACACTGTAACACCTAAACATCAAATGTGCAGGAGAACCACAACATAATCCAGTACATCTTCCCCACATGTGGAGATGAAAACAGGAACAGCAAAGAGAATATATTATTTAAAATAGCAGAGAAAGTTTAGCTTGGATTTATGAGATGATGAAAAATGCATTCAGGAAGAAAACTCAGCTGCACAACAGCAACTCAGCAGAACTAGCAGAAATATCTTTTAGGGAACATTCTGGGACATGTACAGCTGACACTATGTAAATGTACAATATGAAATACCTCTTCAGTCTGCAGAGGAAAAACTTATCTGCTGTATTAGCAGATACCTCTTTACTGCCTACATACAAATTTATCATGCACAGATTTTAAGTATCATGCATGTTACATACAGGACAGTACCACAGAATGACATTTATTCTTTCTTATGGAGTTTGGACTCTTAATTCACATTTGGAGTGTCTGCTAATTGTCTCTAAAAGAAAACGTAATATCCCTTCTGAAATCTACAGGCTACTTATTCTTCTGTTGTCTGCATCTGCCTATTTAGATAAAGGCCTGAAAGGAGTATGAGGAGCAGAATACTTGTGTAAGAACAAAAACTACCCTAAACCATGTATGTGCCTAAAATCATAATAAAGATACTTTAGGAGATTGTTTGTATTGATTGCCCACTATATACTCTTAAAACGGGGCCTTAAAAAACTGGTTGGAGATCCACAAGTGTTATTGCCTAATACTTAATTTCCCATAGATATAACTTCACCAACAGAAAGTACACACGTGTGCATGGAAACACACCCTTCTCCCTCCCCCAGATACATAAATAATGACAATAATCTTACTTAATCAGACACTTACCTGACATTTTATGCCTGCAAGACTGCAGGTGCAAGTTTCTGGGTCGCAGAACACACGGCAGTCACAGCCACAATCCTCTCTGGACAGCCGGATGGCTCGCAGCTCGTGCTTTTCTTCCACGTCAATCTTCTTCACTCCAGAAGCTCGCAGCAATGCTCGCCGCTTTTTTGTAGGCAGGGGTTGGAGAAAGAAGTACTCATCTACTTCAGTGTTGTCTAGATCAATATCATCATCAGAAATGTCATCCAGAGTCAGTGTATTGGCTTCCTCAGATTCCACCGTACCATTCTTTGTCATCTGTTGCACAGAACAATCAACAAAGTCCTTAAACTACACTCACACGTACGTCATGTCATAGACATCAATGTGTGAAACGCATTATCAGTGTTCAAAGCTGTACATAAAAATGCTGCATGACTGCCAGGGAGTTCCAGAAAATCACCACAGATAGTGTGACCAGGCATTTCTTTCACATTTAGCCTATGATCTAAATACACTTTTTTAATACCAAGTTGGCAATGAAGGTAAGAAATTATCTGTTATTTACCTAAATTTACTGTTCATCATTAGCTGCTAGAGCTCATGCCATTCTGAAATTCTGGTCTTTTCTGTATTGTTTCACAAGGTAATTTTTGTGACCTTGATTCCTGTCTCTGAGCTCTCTGAAATTCTTAATATCCATTTTGAGATAGCAATTATACTACTGACACAGGTTCAGATTATGATGCATCACAGGTTTGTAAAATGGTATATTTTATATATTTTATTTACTACTAACTACCCTATTCTAGCCTGACAAGCTGTTTGTACAGCTGAGGTCAAAAAGCAGTATTTCCACTTAATCATCTGGGCAGACACCTATGTTTGCTTTTTGAGTTGACAATTTTAAGCCTAGAAATCACTTAATTTTGCTTCTTTCTATCTACGTTGCTTCATTCTGACCTAAGTGATTCTGTGATTCACTGTTTATTTCTGCTGTGTTTCACAATGCCGATGATTTAGCTCTTCTGAACTTCTTTCTAGCTCTCTTTGATCCTGAAAAGAACCCACTTAGCTTTGTGTTTCCATAGATTTTCGTACTTCACTAATCAGTCCAGATTATTCTTAGGTAGCTAAAAAATGAATACATTTAGCAAAAAAGGAAGTAAGTTGTTAACCTTTTGTGGAGAATCTTGAAAAAGGTTTGAAGAGGATTTGTGCTCTTTTCCTAGGAATATGAATTTTTGAGCCTCTGTAGAAACAAGTCTCTTGGTACTTTATTATTACCAATGTACAGTCTAGTTATCAAACCTTTCAAAAATTGTTTCAAAATTAAATGGCCATGAGCAAAACGTGCAGTGGCACATTCCTAACACAGCACACTTCTGTACCATATTCCTGTAACTCATCCCATATACAAAGGGGTGAATATATTCAAGGAGAAAAGAAAAAAAAATTACTGCTCTGAAGGAAGGTAAACTCACTGGTTATATTTGCCAGAAAACACAACTACAGGGTCTAGAAAAATTCGTCTACAGAGGAAATTGCTTGGGAATCAAAACTATTGAAACAAAGTAGAGAGAGACAATGACACTACAAAAAATGTATTTTTCAACATCAATTTACTCAGATTGAGCATTATTCTCCACAGCAAATGTGAAGCAACTGAAGGTATATGATTTATTTTGTCATATAATAAATATTTTATTATTGTTCTATGAAATAATTTTGCTTAAAATGGGAAAACAAACAAACAAATTCACAATGTTCATCCTGCTCTATGTAATGTTCTCAGCTGATGAGGTTGCTGATTCACACAAGACAAGGACCTGGTCTCATACATTTTTGAAGCAACCATGGTGCAACAATGTGATATTTATACACTGTTGAAGTCTCAAGACTCATTTGCATTAACAGTTTTGTGATCATTAGGCAATGAAATTCTTGGTTTTGCCTTACTTCCAGAAAATTTCACTTTGGTTTGTTATCCCAAATAAATTTTTAGGTACCAGTTTTAAATACCAATAAAATACTGAAGTCATAAGTACAATAACCTGTTTCTTCAGTATTTCAACATTCATGGGGACTTACATTGAAAAGTAAGTCTCAATTTTTGTGCTACTGTGTCATCTCCATCTAGCCATGTTTCTGTTGTGTATGAAAGCAGCCTTGAATCTTAACCATTCCACTATTTCTGCTTTTCTTATATTCCCAACTATTTCATTTTACCATTTATATTAACAGTCCATTCTTTCCACAGTCTTTTGGATCCTAACTGTCATTTATGGCATTACTGAATTACTTGACAGTGAACTCCTACTGACTGCTCACTGTTTTTGGCAACCACAGTTTTGTGCTTAGAACAACTGTGTTTTCAAAGGGAAAAAAACCCCAACAAACAACTAATTATTCCTGACTTGTAAATTCAGGCTAAAAGCAATATTCTTCCCTTTGAAGGAGAAGAGTCTTGGGCTCATGACTGGTAGTCCTTACATACAGTTTATGTGTACACATTACACTGCACAAAGAAAACTCCTGAGATCAGCAGTCATCTCTTCTTAGCAATTCAGCACCACATTTAGTTCACGCAGAGGTGTTCTGTCACTTCCACAAACCCACTGTATAAGCATTACTGCTTCTCTTTTTAATGTATTCTCCATCTTTCTTCCTAACTGCAGCCTTTGAAGTTTAGTGCCTTCATTTTATTCCACGTTTCAGTTTATCATGTCTGTTATCCCTATAACATTCAAATCCCAATCAATGTGCACATACTTCTAGCTCTTTCTTCATCTTAAATACAGGCATTTTCAAAATGTCCTCTCAAACTTCCTTCAGATTGTTTGCTTACTCCATTTTCTGTTACGCATTTCACATTACACTGCCTGGTAAAAGAGGGGGCAATAGCTCCCTAATCAGTTCTGCCAGGCCCTGGGACAATGGGAAGATTATTTACATCAGGTATTTCAATGTATTAGTTCAGTAAGGTAGGAAAAACAACATTAGAAGTCATCCTTTTTTCTCCACAATCTAGAGAGAGAGAAGTAAATCCATATAGGGATTAAATGCATCTTGAATTAGCTGCCTGAAGCTAATACCCCATCATACACACAACTCAGCCTGAATATTCCAATCCAGAATGGCACCCTTGGTTACATCTTTCCATTTTACATCAGCAAGGTAAAAGTAAGTACAGTGTATTTATGTTTCTTTGATTTCTTTGTTTGTTTAATATATAACAAGGGAATGACCTACCTTAGAAATCTGATTTCTTTAGTTTTTGATACACAAAGCTCAAACCACTCCTTAAGCAGATCACTGTTATTTAATCTAAGTATGAAACTGTGGACGAGAACAATTCTAATCCCTGCTTCTCTAATTATTTTACTATTTTATTCAATTACTGTTTAATAAAAATTAACTTTTAGGGCTCTTATCCATGAGGTGAATGCTGTAACTGGTCAGCACAAAAAGGCATCTACTGAACTATACCAATCCTCTCATGTATTTCTCCTCCTCCTCCTGCAAGTCTTAACTGCTTTGCTCCACAGCAGCAGAGCTTTAAGGACTGGACTCCAGTCATGTGCTGACTGCCACATGCATCCAGCAGGCTGGAACATCACACACATGGCATCAGCCAGCAGCCTGCCACTTCAAAGCACTTAGCTCCTGACTCCTTTGCAGGATGATTTCCTTGTTGTCTCCTCTAATTTTTTTTCTCTCCATTTTGCCACACAAAGAACAAAAGGATTAATAACATAAAAGATTCTAGCACTTCTTAAAGAAGTAACTGGATAACTACAGAGGGAGGAAGATTATCAAGAACTATCAAATACATTTTCCAGAACTTAAGGGGAACATAAGCTCTCTTGGTCATCATAATATTGCTCATCTGAATTAAACTTGATATGTAGACAGGTAAATTTCCTCATAAATCTAAAGGTTAATGTCATAACCACAGAACAAGAGTCAATGAATATGTGAAGCCTTTGGGGGAAATTAATAATTTTTTGTGCTTACTCATGTTTTCTCAAATTATTACCTGGTACCTTTCATTTGATAAGATGGCTTTTATATCCAGAATTTTCACACTCTGCTGTTAACAAGTGTTTATGCCCCTGTCAGCTGTGTTTACACCAAAGTGCTGGTACTAAATGGCCAAAGTGACTTGAAGATGATTTCACAGTCTTTATCTGCTTTTAATTAGAGTTGTTTCTTATTTGGCTCTTTGCTTTTAGAAACTAAATCAATAAAGAGTACCTAATATTATGGAAACTCAATTTCAATATATTCCTGTATTTTTATCTTTTTAAAACAAATTCTAAGGAGAGAACACTTTCTACCCACCAATTTGTATTTTAATGCAATGCAAAAATTTTTTAAAAAATCTCAGGGAGATGGAAACTAAAAATCACACTGAAAATGTTACTTTCTATCTGCATATTTGTTTTCAAATAGAAAAACCTCTGACTAAACTTTACTTCGTTTTCTCATTTTCCTCATTTTTCCGTGATGTATCTTTATGTAAATCCTGATTAGCACATTTTTATTAAATGAATGATAATTTCGCTGACATAATTGCTGACACTGTCACCTTAGAATGCCACATTTCCTTTCTTATCAATAAGAAACTATGAGAATGACCAAGCAGCTCTTCCATCTCTAGAACAGAAAATCAGCAAGGCTCTGTTTTCTTAAGCAAACAGAACATGCTCAGTGCTTTACAGTGACTCTTCACTAATTCAGCAAGTCCTGGATTTTCTTTTTATGTTTGAAATTTTGTATTCTTTTAAATGCAAGCACATAATCAGGGATGCAACTAAACTGAGATTAATGGACTAGTTTACAAAGGAAGTTTTCTGTTGCCTAGGTTTTTATACATACTCCAGATGAAGAGGAATATTTTACTCTAGTAAAAGATTTAACAACAGTAAGATGCAAATAAAGAATGCAAATAAGGCTCTCCTTATTCATTGAATAGTTATGAGAAGATTTTGCACGAACTTTATAATCTTAATAATCATCCACTCAAACAAATGACTGGGAAGCTGGAAGAACATGTATTTGGAAAACTAGCAGAAAGTATGGTCTGTGTCCCCAAAACAGGCTGGCTGAAGTGAAATAAGTTAATAAGGAAAGGAGATCCATCCCAGCCCAGAGGATGGTTAGGAAAAGATGAAGAGCCAAGCTCTAGGCCATATGGATGAGGGCTAAAAGGCCTCATCCAATCTTGCAAGGTAAATAAGATTTTTCTTGATTTATTTTCTAGCTACGAAAAGTGAAATATTTGTGTGCTTGACTATTCTCTGCTCACTCCACTGGGGGTTCCTCTCTTTGAGCTGATTCCTGGAAGTCAGCCAAGGGATCTACAGTTAGTCATCAGCTACACTGACACAGCACAATTCACACTTGATGCTCTGAAAATCTTGTGGTGTGAGATGTTACAGGTACAGCCTCTATCAAGTGATAAGTCACTAACACTCTAGTAGCCTTTGGTTTCCAACCTGTCCAAATATCTGTCTTTGATTTGCCTTTGTCCTGAGTGGTTTTATGTTTGTTCTATGACAAATTTTATAAGCTTACGATTTTATTTAAGAATCTATTTAGCTAAAAAAAAAAAGACTGAAAAAAGCAATTACAAATGTGAAAGTCATGCACACTTCCTAAAGCCTTCAGACACAGAACTCATGAACTCAGTTCATTCTATGGGAAAAATGCTTAAAGGCATTTCTTAAACTTCGAGGGTGCCACTTTGTTCTGCAGTAGAAACAGAGATCTAGAATCACAGAAGGGGATGTGCAGCAGAAGCTCAGCTACAGTTCTAAATATTGTTTTAATTACAGGATTCGTCTGAAAAAGAGTCAAAAATATATGCAACACAATCCATGACACAAAAAACCAGAAACTCTGCCACCAGTTTTAAAGTAGCAGAAGGAACACAGTCCCTTTCCCCATTCTCCTCCACTTAAATACAGTTTCTTTCCTCTCCTATGCTGTATTTAAAGGGACAGCTTTATTGGGAAGCTGGCCCCAGGAGGGCCAGTGGTACCCTGGGGTGCATCAGGAAGTGTGGCCAGCTGGCCGAGGGAGGTGATCCTGCCCCTCTGCTTGGCCACATCTGGAGTGCTGTGTTCAGTTCTGGTCTCCGCAGTTCAAGAATGGCAAGGAGCTTCTGGAGAGGGTCCAGTGGAAGCCACAAAGATGATGAGAGCTCTGAAGCATCTCTCTTCTGTGATTCTGTGAAAACTAGCCAGGATTTGTTCTGACTAGCTAACCTGATATAACTGGTTAATTTATCTTACACATTTCTTCTTTAATGGACATTTTTTGCTGAAATAGTAGACACACAATCATAAAAATTTGTATATTGCAAACGAAAACAGTTTAATACCACTGTTTCTTCCTTTTTGCCAAAGTCACTAAAGTTGGCTAAGAAAAGAAGCTCTTTCACTTTCTGTACTTATGATGTTACCATTGCCTTGTGTAACAGGGTCTGTGCACAGGCTCAGAAGGCTCATTCTCTTCCCAGCACTTCCAGACTTCTGCTGGACACCCTGTTCAAGGCTAGCTCCCACCACTCTTTCCTCTCTGTAGAAAACAGGGAGTAAACAACAATCTCCCTGTAAAGCACTTGGAGGTACTCAGCAATGGCACAGCAATGGCAGCTACAGGAGCACTTGGTATTATCAAACAAAAATGCATCTTCAGTAAAATTAAAAACCTCCAGGAAAATGCTCATTTCAATTGAAAATGCAGCTCATAGAAAGGAGATGGTTTTGTTTAACACACACACACACACCTTGGGCCTATATAGCTCTGACACTGCTCATTTACATTAAAGCAGGGATCAAAGTCTTAAGACAAGTTTTACCTTTAACTTTAGGGAATTGAGTTTTTCCTCCCTTAGATGCTCTCTCAACATCTCTCGGTGAAGCCTCTCCTGTTCCATGGCAAACTCTCCCAGTGTGTATTGGCGCACACTGTTGTGGCGAGTGGACATTCCCAGTGTGCTTCCTCCTTGGCTGGGAACACTGGTAAAGCCTTGCCTTCTCGTGAAGTAATACACAGTAACACAGTTAAAATGGACATTTTTTGTTCTCTTCCGCTTCTCTCTCTTCAGGATTGAAGATGCTGGAACAGAGGCAGATTTCAGTGTGAATGATAACTTGCAGTCAGGCAGCAGATGTGTTAAGGTAAAGGGAACTACATGAGTGACAACACCTGACTACACAGACACTGCATTCCAAGTTGTGCAGTCTAAATGAGAAGATAACATTAGAAATATTTACCATGTATGCAACCCTAGAAGCCACTACAAGGTGTTGCAGTCATTAACAAAGTCATTAACAACATTGCCTACTTCAGAACAGAAATACTTGGCCAGGAAAGCTTTTCTTTCCCATCACGTCATAAAAACATTTTATCCTTTTACCAAGAAAGCAACCAAATCCTAGTAAAAGGAACTTCTTTCACAGTGTCACCACACAGATGGGATCCGCTGACTTGCACCTCTTCCAATCCCTGCCAACAAAACAAGGTTGCCCAAGGCAGCAGAGATCCACAACTCTATAGCACTGGGTCACACTGATGGAAAAGATTAAAACCGAATTTGTGATACAATAATGTTGGAAAAACTATAAAAGCAGTATTTTTAGAGTTTAATACTGTCTCAGAAATTCACACCATGATCACCACTGAATGATGTAGGAATAATGTTGATTAGCAGTCAGACCCACTTTCTTTTTCTTTACCTTCATTCGTCTTTCTGCTGCCATCCACTGAATATGTGTGTGTGTATAGTCTAATGTGTAGAATTCAGACAAAAAATTAAATCTAGTATTTTCTAATTATTTTCTGATTCCACTCATACCTGTGCTCAGCTTTTTTTATAAACATATGCAGTAACATACAAAACTTGTTTAGAAACAAATGCTGAATTTTAACTCTTAAATATTCTTTTGGTTCTACAGACACTTAGCAACTCCTTCCCACAATACTGATCTATTGTTTCTCACTGATAACAGCTGCATGCCTTTAGAGGAAATAAAAAAAGACACACAAACCTTAGAGAAAGATAAAAGACACTCCTTGATTTTTAAAATGAGCAGTCCAATTTATTTGATTTGTAGCAAAATAGCAACAGGTTGTTGAGAATGAAGCTACTAAGTCATTGCTTTGGAGTTTACAGGCAACAACTGCAGGTGTGTGCAGCTATCAATGAGAGACCTCATTGCCAGAATTCAGGCAGTAAAATTATTTAAAGGGTGCCTGACCATTCTTGAACAGCTTGGAAGTATTCTATAAAAGCAAGAAGAGCAACACAATGTACAGCAATAATCTAGAATTCCACCATTTCTAGAGATGGGACACGCTTGGCTTCAGGTCTGGTTTCCAAACAGGTCTGGTTTATTGTCACAGGTAAAACATAATTCAGCCTCTATTACTATTATTGCGAAATGTTAATCGCCACAAATGTAAATCCATGTACTTCCACATGACATAATACTGTCAAAACCCTCAGCATCATCTACCAAACTGTGTGAAAACCAAGTATATTAGAAAATAAAGCCCTGTATCCAAATTACAGACAGTGTATCCTAATGACATTACCACAGAACTCTTTGTGGCTCACTGAATCACTGAAACAGGATAGCTTTTTCTAAATACTAATAAGCAGCTAAAAGTATGGTTTGCTATATAAATATGAGGCACTTCAGACTGGCTGCAGGTATGTTGGATTATAAATATAAAACAGATAAATAAGATCAGGTCCTGTTACTTACAGTAAAGCGTTTTACAAAAAAAGGTGTAGGATGTACAAAGGGGAACCAGAAGACAAACTCTGTTAGATTAGGCATGTTTAACTTACATCCCAGTTGAAGCAAACCTCATATCTACAGAGCTTGTAAAAGCTGTTGATAGGAAGCCTTTAGTGAAGGAAGAAGCTTATTTCATTAACAGAGAATAGTTGATAGGGATGTGTCAATTTTGCATGATATTAAATATGGTTTTAATGTGCTGCTCTTTTTCATATATACCACAGTTTCAAAACAAAACTACCTTTAATAAAACCAAGTTTTTAGCATTTGGAAGATGGGGTAATTTTCATACTGAGACATTTTCTTTCAATGTAACATAAAACAAATACTCTAAATCAGAACCTGCACTGCTGATACGCTCTAATATATAAGAAAGTGCATATTTAAAAAACTCTTTTTCTGCTGAAGGAGGTATATGAACCATTCTGGGGTGTATCCAATTTCTGATATAACAGTATCGACATTATTTGGATCTCAGCTGGATGATGCCTCTATTTCAGAATAAATACTAGCAGCTACTGAAGGGCAGGCAGCTTTTTCACCAAATAAATGAACCAGTCACAAATGAAATGAGAAATAAAACTATTGTAAAATACTCAAGGAAAGGAAAGGAATTGATTTTTTTTTTTTTATGAAGAAATTGAAGGTAATTGCACCTGCAAATCTCACAAGTTAGAAAAATCACACGAACCTTTGAATCCTCATCTGTAAACCTGAGTATCTATGACACAAGGTCTGTGTTGACAGTAATCTGGTTTAGATCTTAGCTGTGGAACTCCTGACAGGGCTGCTTTACTGGCAGGAATGACAAACACTGCAATAAAGCACTTCTGTTTTTTCAAGTCTGTCAATCTCTTTAGGGTAGAGATACTACTTTCATATTTATGGCTAAACATAAATAAATGACCCTTAAGTTTTATTCACACTACACACTAATATTAATAGCTAAATGAAGCTAAGCAGAAGAGTCTGTGATGTAGTTACTCCCAGATGAAAAAAGAGAATGTCATCTATGATAAAGATTAGATACCATGAATGAACATTTATACTATGTGGATTTTTGCCCATGTGTGTGCCATCAAAATTTAGAACATGAATTTCATGCATTGCCATACATTTATGCCTGTAAGTTCAGTCAGCAGTCTCTCAGTAAATCTGCAGATGTCATGGGCTGTTTTAAAGAACCCACTAAGGCATGTCTTCAACTTCTTTATAGTTCTCACCAGTTTCAGTAATTGAATTGTCAATGCCATACCATCAAAGCTGTTTGTTTGTGGGTATTTTTTGATATATCACTGATTAAAACTGTGTCAAACAGAATTAAGCTGAACTTCATGAAAATGTTGACACACTGTAACTGCACCATCACCAGCACTGTAAGTTCAGCACTAGATTGAAGATGTGTACTGAAGACGTGAGAGCTGACATGCATTTGCTGTAAATACTACTAAAGTTTGTGATGTTATTTATTAATGTTATAGTTCTAAGTCAGACAGATTATATGACAATCAGTATAATTAAACATGCATGTAAACATTCAGAGCCCTCAGAATACATGGGATTACTTTTTCTAAATACATCTTATCTTTCGATAGAGCTCATTAAAGGCAGTGCTAAGGCCCTGAGAAGAATTCCATGGTTACCTCCTGAATGCTACTGTCAGGACAGTGTTAGAATATATTCATATTTATGTGAATGTTGTTTACAAGAACAGATCTGGCAGGAACTGCAGGAGTTTACAGGATTGTATTTGATTACTCAAAAGCAAAGATTAGAATGTCAGCGAAGGAATGTGAGAATTGCGACCACCTTAGTTACCAAGGACACGGAAAGAAGCACAGTCAGCACTGCAAAGGCACTGTGTTCTTGCTCTATTACACTTCCTAAAAATCTCTGAGCACAGGGCTGCCTTGATGTGAGCTCAAGAATATTATTAGATATTGAATGGAAGTGTTGAACATTTTCCAACATCACGGACAAAGTGCTCTCTAAATGATTCAAACCCTTTGCTTCAAGCCCACCAAAACATAATTACCACCTTATCAAGAGGCGGGGGCATCTGTTATTTTGCATGCACTGTACCTTACACAGTATGTTCAAATCTGATGGAATCACTGCTAAGGACACTGCTTAACTCAACACAGAGCAGAAGAACACAGAAAATACCTATATTTTGATCTTTTAGAAATCATGAATATACACCCAGCAAAATTTACTCAGATTAATCAATTAGTAAGCTCCTTTCAGAATGAGGGACACAGATTGAAGAGGACTGCAAACCTTGCAGAGTCAGTTTCTAAGCAAAAACTTGGAACCTGTAATTTTAACCATAGACTGTAAATGCCAGAGTTTTCCAGAAAAGATTTAGTAAAGGCCTCCTTGCTTGGCCAGTCTCAAGTACTTCCAAGCCATCTGCCTGTGTAACAACTGCTATCAATGGATGCCACCATCATCTGTTCTCTGCAAAAAGCACAGTACTGACTCCAGGCAGGGGCTGCTGGGCTGAGAGTGGTTTTATAGCAGCTACTGGACAGATACTGTCAGCAGGAACTAGAAGTTGGGGTTTGAAATGAATGCCACCACTTTGGTGGGTGGAGATGCCAGAGGGAATAGGAATATTCATCATCACCTAAAACTGTCCTTTGGATCACACACGATACTCAACACATTTATACACTACCAGTCTGACATATTTCACAGAAGAAAACAAATACTTCCTTCTCAAGTATTAAAAATGTAATATAATTTTTAGTTCCATGTTTCAAGAATATATGGAGTTATATATTTTTGAGAGATATGTAAATATTGCAATGCATAAAATACATCAATAATCAGAGGGAAGGTTAAAAGTGTTAAGAACATAACTACCAGTACTACAGAACTATCTCTCAGATATCTGAACTCTATCTGAACAAGGTCTTCAGAACAGATATCTTTAAATAGGACTGTCAGAAATCCTCAACTGAAATAATACCAATTAGTGAAATTTTGATTTTTGGCATTTGACATTTGAATGGCTTCATTTCTGGATTGAGCAGAGCAGAGCTCAAGTTAATAACCACACACTATCTATGGCAAAAATGGCAACTGTATGTAAACAAAATTCCTAAAGGTAAGGCCGAAATAATGAAAGGAAAGCTTTTAATAGCAAACCATTGTTTAACCCAAGCATGGTTAACCCAGCCTGGAAACCCAACGTGCCCTCTGTGCTCACCCTTTTGCTCTCCTTGCTCAGGGTGTGCCTGCACAGACACACAGGAGGATGCATCTACTCCTTTTTTCTTAGTTATTAACCTCTCTCCCTCATAACAGCTCTCTTTATCCACAGCAGTTATAATTTGTTTCATATAATTTGACTGAATACATTGCTGTCATTTCTCTTTATGCACAATTCCTGGCTTATGTACTTCTCTGGCTATTGAACATACAAGGAAGCTCTAAGGTTTCCAAAATTTAAGCACACCTGTATGGCGAGCCAGGGACCTGCAGAATGGCACTATGCTTAAAAGCTCCATATCAAAGTTTTTTATTACCACAAGACCCTTTTTCAGTCACTGATTGCAATACAGTCTAGAGGTAACTGATCAGCAGTCTGTCAAGAAATTGAGATTTCAATTATTTATTCATAAGGCTGCACACAAACATCAAAAGAGGTAACTTTTATTACCATTATGCTCATTAAAATGGTTCAATTTAAAGTGGTAGCATTTTATCTACCAACAAGTACAATTTTTATCTCCCAGTGGCTAACATTAATGACATGCAAGATGGTTTACCATGAAGACTGTGTTTCCCAGATTTTTTTGTTTCAGTTTCTAGGTACTTGATCGAGAGTATTAAGATGTATTTTGAGACACAGTATGAAACAGGAGGCCCCACTAATTGACTTTTCAAAGATACTCTGAAAATAATTTTGAAGTCAAAATTGAAGAAAGTATTAATGCAAAAAAAAAAAAAAAGTTCATGAGAATAACCATAGTTTTAAAAAAGAAAACTGTTCTGCAATATGGCTCCATTGCTGCTGTCCCTTCTCACTTAGGCTTCTGTGTCACATAAATCTCCATCCCAAAGACTATTAATGGGAGAAGGGTGAATATTATGAGTAATGGCTTGAAAATAGAATTTTCTGTCAGATTTATCCTGCCTGAAGTATGTTGTACAAAGCACTGATCTGTGCTGAAATTCTGCTACCAAACACAGCAAGTAAGTACTTTCTGGGTTTGGAGCAAGACTCTTCAGTGAAGAAGGTAAGAAAAATGAGAGCCATTCAAATCACATGACGTTAGAAATTGCAGAAAGTCTTTTGTTTATCAACAGTTAATAAAAGAGAATGAAGCAATTTATATGCAGAAAAGTTTAAACACATACCTAGAAGAATGTATTCCTTTAGGAACAGACAAGGGTGAAGAAAGATACACCAATACACTGATTTTTAACAAATCAGTGTAATATATTTGTAATATATCTCAATGCCACTGGAGCACTGCAGTGCTGTAGTTATATGGAAGAAACCAGATGGTTGCCACCACCTTATTACTACCAACAGTCTCATAACAATAAGATTTTTTGCACTTTTGTATTGCAAACAAAAAATATCACTCTTATGCATTATTGGGAGACTGAAGACTCTTATGACTCTTTTCTGTGGAGGCCTGCGGCCCCTCTACCCAGGAGGCTGGTGGAATCCCCTGGAGGGATGCTATGATGGCTTAGTCCTCCCCTCTATCAAGGATAATGGAAGGTCTTTCCCTATGATCTCATTCGGTTGTTTGATTGATGTACCCCAGTTCTATCCCTCCCCTGGTCCCTTGGCCAACCCATTCCTCCTCCCCAAGACACATTCCCTATCCCCAGAACCTTCTCCCTTCCCCAGTTATCCATTGCCTTATTCCTGTTGGTCCCCGCACCCTGATCCCTCCTATGTACTGCCCTGGCCCTCATTGCACCCTGGTGTTCTCTGCCCCCTGTAGGAAAGCCACTGCACACGCTGGCTCTTTGTCCTTGTCCCTGGACTCCTCTGTGGTGCAGGACCTAATAAAGGCTCTCGTGGAATTCCAAACAAGGATCCTTCCCTGCTTCTTGCTGTTGACATGGATTAGTTCCAGCTGTGGTGTGTGCGTGTGGCCTCACCCAGTGGCTCCAGAGGAAGACGCTTCGGGAAGGTTGCGGCACCTCACCATCCAAAGCCTGCCACGACACTTTTCCACAGCTTATTGAAAGTCATGAATCAGCAGCTCTCTAACTTCTGAAATCGTGTGCCCTTTTCTCCTACCCCATACCAGGATCTTTTCCAAGAAGTGGAGAGACAGAAGCAGAGACTCCTACTGACATCTGCATATGGGGCTCAACTGTTTGGCTCAACCTGCCTGCCCATCCCACCCACAGCCCCCAGCCCTGAGAGGTGCAGAAGGAAGATCCTGGTGGGCACCACCTGCCAACACCCCCAGCCACCACCTCTTCCACCGCTGGGATAAAGTTCTGCAGCTGCTTCTGGTGCCCCATCCTTCTTCACATCAAGCTGTATTTACTTCACTCCTCGCTGAAAGTAAGCATTATTCATCCATATTTGAATTAGTGAAAAATCAGAAGATACCCCAACTCTTTCCATATTTGAAAAACTCAGGCTTTATCATACTTAGTCATCATTTATTTCTTAAATCTTGGTACCGGATATTGTCATCATTGCCCCATCTGACTCCCAAATCCCATAATAAGTAATTTTCCAAAGGGGAAAATTAGTATTTCCACTAGCAGTCCAGTGTATCCTTAAAAGCTTCATTTGTGTATGAATAAATTATAACTGATGAAATAGGTAAGCAAGAGCAATAATGTTGCTGTCAGACTGAAACAAAGCTTTCCTGACTTGCTCTCTCATACATGCAAGGCACTAGGCAGAAGCACTGTTCATCTGCCTTTCAACATCCTCCTTCTCCAAGCTGGGCAGTGGAGCTACAGCAGTGTGAAACCTGTGGGAGCCACAGCACTTCCTTCCGCGTGTTTAGTGGCTGAAACAGAATCCAAACCTCACCTAAGAAAAGCACCTGCTGAAACTGTACTCATCCATCAAATGCAAAACCTGCTTCCTAATTTTATGCAATCCTGATAGGAACGACATTTTAAGCTCATCATGTTTTTCTAAGATTTTTTTACCCGGAAAACTGGTAGTTCTTTGATTACAAAACTTAAATGATCTCAGTTCTGGCTGAACTCCAAGATACAAGCACTTTCTTCTGCTGTCTCAGCTATTCTCCTGATGTCAAAGACACATTAAAATAAATGTGAACCATATGGCTCCCCAGCAGATTACTCACACTCCTGCATCAATGAGGGCAAAGCAATTCATTGTCACTGGTACAGAAATATCTTAGGCATGTGAAAATTCCAAAAGGCTGTAAAAAACATGTGTGAAGCAGCCTTGTGGATTAAAGCTCTATCTCAGACAAGAGGAAATGCTGCATTTCTTACACTCTACTAGCCATTTGTCTGCTTTTTACATACTCAGTGTCATAGAAACCATTATGGCAAGAAGGATTAGCACCATTCTCCACCTGCTCCATGACTTTCCCATGCAGTGTTTCATCAAGTCTAACACTACAGAACAGCAAAGCCTAATCCGTCCTGGTAATCCAGGTCAAAACACTGCTTACACAAGCCAGCTTGCTTCCCAGCCCTCATAGAAAACAAAATCTAGGAAAAGGTTGTATCCAGAAATTGCTTCTACCTCTTTCTCTTACCTCTCCTTCTATCCCATTGTCTTCCAAAATGTATTTTATAAGACTTTCCATACACTCAATTTACAAGTTTCCAACCCTGAATGACAAAAGACTTTTTCTACATGCTGGAAATCCACATTAAGAGGAAACAATGTGAGATAAAATACACCCTCCAAAAGAAACATGTAGGCTTGAGGACAAAAGGTGTATTTTCTAGAATAAATTTGAATCTGGAAGTCTTGAAGGGAACTGCATATTCAGTTGTAAATTAGTGGAAATTTGAGAGAAGAGAACAATGCTGTGGAACACCACCACTTAGCCAGAACACTTCACTGCTCTTTGTAGTACTTTCCTTTAGGGTAAAGCCAAAGCTAAATTCACCTCACAGGAGGAGCTGGATGCTGGCCTAATGCTAGATTTATTTAAGTCACATTTGAAAAGGTTTTTGAAAATTACTAGCTTATAAACAAGTCTGGCATGAATACAGAGGATTTTAATTTGTATTTTAGGCATTTTACCTCACTGTCAAGAGTTTTGTCTGAAATCTCATAGAAATGTTTAATTGTTGGGATGTACACTAGAAGCTGGAACTTGACCACGAAAATTTCAGTGAAAGCTTTGTGTTTACTTCCTCAGCACCCTCTACCTTCAGAATGCTTTTTTGTGACATTCACATACTAGTCCAGTTTCTCCATTCTGCATCATCAGCCTGTGAGGAGGAGTGGAGATAGTTAAGTGCTCTCTGCCTCACCATTTCCTCTAAATGCCAGCTGCTGCTCCACAGATGATTGGTCCTGACCTTGGCCCTGGCTTTGTGAGGAGGAAAGTCCTACCAGAGATCCTTGCAGGAACACCCATGCATAACAATTGCATTTGCTGAGCTCTCCTATGACACTACAGGCAATCCTTTGTTCCATCCTATGTGTGACTTCTGTGAATGGTCATTTCATACAAATACAGCTACCCATTCAGCTGTTGGTGACTCTGCATTTGCAAACATATTTTGTGTATCTATCATGAACATCTTCCAACAAAAAAATTTTGTTTGATGCTTTCTAAACCAACAAAAACATCATGTAAGGCAAAAACTCTCTCTGTGGTTGTGTGCAAAATGCGCTAATTTATAACAGAGAACTTATTTTAAAATATAGAAACATAACTAGCTGCACGAATCATTCTAAAAACTAGTGGGAGCCTGCCTTATAACCCCTCTTTTCTATTTTTAATAATTCTCCCTACAGTAGTCCTTATTCCAGATGAAAAGATGCTGTCATGGTATACCCTGTCCTGTCACTCTGCGTGAGTTTGAGCGAAGACTTTCTACTACATTTCGCTGAATTTATTTGCATTTCTTGCTTTTTAATGCTCAGATAAGATGACTTATTTTAAAATCAAATACAAGAACTTCTCAACCTGTTAGCATTTCATAACATGAGTCAACAAATAGCAGTAAGAACATATTCCTCATTAACAAGGAAATTCCAAGCCTGGTTGCTGGCAACACAAATAACTGCAAGATGCCATCAAAAAAGGAATGCCTGCATTTAGCTACCCGTAAGTGTTTCCCCATAGTAAACCAGCACCACCACTTCTACTCCTTTTAGATTTCTATCATTAACCAGCAATTGAATATACAGCTTAAGTTGAAAGCTCAGGTAGTGTTTTGTGCTATTGACCTTACACTAAATAAAACTTTATCCTTCTATGAAAATTATTCAGGAAAAGCTACACCTTCCTAAGGATTTCATACCTTCTTTCAAGTTATGGATGGCCACATAGATGATGAAATCTCAGTATGTTAGCAACTCTAGAAAATTCAAACAGTGTTTTACAGGACATATTGAAGGAACTGCAACAGGGATGTATTTGTGTTTTCAAATTCTCCATTATCTTTAACAGCAAAATCAGGAGACAGCAAGAGCACTTAGAGACCAAAGGATTTTCTCAGAGTCCTCAGTGACCTGCCCCATTCCTAATGAAACTAAGGCATCCAACACTCTAAGGACAGGACCCTAATTAGTGGAACGGGACCTGGGATTTTGGCCACAGGACAACGTCACCCCTGACAGTGATAATGTTAATGGCAATAGAGAAATAGAGGATATCAGCCAGACTCTGTGATGGCACCACCTCCTGTTGGTGACTATCACCTTATCAGATAAACTTCTGCTGGCGATCTCAAGTGACTCTGCAGGGAAGGAAGAGAACTTGTAAAGTTTCAGCTACACGACACTGAAGCTGGAGTGGCAGAGGAAAGCAGCAGCTACTTATGTTTCTTAAGAGATGTGTCTGTGATTACTGTGCTATGGGGAGTTATCAGCAACAAAGTGCAAAAGACAGGACTTCACAAAGCCTCCACAGGTCACATTCCCATGCAATTCTGCAATTCTGCAACTTAAATTTGGGTATTTTTCTGTATCAGAAAAAAAAAACCCCATGCATTTAGAGGCAGGTTCCTCACCAAAGCAAGGAGAATCACAGAATCATCAAATTATTAATGTTGGAAAGACCTCCAAGATCATAAAATACAATTTTTGAGTGAATGCCACCATGGCCTGTAAACCACATCATGAAGTGCCATTGTTTTCTGAATAGTTCCAGGGATGGTGACTCTTCCACTTCCCTGGGGAGCCTGTTCCAATGCTTAACTACTCTCTCAGTGAAGCAGTTTTTCCTAATATCTAACCTAAACCTCTCCAGCACACTTTGAGGTCATTTCCCCTTGTCTCTGAGAAGAGACTGACCCCCACCTTGCCACAACCTTTCATGGAGTTGTAGAGAGCAGTAATGTCTCCCCTGAGCCTCCTTTTCTGCACTGAACATCTCCCAGCTCCCTCAGCCGCTCCTCATAGGATTTATGTTCCAGACCCTTCACCAGCTTCATTGCCCTTCCCTGGAAGGGCACATATTCACCCACACCTGAACTGGAGTGTGGAACCCAGTGTTCCTCAGTGCACACAACATGGGAATGGTCAAGGTGTTGTACTGACATACTGAACAGCAATTCCAGGTTTTTCAGCTTGTGGTGGAGCAGATGAAACACAGCAGTGGGGTGCCAGAACTGGAGGGAAATTTAAAGGTGCTCAAATGGCATTGTGAGTGCTCCAGCCCTGTATTCCATGTATTCCTAAGTCCTGACTAATACTGTATATGCATGCTTGGACTGCTACTTGAAGATGAACATACTTCTTTCTGATATGAAGGCAGGGCTGTGAAATGGGACAGGTATGTGGACTAGCTACTAATATGCTTTGGCATCCATTAAAGTAAATTTGCAATGACTCACAACCTGCTGAATCAAACTGAAATTGCTTCAATAGACTGAAAAAGTAAGTAAAAAACACAACAGGGATTTTATATCTGGCAGCAGTAATGAAGGCACTCCATCACCATTTGCTAAGAGATTTAAAAATATGCACACCTGTAAAAATACACTAATCAAGAAAATCAAGAAAACGCTAATGGTAAAAGTTGTCTGTTCTTTATGGACTTTACTGACTCAGATGCCTGCAACTTGGGCTAGGGATTTATTGATTTCTTGTTGCTATCTTCACTTGTTTAAATGGATATATTATAAAAGAAACTCTTTACTTATCCCTGTGTAATAGTCACAAGCAACAGCACTCAGGACCATCTCAGTCATGTGTTTTCTGCCATCACACTACAGGGTTAATTGTTTATCTTCTTGTAGTTCTGCCCCACCTGAATGATCCACACGGCTGTGTGCCTCACTTAGCAGGCAGGTTAAACTGACTTCAATGGAGCAGGATCCTTGCTAGTCTCCTGTTTATCTGACCCAATACATATCATTTCAAGGGTTATGTAAATACAGGGATGCATCAACTGTGCTAGATGGATTTATATGCAAACTGCCTGCTTGCTAAAGTGCTGATGGGGTTGTAGTTACAAGCAATTTAGAATTATCTCTTTGTCAGGTCAATTAGAAAGAAAAAAAATAAGACTTAGAGGACCGTGTTAGGATTTTTTAAAAAATTCTCAATTTAAGAATTAATATATAGACCTTGATGTTGACTACAGGTGACACAACTCTCTCTCCCTTTTCCAGTCAGTAAAAGTGAGTTTATAGTGAATTTTGTATTCACCTATATGAAAACAGACCAGAAAAAAGACAGCACACAGGACTTGACAGTGTCTCACTAAATAGAACAGAAAATGGTGTAACATGTCAAGAAATAGCTTAGGAAGATAACCTCCATCAAGGAGGCATTCAGGCATGTAACAGAGGCAAGGAATCTCGCCAGCCTTTTTTCTGCACTGGCTCTTTGCAGTCTGCTCACTGAAAAAGTCTCACAGACCTCATCCTTAAAAATATAGACTCAAATATTCAACTTAGAAATGCCTGTCTCTTGCCTTTTATTATGGAAGACTAATGAGTTTAAAGCATGAACAAAATACCTTCCAATGTACACTTGGAAGTGTTAGTACACATTACATGTGCATGTAATTTTCAGGTGAGTATCACTTAGTAGCTCTTAAGTAATAGAGGGGTTCTGTATTTGATTTCTTGGAATTGAGGCCAGTGCATCTATATTGAAGACAATACTTTTTCAAAAATAGTATCAATGCACACACAAACTATTTGTTCTTTTTATTTCTGTATCACCAACTGATATATACATATGTATTTTAAAATAATGGAATATGTATAATTTCTGTATGTGTGTGAGTGCACAAACAGATAAATATTTATTACTCTGGCCACAAATATCTCAGATAAATCATTAATCATAACACTGAAATTTCTCTTACAGAAAGGGAAGTTCCTTTAAACTAAATTATTTATTACATCAACTACAATTAAAGCTTATTGCTACATGCATGTGCTACAACTTCCAAGTTTATCCCCTGAATCACTCACTTTCATTGTATCACCTGTGTATTCACAATAAAATTGTGATCTTCTGTGTGGGTGGGAATGACTGTTTCATGTAAAAAGCCTGTTTTCAGTCTATGATGAATGATACTAACTTCAACAGATGGAAATGTTCAAATACCAGCATGCAGATAATATTGTCACCAAGATATTTCTAAATACCACCAAAGAGGTTTACTGGGTCACTTACTCCTTTGTGGCACTTCAGTAAAATACGTCCCTGACTAGCACTGCATCTTAAATACTATATAGCACCTCAAGAGTGTGCATGTAATTCCATTTGAAAAGTTGTGCCTGTCCCTCCTGTGCACAGAATGTTCCCTACCAGAGCAAAGAGGATTCAGACCCTTGCTCCAAAGGGATTCAGACCCTCGCTGCCCACTCAATGAACAGCAGCATTTGGTAGACAAAGCAGTTATAAGAACATTCTTATCACATGCTACAAATGGGATTTCTAGGCACAATCCAAACCCCTCCATTACATGGACCATGTTCTGTATGGGCCGTGATGAGGAGCCTCACCTACTCATTGGCTCACAGTTTGAAGGAGTAACTCCATAGGGGAGATCTAACTGCAACAGAGCTGAAGGAGGCAAACCCCTGCTTTTTACAACACGCAGTTCACTACTAATAAACAATATAACCACTTAAAACAAGTATCATAAACTGCAAATATAAACTGGAAATTTACTGTTCCCAGAAATATATGCTGCAAATGTGGCTTTGCTGACTTAAGACCAAATTCTTATTTACACACAAAATTACTGTGAAGGACAGAGATATCCTCTGCTACCTGAAAAATAGAAACTACTGAAATAATGTGTACCATATACAACAGTCATTAGTTCCAAATAAAAGAAAGCTAGTATTTTTTTTTAGAGAAGAACACTCACCAATACTGTATTACAGAGAGCTGACAGCTGCAATACATTTACCTAAGGAAAATAAACAAACTGAGCTAAAGCACTTTCCCTACAGTACCTGTTTGAAATATCTGAACACAACTCCCAACTTTAACTACAAACAGCTACATTATTCAAATAGCAAATAAGTAGGAGCTTCCAAGAGACTTCAAACTTTTACAATAACAAATAGCCAAACAGATAAGAAGTCAAAAGAACGCAAGTTTATTTTACTAAGTCACTTGGAGCAAGTCACAAACTGAACATCACAGAGAGTCTGTTTTTTGATCTGTTCAATTAAAAATCATCATGCTTATCTAATCACAAAATTCGTTTTATTTTGAGAAACAGGAATAATTCTTTAGGTACACAGAGTTAATACTTACGGGTAAAATGATTAGAAGTGGATGGATTGACACTATCACCACTGTCAGCACTTTCACTGCTAGAAATGTCATCATCTGATTCCCGCACAGAGGAACAAGGTGAGGAGCCATCAACTTCTTCAAACTTCCTCTTTAAAATTCCACTCATTTCTGCAATGCTGTCAACATGCACCTGTAACAGGAACAGAGGCAATGAGGCACTGAAACATCCAGCTGCAGAATATGCAATCAGAACCTCCAAAGTAATTTTCATTTCAAAATAGCAGTAAATTGCCACCTTACTAGTCTTGAATAATCATTTAACATGAAATTACACGACTAATTAGAGAAAGTGAAGCCACAGAGAAGAAAAAAAGTCTTAAATCCTACTCTAGCTTGACATGTATGGAGATGGTTACTTCACTAAAATAATCTGTAACAGGTTACTTTCAGGGAGTATTTTTCCCACAATGTCAACAGCATCCCTGTCTTCTGGTTTTCAAACAAAGAAAAAAATGACTTGGTCCCTCCCTTGGCTGCCACGGGAGGAAGGAATGTTCACAATCAGAGATAAATTAAGAAGAAATCATCCTGAACACTACAGTTCCCATTGCTAAATGTATGTGACATAACCACTGTTCACATCACCCTTTAAGAATTCCATCTAGTAATTCCAATAATTCAGACAGATAAAAGACAGTGAAAACACAAAGACCATATATACTAATTTGTGCTCAATAAATTTGGATTTCAGAAGTTATCCACACCAGTTAGAGACACCAACTGCCTCCCAAATGTTCTCCTCTCCCAGCCACCATGGGTTTATGAAAAGCAAGTCCCCCTTGATTAACCTGATCTCCTCCTGTGACAAGGTTACCTGCCTAGTGGTTGTGGCAAAGGCTGGGCATGTTGTCCACCTGGACTTTATTAAAGTATTTGACATTTCCCACAGCATCCTCATGGAGAAACTGGCTGCTTACATCTTGGATGGGCTGAAAAACTGGCTGGCTGAATGGCCCAGAGAGTGGTGGGGAATGGAATTAAATTCAACTGGTGGCTGGTCACTAGTGGTGTTTCCCAGGGCTCAGATGAGGCCAGTCCTGTTTAAATGTCTTTATGTGGACAAGGGGATCAAGTGTCCCCTCAGTTAGTCTGCAGAGGACACTAAGCTGGGCATGAGTGCAAAGGAGGACAATGAAACTCCTGAAGGTCTAGAAAGTGACTCATATGAGGAGCAGCTGAGAGCTGGGGTGTCCAGTCTGGAGAAAAGGACCTCACCACTCTAAAACTCCCTGAAAGGACTTTTTAGCCAGGTGGGTGCTGGCTAAACAGATAACAAGTGACAGGGTAACAGGAAATGGCCTCAAGCTATGCCACGGGAGGTTCAGATTGGATATTGGGAAAGGTTTCTTCAATGAAAGGATGGTCAAGCATGGGAATGAGCTGCCCAGGGAAGTCAGCCCCGAGTCACTGTTCCTGGAGGTATTTAAAAGACATGTAGATGTGGCATTTGGGGACATGGTTTAGTGGTGGACTTGTGAGGTCAGGTTAATGGTTGGACTCAATGATCTTGGAAGTCTTTTCCAATCTAAACTATACTGTGATACCAAAATTAAGAAATTAAGTGCCTAATACGTTCCTGAAGTTGAGCAGAATATTATAAAGCTAAGTATTTAAGCTGTTGGAGTCAGGAAAAGCTTGGGAACTTTTCCTGCTCCTCTGGTTGTTTGCTTTACCCTCAGAGCTCCTCAAAAAAGGCTTGGCCTGCGAACCAAGCTCNCCTGGAGGTCACAGCGCAGTCTGTGCCTCTGAAACTTTGATAAGAACAAGAAATAAACAAGCTTTGAAACAGCAGAAAGAAGCCTCATTTCATCTTTTCAGGACATGGGACACTGAAACAAGGAACACAGCCGGGCCAGATGTCAGGGTCCAGGGAATAACACCTCCCCCCTGGCACAAGCACAAATGAAGCAGCATGTCCTGGTTCCAGCCAGGATAGGGTTAATTTTTGCAGTAGCCTGGAGGGGGCATGGCCAGGACACCAGGTTATTCTGTATCACCTGACATCATTACTGGGGGCAGGGGGAAGGGAGTCTTTTCTGGGGAGCAGAGGTTCCTCATGGCTCCAATTCCAAGCTGGCAGAAGCAGGGGGGGTAGCATGGAGAGGAAGTGGTTTGGTGTTGTTTTGGGTTTCTACAGTGAGCAATAACATTTATTTTCTTGTATCCTCTGTCATTACTATTGTTGCCCTAACTGTTCCTTTTCTTATCTCATTGCCATCTCCAGTAGACTGTTCTTATCTCAACCCATGATGTTCACCTTTTGTGCCCCCAATTCTCCTCTCCAGCAACGGGGAGGGAGAGTGTGGGACCGAGTGAGTGGCAGCATGGTTTGGAGAGTTTCTGTGGGAGCACTAAATTGGGGAGTACTCCTCCTGAACCATGACACAGCAGAGGTGAAAGTATTGCATGCAATTAACTAACTGAGGAGAGAGCAAGAACAGCTGAAGCCTGCCCAGGGGACACAGAGCTGCCACCATCACCGCAGCACTGCAAAGACAAACACTCGTAACACTTATTCAGGCAAAAAGTTTGTCTGGGATTGATGACACACTCATGGGATTGATGTCCCTGCCAGGGACACAGAGCCCAGCGCTACGGACTCGACACAGGGTTCTGCCAAACCCCACTGAAAGCAAGAAATAAAAAATGTATTTACATTGCTCAAGAAAAAGAAATCTCAGAAAATTTAAAATCTCTACAGCTACCTTTAGGACTCATTAATTCTGAACCAGTCACATTCTGCTCCTTCCAGGAAGCTGAACTAGATACCCTCCAGAACTCCCAAGCAACATTTCTATGGCTTTATGTTTAAAAACCCAATATATCTGTGAGGAAGCTTGCACAAGCTGGGCTAAATAATTACTAAAGAAGACAAGGCTACGGTAGAGATTCCAGCACTGGCCAAAACATTTAACAATTAGCACATTTCAGGGTTTTGGCTCAAGCCACTTTGCGCTCTCCTGGATAAGGCAGGATGAGGCAGGTGCCAGAGCCATTCCCAGCAGGCAGGCTGGATGAGGGCACCTGGGTTTTGGCAGAGGCCTGACAGCTTAGCCATTGTGTACAAGAGCTGCATCTTGCCACATGGCAGCAGAAGCCTGAGAATGCTGTCCCCAGCCCGTATCTTTCTTGTCTTATTTTTCAGTCAGGACAGAGGCAGTCTCAGGGATGTGGTCGCTACATTCTGACCCTGTAAGCACAACCCTTTAGTAGGTTCTCTGCTATCTTTGCTCACACTTGGTCTCACACTAAGTAGTTTCAATGTCTCCTATGCATTCCATAGCTCCCTTCAAGCCCCAAAACTAGTTTCTTTCCTGGAAAAAAAAAAGTGACAGTGTGAAGGGATTTGCAACCTTTCAGCCTGGTAAGAAGTTATAATAGGATAGAGGTGGGTATATGAGGATGAAAACTACCCAAAAAAAAGGAAAAAGAAGAAAAGAAAGAAAAAATAGGACTCACCAGTTTACAAAGTCTGTAAGACTAATAAAAAATCATAATTCAGCAAACACTGAAGTCTGTCTATATGAAATTCAGGCAAGAACATGGTGGTTTCTTCCCAGTGCAACAGAAATTAAATTCTAATCACTTGTTTTGCTTTGCTGACAAAGCATTTTACCTTGCCTGCCAGCTCATAAGCACAGCAGGAGGGAGTTACGAGCAGGTTCAGACTTGCCTTTGTAAGTCAAAACTTGAAATTGCACATACATTATACAACATTTTTATGATATTATTTAATTACAAGGACTAGAACAAAAATTTTATAAGGGAGTTCACTGACTTCTGAAGAATCAAAATCTCTAAGAAGCATACATGCAATTTACCAAGCTTAATATCCTGTCTCCAGCAGCAGTCACTATTTAATGCTTCAATGGACAGCAATGGGATGCAAAATCCAGCCAAAACCACTGCAGATACACAGCTCTGCTTCCTCATCCTTGCAGTCAATTTCCCTTACGCACAAGACTGAAATGTTGCTGTAGGACAGTGCCCAGCCTCTTAGAAATTCACTTGACTTGGTCTCCCGAGGCAACAAGTTTCTTATTAGTTTTCTGTGAGAAGAAAAAAACCACAACAAAACACATCTTCTGAAACTATAGCCACACCCCCTTCAAAAATCACAGCAGTTTCAACCTCTACAATATTTTGGACAGTGAACAGCAGCAGAAAGGCACCAGTGTCTAGGAGCATGCTGTGCTAGGTACAACTCCACAGGTACCCCCCCCAAAGTGGAAACAGCAGAAGAGAAGTCACTGACATCTTGTTGCTGTATTACAGTGATATGTCCATTTCAGTAGTGATTACATTACATGGGAGGCAGAGTGCATCTACTGATCCTGTACAGAATTAGGAAATGCCTTTATATCTGGAGGGGTGTGCAGGGAGGGAATGGCGATGGAGACACAAATGGAACTGCAGCATTAAGTTCCACATCCCCAATCTGGGGCCTTTGTCCAATGGCTGCAGTTGCTGGAAAGCACCTGGCATGTGCAACCCTTAACAGCCTGACTCTGGGGAGCTCCCCAATGCCACACAGCCTCTTGCTGATACTCTGCTTTAATGTGGGAACTAGATGTTCATCAGCAAGAACAAGGAAGAGAAAATGTGTGAGAAACCGTGCAGGTCTGGAAACACTTGTGCACTTGTTTATGGTTTAGATTCTTCCCAATTCTGAGTTAATAATCCCCAGAACAAGATGCAGATTCCCATCAGACGGTACAGCTCCTGAGAATAACGTAGAGGGAGCACTGGTCCCCAATACTGCCAATGTGGGCCTGCTCTGGGAACTGGTGCCATATTTCCTAGGGCTAGAAAACAAGAAGAGAGGGTGATGTGCCATCTCAGCAGGAGCACTTTGGCACCTCACAGTTACACCTGTAGTCTCCCCCTGCAAGAATACATATGGCTGATTTCTGCCTGTTGACTGAGCAACAGCTGCTTTCAGTGGAGCAACCACTAACTTTGAAATTACTCCAACATCCTTGTCTTTGGTCTGTCCTCGGACCAAAATCCCTTTCCTAGAAGGCTCTGCCAGTCTTTCACCAAGCTGTCTTCTTCAAAGGCATGTGAGCTTTACCAGGGTCTCACTTCCAAGTTCTCCTAGCATAAAGGCACTTCTGCATATGCCCAAAGTTACAGAGATTTGAGATGTCTGAGTAAGTTCCTGTTGAGGTCTCCCTGGGAGCCTGAAACTTTGTGTTCTTCCAAGTAAGGTGTCCAAGAACACAAGGAAAATTTATTATGAGTGCAAAGCATGTTGAGAAGGAAAAGGGACAGAAAGGCTGGGCCAGGCCCAAACCCGTGAGCAATTGTTTATGTACCCAAAGGCTGGTAAATACAATACAGCACTTGGCTGCTACCTGTGCCTACTCTCTTTGGACTATGAATCTTGGCATTATTTTCTATACAGTAAAATGGTCTCCACTAAAACAAAGGACTAGGATGCTCTAAGCTATACCTTAGAGGCAGCAGGTACTGAACAACAGATTCAGCTCTCCAGCACCTGGGTGAGTTTCTTAGCTGTTCTATTGTGTCAATTAACAAGAGAGCCATTCAGCAGCAGATCTTTACAGGGAAGGTGCTTTGAGAGGAAGAGTGACCTATGTTCTGCCCTTGCAAGGGAAGGTCTCTGTAGCTGCCTTCAGGAGTGGGCACTGGACTGTGACTGCAGAGCACAGGGAGCTCCAACAGCATGAGCTATGGTTCCATGCGGAAAGGTAACCACAGGAACACTGGGGATTAAAACATTTATCTCTCAAGCATCTAACCTCCAACTGCCTTGCTTCTTATTTCATTACAGGGACATGACTTAGAGACTAAGCCCAAAACCTTACTCAGAAGCAGAAGTCCTGCAGTCCTCAATGGCCACAGCCAATCCTCAATACGAGCAAAAAACCATTCCTGCTCAAAGAGCTGTTGGAAGGACACGGAATTTTACAGCCATCTCGACACAGCTAGGAAACACACACTCCTCCCTACACTTTGCACCTCTGCATCAGTACACTAGCTCTGCTGGCCGTGTAATTTTGCCCTGTCTTCAAATACAATGGGATGCTGATCAATTCTACAACACTCTAAAAGGAAATGTTTGATACACAAAGCAGATGTATTAAATAATAGGATTTCTGGGGGAATGACAATTTGGCTTATTAATTTTCAAAATTCTTTTTCTGAACATAAATTTCCCCCCTCTCCCCTTCAATAAAAGGCAACTGAATTCCTTTAATTTATCTTCTGAGTGCCTTAAAATCAGCTTTTGTCTCTAAACAGCCTTAATAGCATCTTTAAAGCATTGCGTTTGCATATTACAGCTAATGCAACATCAAGAACACAATTTCAGTATTTAGAACAGAACTTCCCTGTGAGAAAATATACCTTATATTACACAATGCTTGCTTTAATTGAGAAAGCATTAACTCTTGGGATTAGAGTTACACAGTATTTAGTTGTAGCCTACAAGCTTTCTTTCAAAAATATTTCCAGGCATTATGACTTCAAATGCAGAGGAAGTGTTGTGAAAGTGTCAACAATGAGACTGCCAAGGGCATGGTCAAAAGAAAAGGCTACAACAATTTAAATGGCTAAACAAACACAGGCTAAAAGTCAAGTCAAGGGTAAAGATATAAATTCATACTGCCTCTGGCAGGAATCAATTATGCTGGCTATTCTGACCTCTAAATGGGTTCTTCTGGAGAGGGAACGTGAAAAGCTTGCTCTCACTTTTTACCCATCTTCTCTCATCTTCATTAAAAGTTTCATATGCATGTTCCACATCTTTAAACTTGGCAAAAATACTCAAAAAGGAGAAAGAGATAAACTGTTTTATCTGCATTAAAAACCAAGGATAGTTTAAAATTTTGCAACTACAGTGGTTGAAAAGCATTCTCACTCTGAAGAGCATTACCGAAAACACTTGAAATTCTTAGTAGAGACATTCTGAGAAACATTAAAGATGTGCCTAAAACCATTAAAAATTGGCAAAATTAGTCAGTTTTTGAAAATGACAACACAAACTGAGTAACAGCACAATGGAAGAGGCAAAACTGAAAAAGAAAAAAACATGAGAAGGGATTGAACCAAAAGATTATGAAGAGATTCCTTTCCTACAGAAGTGGGACTCTGAGACAAAAATACCAAGTTTCAAATTTCCTTCACTATTTAAGAGAAATATAAATGAATTAGCAAAGCCATGCTGTCATGATCACTGGAGGCCAGTTAGAAAGAAGAAGATACACGAAGCAGATATACCAAACATCCAGGTGCCCTCCAAGCTGAGCGTTACCACTTAGTGGTGTTCATCTATGCTACATATCTGAACATATCACTAAGGCTTTGCATTAGCTTGGCTCACTCTGAACAAGCAGCAAAAGCAGCAAAAGCAGATCAGCTGTACCAACATACACAGCTTCTGAGCAGAACTAATCTGTGGAGCAGAACAGTGCCCTAACACAGATCATTTGCAGTACCCCTGTGAAATACATCTCTAGCTTCAACAGGCATCTTGGAAGTGTAAACACACATTGTTTTGGATATCAAAATAAATACACAGTAGAGGGTCATACCATGGAAAAATTATGCTATTTAGTAATTATTCATTACTTAACTGCAAATTTTGTTGCTTTTCTAACACAGGTTTGCTTTTGTCATACACTGGTAAAATTTAATTATGTATATACATTTAACGTACATGTTTACTATGCTTTAACAAGTATTGGTAATAAGAATTCATCACAGAGGTAGCACGGAAAAGGGTCTTAGCTTATTATGCACCAAATCCTGTGATATTAAAGACCTGCCTTGTGCACAGCCAGCAGCCATTTGCGTTTCAGTACTGCTGCAGCGTTATACCATAGACATGCTCAGCACATTCCCTAATGGACACTGTTTCAACTTTCCTCAGTTCAGTGTGCAAATTCCAGCCTGGTAGATTATTTTCTCTAACCTCATGCCTTTGCCTTCTCACCTCCACCCAAAAAAAGGCACGGCTACAGGAAGACCTTCTCCTATTCCTATGCAAGCACTAACAGATCTCCAGGTGCTCAAGGAGTCTCCAGGTTCAGTGAGGGAACACATGAAAAACAGTGTGGAGCCCTGATACTTCAACAGCCACATTATATTCTTCTGACTTGAGTAACAAGACATTCAAAATTTATGATATGAGCTTGGTTCTTTGCATCCAACAGCTTATAAGCAACCAATCAAAAAATTCTGGGCTGCTGGACTTTTTATTTTTTCCTTTTTTTTTCTTCTCTCTTTTTTATTAAACACCAAAAACATAAAAATCTCCCATAACAGCTTGTTTTTATCTTTTTAATAAATGCTGACATTAGAAAGAACATAATTAACCCAATTCTCTAATAAAATCACCGTGCCGTGCACATTTTTAAGACACCAAGTAAATATTTGGCACAGCTATTAGTAGTCATGTAAAGTTACAGACTGGCTTCCCTGGTAGCCCAAAATTCTGTTGCTATTTTGTTCCATAAAGCTGAAATAAAATGTTAGAAACTAAACAGCAGCTAGGAAAATACCAGAAAACATTATTTTTGTCAGCAGAAATGTCTGAGGAAGAATGAAACAGGCCCCTAAAAACAAGAACAATTTTGGTCAGCAGGAGACAACATTCAACTGCCACCAATGAAATGAATGTAGCTCCATGGCAAGACAGCAAAATCATGACTTCATTCAAGGCTTGGCCTCAAGTAAAGCCAAAATTAGTAAAAATATGTTTAAGTGCATCTTTTTCCCTAGAGACTAAAGTCAATAACACTATTCGTACTGGAAAATATAAATTATTAATATCTACTGGAAGGCTGTGATGTTTTGAAATTACTATCTTCAAAAATAGCTTTATGGCTATAATAATTCAAGCTTTCTATCTAGATCAAGGACAATGCACAACAAAAATATAATGTTACAGTCTGCATTTTTCATGCACACCCAAGACAGTCCTAAGTAGGCCTTCAGGCCCACAAAAAATGACACAAAAATAAAAGATGTAAAATTGCTATTTGTTTCTAGGATTTGCTTTGTGACTTTGCACCATACATGGTGTATCTCTTCAACTATGAAAAACAATACATTTATTTTTTTAAAAACTGGAGATTTTTAGAAATAATATTATTTCAAAATTAAACACTGATGAGGGAAACTCACCAAAAACCGCCCCCGTAACATACACAACAAATTACTGAATGCAGGAAACGTGAATTTATACAGCACAGCTGTGAAGTTTTCTTCTGCCACTGACATATATGTAGAGCACTGACAATTCACGTTCTCTTCTAAAAACAGCACAAGGTAAAAATAAGCTACTCAGTTATCAGCTAAAAATGAGCAGAATTTAATTTCAAGTTTACAAAAAAAAAAAAAACCCAACCAAAAAACAGGAAAAAAAAAATCTGAGAAACCATCGGAACTTGATTATTTATGGATTTACCTCCTCTGGATGGATTACCCAAGGCATGGTATGAGGGCTGCTTCAATGATTCTCTTCCCGGGGGTCATGGTGTTTAAGCTTTCCTCTGTGTGGTTTCTTTGATAATCAGGGTCTTAGTCAGAGCACAAATTGTTTTTAACTGGTGTGAGCTAGCAATCTCTCTTTTCCATCTCACCAACCGTTTGCACAACACTTGAAGAACATTGACTGCTTCTGCTTCAAGGTCAGCTGATATGAGCTAACAGGTTAAAAAAACTAATTAAGAAAACATGATTGACATATTGAACAATATGACAGGTACAGAGAAAGCATAACTGCATAAACCTAGTTTCCTTAAGAAATGAGTCAAAAAGATTAGCTACACTAAGATTTCAGAGTCCCAGACTTAGTAACCATGGTATCACAGAATGAGATGTCTTTTATGAAGATGGACAAAATACGTGTAATCAATAAACTGAAACATTTCTCTACAAGCCAGTACTCTTCTCTGTAATTTCAGTAACTGAAAACCTCAAAAACCATTTTTAAAGCAAATATCCAATTACACACAAAATTTCCAATAGTAACTTTGTATTTGTAGCCAGCAAAAATTACCCATAGGTCCTTACTCACCTGTACATGTATACCTGTGTTTAACTAACACAAAGGCACCCAAAGGAAGGGCCTATGGTATTAACAGGACAGACCACAGTAAGACTGAGCTAAAATTACATTCCAGGTTGTGTTTAAATTGGATGTTGACTCTCTTCACTTTTTTTCATGCTAAAGAAAATCAGGAGTTTATGCCTGTAGTGACTTGTATACTAATAAACATGTCTAAGAATTCTTTTCACTTCACTTTATAATTCAAAGCTGGAAACTTCACTAGAAAGCTGACAGAAGAGCTGCAGGTCTAATCTCAAGTATGTACCCATCCAATTCCCAAGGCACTCCTGTCACCGAGACAGCGATGATTAGAAGCTGAGCCGCGAGCCCACTCCCATCTCATTGCCTGACCTGTAAGCACCTCATGACCATCCAGCGCCACTTCAGCCAGGGGAGTCTGCTGGGACAAAATTAATTATCTGCCCTACACTCTCCTGAAAAGCACTGCTGTGAAGGTATGTGGCTTACACTTCCAACCTGAGGTTGTTTTTTTTAAATTTGATATATTTGGCTTTCTTAAATCTCTGTTCACTCTGTCTTTTCCAAAGAAGCTGAGATGAGAAGGTTAATACTGCGCCAATTTTCACTTCTCCATTTTATTGTTGAAAGATGTTTGTTTAGAAATAAGAGTGGGTGAGGAGGGCATAATGGTAAACAACTGAGCAACTTAATTAAAAGCAACGAAGTTAAACCTCTGGCTACTCTGAAAGTGAATGCTTCAATAAAGGCTCTGGTACAACAAGAGAGCAAAACAATGGCAACTGTGCAAGTCAATTACCCCCTAAGTCGTGGGACTTCCCTCCCCACCCCCTAAATAAAATATTTAAAAGACAAAAATGTTTGCTTGAGAATAGACTGCTCAACTGTCAGAGTTCATACTGGATGTAAGCAGTGCCATCATTTGTTCTCCACACTAAAAACAATTAACAAATACATTTTGTGGTTTCAACGTTTTTTTTTGTTTACCCTATCACCCCAATACAAATAAGAAACATTTCCTAGAGATAGCTATCGCTTAGGAAGTGCCACTAAAAACACTTGCAGTCCAACTTCCTTTTCAACATATTCATGATAGATTAAAAGCAGACTCTGTTGAATAACAACAAAGAACAGATTTTAAATCACAGAGCAGTTCATCGTCAGATTCCTATCCCTATTGAAAAAACCCAACCTCCTCCTGAAGCCACCACCACGTCCGCCTATTTCATCCTCCCAGAAGGATCAGCCAGCAGCCCCTCAGGTGGGCCATGCCCGCAGACACCGCCCAGCCCTGACCCCGCTCCCAGGCAGCCCGGGGAGGTGTGTTTGCCATGGAAGCCTTCTCCCCCGAGCCGGGATCCCCAGCAGGGGCCGGGCCCGGCCTGTCTCCCAGCCCCTGCACAGCCCCGGCCCCGGGCACCGCAGCGCGCCTCGGGCTCAGCACGCAGCCTTTATCCCCCTGCAGCTCCGACGAAAAATACCGCTTATTTATAGGCATGCACAGAAATGATTTGCCAGAATTAAATAAATAAATGTAATGAAGGGGCAGCATGCTAATGAGAGCTACAAATACCAGAGAGGCTTATTTACTCTGCAGCCTTCCCCTACATAATGGCATCATTGCTTGCATTTCCTCATCAAAATCCAACAACTACGTGAGATGCTGAAGCTACAATCGGTAAACGATGTTGTAGTTCCTGCCTGTATCCCTCAGAACGACTGATGAGGGTCAGGTTCCATACTATACAGCACACATTTCCTACTTCACATTAGACAATGGAATACATATGCAAATCCCTACTGCTTATGAAAGAGCAGGATACAAACCAGCCCCAAAATCAATCAGGACTCCAAGTTATATATTCTATGAAATTATTTATTAAATACTAACCAGAAGCCATCTTTTCACCTGAAAGCCTAAATGTAAATTGTCCAATGAATTTTGATGCCAGTTTTTAAGAAGTATCCTTGATTATATTTTTGCATTTAAGCATAGAAAAACCTTAAACTCAAGCAGCTCCTCTTCCTTTTATCCTTAACTTCACAATATGTAACTTGTCTTCTTACATATATCAAGTGAATTTTCCATCAAATTGTTATGGTGAGACACGCTTTTATTCCTTTTCCCATTTTCCCTGTTTCGTTGTCCAAAAATTATATGACGTGATGCAGACTGAAGCAGAGGTGCTGAAAATGAAAACCTCTTTTGTAGGGTGAGGAGTAAGACTAGAGATAGGGGAGCTGTAGGAGAGAATCATATGCAAATGTTAAGGAAGAAAAAGGCCACGATTTTCCAGTTTGAATTTTTTTTTTTTTTAGCAATTATTCACATCTCCCATTTATCACAAGTTTCATTAGAATACTGTATACATACCTGTAGAGAGATGGAGAAATTAAAGATATGCTATTTATCTCAGAGCTGTTTAATCTAGTAAATATTTTTGGCTTCTGTACATTTGTAGATGAGTGGTATCTGTCTTTTATCTACATTCAACCCCTTTTCCAGGGTCAAAAAAGCCAACAAAAGAGCAATGAAGGAACAGTGACCAAAACTCACTGGTAGGACTTCAAATGGTATCAGAATTTAAAGATATCATAGTGTTTGGGGATGTTTTATTGAGGAAAGGGCAAATTTTTTCCTCGGTTTTTCTGAGCATCATATCTGGCTCAGAACAAGGACAAAAAGAGACACTGACAGACTACATGTAAATTTATCTTTAAGATATCCTTACCAATCTTGCAAAAGATTACAGCTGCCTTGCTCCAGTCTGACCTTCCACCTGTTTGTTCAAAGGGAAGACAACTCTAAACTTCAAGGTTCAGTTACTAGAAGTACATTTTAAGAGCAAGTAAAAGTTTTAGGTGATGCCATCATCTGTTGCTATCTCAGGAAAAATATTTAAGTTTTGGAATTCATTTCCAAATATTAGCCATTGTGTGCTCTGAACCATGACTTACATGTCTTCAATTAATACTGAACTTAAACTTCATTCAGTCAACTACTGCATCTGTCCAAATCAAGATGTTTTACGGTAAATGCAAACTCCTGTTTGTGATAAACAAACGAGACAAAAAAACTAAGACATGCAGTACACACTGCACTCTCAAACCAAAACATTGCACACCAGACTTGGGCTCCTCAAATTGAGAAGTAAATTAAGACAGTATAATTAAAACAAAACTTCAGTAACACGAGAGATCAAATTCACACCTCTGTCTCCAAAATGCCAGATACATACATAAAGATTGGGTTCTATTTATGATTCTTAAAGAGACTCAACAGCCAGCATTCCAATTGCAGCACAAAATGTTTACGCAAACCACACTTTCAATAGAGTTTAGACGGAGTAAAGGAAAGTGTCTCTTAAAATTACCATAACTTGGTAGCAACATGGAACATCTTTTCAGGATCTTTTTCTCTAAGCTTTCTTAAATAACCTGATACTGGGAGTGTTTTAGATTATGAAGTGCCTGATCAACAGGCAAAACGTTTGGTTTTTTGTTTCCTGCCTATATGAATGGATAAGACAAGTGTATTTCAAAGTTGTGATTCTGTTGTAACAGTGGGAATGCTGTTTCGTAGGGATGCTCCTATTGTTATTTTACTGCACACTGTTAATTTTATCTCTGTATGCACTTACTGTAAGTACCCAACTGCCTCATAAATTTAAATTTAAAATCCACTGTACTCGTTTTAGACAAATATAGTAATTATATGATAATTGCATGACTGTATACCGCTATATTTTCTAAATTTAAATTAGCATAGAGTGACACGTTCAGTGTTATCCAATCTGATGGTACATACCGCAGGTGTTACTGCGATATTACCAGGGTTCTCTGCTAAATAAATTAATAGCTGCACATAAGTACGACGAAAAAGTGCTTTCACATACCCTTTCTGGTCTATTGTCTAAAACATGAACAGGCCTGCGCTCCGAGATGCCAAGCAGTAGCAGGATTTTAATATAAAATTACCTTTTGTAGGAGAACCGATTTAAAGCAGACACTGCCAAGCACCTTCCCTTAGGTATCAGCAATATTTGCAACTGGAAGTTTATGCCCTTAAGGCCAAAGCACATTTCCGACGGCGAAAGCGCGCGGGCTGCGCGGCCCCGGCCGCAGCGGAGGCATCGGAGGCCCCGCCCGGGACCCGCGTCCGTTCCGCGCTGCCGCGAGGGGCAGGGGCGGCACGGCGGCAGCGGGCGGCACAGGGCGGCTCCGGGCGGCACAGCGCGGCACCGAACGGCACAGCGGCACAGGGTGGAACCGGGCNNGCCCCTCGCCCCGGGCCCCGGCGGAGCCCCCCGCCCCGAACCGGGCCGCAGCCGCCGCGGCGGTTTCCAGGGAGACCCGCTCCGCCCGCCCCCGACTCTGCAGCCCAGGCCTCGGCTTCCTGCCCCTTCTCCCCGTCTGCAATCACAGAGGGCAGGGAGCGCGGGCTGCGCACAAAAGCGAACCTGGACGGACGCGAGCGCATCGCTCCGGCCCCGGCTGCGCAGCGCCCGCAGCCTGCTCCTCCCGCACCGCCACAGCCAAAGAGTAAACGTGGTATTTATAAAGCACATTTCTCCACTGAAATCATAAGATCCTGTTCTCTAGGTTTCTTTATTTCCCCAATGGCTTTTCAAAGGCTCCATTTTTTTCCTGCTGAAATACTCCCCAAAAATCAGCATATCTAATTCATGATCTCCCGCACTCAGAAAAGAAAGGAAAAAAAACCCAAAACCCAGTACTGTAAAAAGATATTTACGGATTAAAACTTTTACATGGTTAATTTCTGCATGATGTGATACCACAGAGAATTTGCACGTCTACCCTCTGTAAGACAAACACAGGCCACAGAAATCTTTGGGAGCCGTTTTCAAAAAATATAATAATTATGTATAATTAAATAAGAACTACTATGAGATATAATTACTTGCTCGAAGAATAATAACATTTTGCATTACTATTAGAGTAAAACTCATTCAGAGGGTTATAATGTATCACTCCCGTGTGTACATAATTGCATTAAAAATAACACAAAACACCACTTCGAAAAATTTCCAAGAAGAATGTGAAGGAAAAAAACCCATGTAAGTGCACTGTTAGATATGCTCTAATGTTACATCATTTTTAACCAAATACAAACACTACAGATCTCCTACTGAGAAAGAATTAGTCTCGAATACATAGCAGAATAATAGATTGTTGTTACTAAATATTTTATGATATTAGTAAATGATCCATCTAGCATAAATTTATTTTTACTTGCTATCCCATTTTTCATGCACAATTGAAGTTTGAATTGCATAGGAATAATGGTAAAAACATTTTTACAATGAATTTGATCACAGAACTTACACAATTTATTTAGCTTGGTATCACACTGATGTGCATCCTTCCAATCCCACCTTACAAAATGAAAAAACCCTGCTTTTATTAGAAATAATAAAACAATAAAGAAACAGCAAAAACCCCATTTATATTTAAAACACTGAAGTGTGTGAAGAATCTATAAAACAACTGACCTGTTCAAATTGTTGTTTTTCCAATCCATGCACTGTTTTTATTAATTAGGAACCAAACCAGATTGATCGTCATTTTATAACGTTTGACATATTCACTGTCTTCCCATTTCCAGCAGAATCTTCTTCAATTTCCCAGCACTGTGTTTTATTGCTGGTACCATATGCTTTATTGTTCAGCCACAAGAGCTTCACTCTGCACAAAGACTCATTACCTACTGCTTGCTGAGCAGCTTCGGGCTCACTGAGGCTGCCTGTGTGATCACATGGGAGTTTTGTCTGAGAAAGCCAGGCATGCCACTGATTTCACCGGCTACGGATATTTTTATCAGCTGAGGTCTACTATGAGGAAGGAATAACAAATTCTAAGGCTTCTTTAGTTCATTAAGGCAGCAGTTGTTATGGAAATCCCTTCAACTTTTTTCTTGAATTATTATTATCACTCCCACTGTAACACTGGTCCAAGAAGAAATTGAAGAGATTTGTTAAAAGTAATTTTTTTCTGGCGGGGAGTGGCACAAGCCACGCATTGTCTGCATCGCTCTGCACACAGTACACACTGAAATTAATATTCTGAAGAGGTAATATTTTGCCAACACTTAATCTGCCAGTGTTTATCCTTTATGTGGAGGACGAGCTTCCAAATGAAAAATTGTACCTAAAAAGCAGCCCCTTGATTTAAATTTGTCTCATCAGTCAAGGGCATTATCCTGTAATCTTTGGTCGTAAAATGAGTTTTGCTGGCTTCAGTGAGACTACTCAGGTGAATAAGAATTGGCCATTTGAGCAGGGATTACTCTCAAATCCAAATGACAAATTATGTAATACAATGAAGTCTAATCTCTTCTTGGTAATAGTTGGTGATACTCAGGGGCTTGTTTTTGTGTGTGTGTGTGTGCACGCATTTGGCTGGTTGGCTTGGGTTTTGTTGTTTATTTTAAGCCAAAAATTATAAATTTAAATAACATTTTATAATGGTTGAAAATATAATATTTACCTGAGTATCCCATATTAGAATAAGTGAATATCTAAACTGAAATTACAAAAGCCCTTACAGAAAAAGGTAAATATTAATTTTTTTTTTTCATTTATCCATTATCAGTATCAGGGTTCCATGCTAGAATATTTGGAGATAGCTTGATTCCTATTGCAGAGTAAATTTCCTGAATATTCTAATTTAAAACTAGCTTTCTACAAACAGCTAGTGATGATAAATGAACATCTCTCTTCCACCCTGAAAACTCATACCGAGCACGCAATTATCTGTAATATTAACGTTGCAAAGATGCAGCTACTCTACAAAACAGTCAATTATCTCTAGAATAATTCAGAGCATTTTGATAACATAAGATAGCAAAAGAAACTGTTTTCTCATTAACATTCCACAAATGAAATACCTCCTTATTCTATTTAAGATCTCGCTCATTAGAATAAATGACAGCTTGTAGCTCATGCTTGGCATTATTCTGGTCCTATCAAAGTCAGTGGAAGTTTTGCTGCTGATTTGCATGGAAGAAGGGACAAGCATGACTAACAGATTCATTCGCCTTACCGTGTCGTCATGCAAATCAATGACAAAACTCATTTCTTTATTGTTCTTGGCATCTTGCTCGGTTTGTATTATTAAGGTTTTGTAACAGTTGATATGCAGTCTCTACGATTACACTGAATTATACAAGATGGTTAGCAAAGGATTCAGAATTACCCACAACTAAATCCAGTAATGAATATATTCTAGGCTCTTACATTCATTTCAGTTTTTAAAAAATGCCATTATCAAGAATGAGTGCATTTTGAAGTGCCACCATTTCATCTTCCCAAAGACATGGACTGAGCAGATGTTTTGTGGCCGAGAACCTTCCGCATCTCTTAGGCAGGAAAAACTACTACTGTGTGTACATTAATAAGAAGAAATGAAAGCAGACTAAAAGGATTGCTAACGAACAGCTGGTTTAGCTACAGCTATGCATATTTTTTTCCCCTGGAGATACCACTGATGATGTCACGATGCTAGTGTAGGAAGACATAAATAAAAGGCAGGCATTTTTGCTGCAGTAGCACCAGGGGAAAAAAGAAAACCCAAACGTTTGACAGATGGAAAGAACAAAAACTGGTCAGGAAAAAAGTACTATTGTCACGTTTTTCTGTGTGTTGTTATTACACTATGGAACAGTTCTCAAATCCTGAAAAGTGGTTAGAGGAAAACATGTTCAAGGACATGATATAGTTAAACCAGTTAGCAGCAAAATGTTGTTTCTGCAGGAGACAATAGCAGCAAGCAGTCTCCATGCTGAGAGGCACCCTCAGTTAATCACTTCCTCAAGGTTGGTGGGGGGGAGGGAAGCTTCAATCCTCCATAGTGGAATTTTGAATTTCCTAATTATAACTTGGCATTTTTAGGTAGCTAAATTATATTCCATCCCATCCTCTCTTCTTACAGGGCTACTAAATAGAAGGAAGTCTTTGTCAGAGCGACATTTCTGAATTCCTGCCCAAACATACTATTGAGGAAGGGCATTTTTGCCATCACAAAAGGGATTAGGGATCACCCAAGAGATTCACAGGAGCCAAAACCAAGGCCTCCCTTGTCACTCCACAGTAGGAAGAGGTTCAAATGAGACAATACCCCTCCTTCAACAGCCAGGACTTCTTCAAGAGAATCCAAATTCACCTCTTCTTGAAACAACAGTGGGAGAATGCAAATGCTTAGCAGTCTCTTCCACCCAGGGTCTCCTATGGGAGTCAAGGTAAGCAAGGCCTCTCTTTTCTCTAATAAAAGGTTCTTTGTGAATCCAAATGGATATAGAATCAAGATTCTGCTGATCATCTGTAAATAAGGGTAAACTGTCAGATCCCACATCTACTTTGTAAGAAAAGTAATTAATAGGAACATTCTTATGATTTTCCATTTCACAGAGGCTACAACAAAAGTGAGCTGGCTAAGGAAATTTGGACTCTGAGTAATCACCATCATTAATAAGGAATAATTTTATAAATCCTGGTTTATTCTATTCAATATGCATTTAGACATGAGTACTTTTTTAAAGGTTATATGCACTGAAATACGTGTCTTGGACAGAATTTAAAAACAAACAAAAAACCCCAAACAAAAACCCAAAAGACCCAAAACCAGCCATATATCACAAACCAGACTAAGCCCATGATTTAAACATCTAATCATTTCCACCTTATACAACTACATTATTTTCTTGGGTATCAAACTTAATCTGCTGTTCAGTATCCTGTGTGATTGGATGAATCACACATGAATCAAAACAATTATGGGAAGAGCACTGTTCAAAGTCATGAAACAAAAAAGGGGCAACTTGCACTCAATGCCTTGTTATTCTAAAGGCTGGAATCCTATATCTTGCAATACAATGCAAGAGATCCAGTTTCTCCAAGTACACCAGAAATGTAGTAACTTCCATACCAGTTGAGTAAACAGAGGGTTTTGCTGAAACTTTTACAGTCTTCTAGTCACAAAAAAGATTTGAAGTGCAGGATTTATAAAATGTGTTCAGTGGACCATGCATGCTCTACTCCAGCTCTTACAAACAGCATGGTTCGTATGCCATGGTTTGCAATTTATGAGCTACAGCAGCAGCAGCTCTAAATGCCTCAGCACTGGCTTTCAGGTTTGGAAACAGATGATTTGTGGTCACTTCTTCAGTAAGATCTATAAACCCTGCCCATGCAAACTCCTCTAAATTGCATTCAGGATGAGGCATAGCTGCAAACTGCCCAGGGAACTCTGCCACTACAGAAGTTCTACAGAGCTAAAAATGCTCACCTAAGAGAAAATACTGTAATATTAATTAAAGTTACCATCAGTAACACTGGGGTAGGATAATCTTAAGTATAAGTTCTACGTATTTCTTTCCAGACCAAATATAATGCAATCAAATTAATTTCCTCCCCTGGCCCCAGATTTCTTGCTTTCTCTAGATACACAAGTCACAGCGTAACTACCTTCAAGTAGTGTCATGTTAACTATTCAGTTCCGAATACTGGGGCTTGATAGATTTCTATGGCCTGCCATGATTAGAAGAATAACACACTTTGGGGTCCTGAACTGCACAAATAGGAAAATATTACTCATTCATAAATGGCATTCTCAATGAAGAAATACCACCATGTTTTGAAATAAGAGTCTAGTCAGTGAAATGAATGGAGATGGAAAAAATCTCTCTGAAAGGTGATACCCTCAGATCAACAGATGGATGGAGAGAGCAGCTTATACCTGAGGGGCAGACCTGTGAGCAGCTGTTCTGATTTCTGGCACTCCAGCAATCCCATCACCAAACTTCACACAGTGACTCCTGGCATGTCAGTGTAAGGCTGCCAGTGCTGTCCTCCACTCCTGCTTCTGGCACCCTTACCCTGCAATGTCAATTCCAAGGACACCATCTACAGTTTGCTTTTTTTCCTGACTCTTAATATCTGCTTGACCAGAGGCAACTTCTTAAATCATGGGGTAAAAAGCTGGCACAGAGTAAGAGTGAATTCTCTCTATACATAGTGTGGGGTACAGCACAGCTTAACCCTTCCCAATGACTTTTAGCACAACAGGTCTTGAAAAAAACCTTATTTTTAATGATACATTCTTGCTACATCTTATAGAAAGGACATTTTTCCAAGATAAAATTAACCTCTTCCAGGCTGATATCCCACAGGAGAGCACACTTCCTTTCAGAAAATAGTGCTGAAAAATATTATGCTTTAGAAGATAAATAATTCCTCTGCAGTAAACAAACAGTGTTTCTCCTTTCACAACCTTTCTGAAAAACTCATACCAAATTCAAAGAAATACTAGCTTTGACAGGCAACAAATGTACTGAGAGGTGTATAGCCAAGTAGCAAAAGAATCTCTGGACTGCTATTGCATTAGATGATGTGAATAAAAAAAATAATTAATAATCAATAATCAACGCAAATAATTAACAACGTAATGCTTCATACAGCCATTGTTCAAAATGCCAGTAGAGCATGGATTCTTTCAAATAAAACAAAGTAAGTTCTATTTGAAAGAGCAAACTGGTCATTCTCCTGAAAAAAAAAAAAAAAATCTTAGAAGGCAGATACTTGAGAAATTGCCTGTGCTGTCTTGTATGGCTTCATAAGCCAGCTTTCCTCCATCCAGTTTCCATGACACCTCAGACATTCCATGATCCATGCTGAGGAGTAATTCAGAACTACATAGAGCTGTGCCTGGTGTGGTTAGAAATTGTAAGACACCAACAGAAGAAACAAAGGTGCCTTTTGGTTTATAATTAACTGGCATACTCCTTACTCCATCCCTTTTCCTTGCTTGGTCACTAAGCAAACCTTTTCTCCCAGTATCATTTTTCAGCTTACAAATTTCACTTGTCTGTTGACAAGAAAAAGTTTAAAATTAAATAAAATTAGGAGATATTTGAAGCCAGCATTATAGCTAGTATTTTCTCTGTCCAACTGTTTGGTTCTTCTAAATCTCTTTCATGTACCATAGTAAACCAAAAAGAAGTTTACTGACTCAGTGCAGTTGGAACAGGAAAAAAATCCAGACAGAAGGAAGCAGGCCATCTTTTCTTACTGGACTTGTCATCAACAGAACTCCCCAAAGCATCACTGTTGCTAAACCACCAACATTACCTCATTCCTTGTTTTCTCAACTTCCACAGTGGAGCAGACAAGCTCTTTAGTTTTCATCTTTCACAGAAAGATGAATTTTTTATTGTTACAATCTTCAAATTTGTTCCCATCTACCATAAAAATGAGTACTTTAATTTGAGCAGAGACAGATGTAAAAATATACCAGACACACAGAAGCAATGTAAATAGGTTTTTACATTTTATAGCAGTTAGTTTATGAAGCATTCCAACTTAAAGCACAAAACATTTCCAACATACTTAGAATAAAATACATAATGACACATAGTGGACTTTCAATCTAATAGACAAGAAGATATCTAAATTCTAAAATAAAAGGTGCCTGCCTTGAATTGCTAAACATCATCTTAGGATCTCATTCCACAGGAAGTGAATCTGCTAGAACACTTCTTCCCACCTTTGTGCACCCCACATACAACACAATCATTTAAAGCTTGAAAAGCCACTGAATTCTAGGTTGCAAGGTAGCTTTTCACTGTTTCAAATAACCTTTAAAGCATAGAAACTGATTCTTCTTTAATAATTCTGTCCATTTCCATTTGGCCAGCATTGATTTCTTGCCCTTATGTGTATCCAGCAGAGCTTGAAAATAATTTTTATTTACTTCTTTGTTTGTCTACCAGCATCAGTGATAACATCAGCACAGCAATGGGAATTTTATTGCTTATGCTGAGCCTTATCTACCAGCAGAACACAACACAATTCCTCCCCAATCCCCAACAAACTTTCCATGGCAGTAGCTGACATTAACAAAGTAGAAGTCTTTTGCAGATAATTCCCCTTCTCCTACCCTAAAAAACACACTAATGATTTCACTTGCCTTAAAATCAGTGGTAAAGAAATTAAATGAAAAATCTTTTTCATATATTTTAGCATCCAAAATAATTTTCCTAGCACATATATGCAATTTCCATCAAGTTAAAAGCTGAACTGCTGTACTTTTACAGCAAACTTTTTATTATGTCATTGGTCATTGTAACATTCTAAGAAAGTGCATGAGCCAGCAGTATGCACTCACAGCCCAGAAAGCCAAGTGCACCAAAAGAGGAGTGGCCAGCAGGGCCCAGGAGGTGATTCTGCCCCTCGGCTGTCAGAAGAGTCCACCTATGGAACTGAGGCCAGCTCTGGGATGCTCAGCACAAGAAAGACACAGACCTGAGGTCCTGAGGAGAGCCACAAAGATCATCAGAGGGCTGGAGAACATCTCCTGTGAGGACATGCTGAGAGAATTGGAGGTGTTCAGCCTGGAGAAGGGATTACTTCAGGAAGATCTCATTGTGGCCTTCCACTACTTAAAAGGTGCTTACAAAAAAGAGGGAGGGTTATTTTTTACATGGACAGAGAGTAACAGGGCAAGAGGAAACTGTTTTAAACTAGAACAGGGGAGATTTAGATTAGACATAAGGAAGAAATTCTTTAGTCAAAGGGTAGTGAGGCCCTGGAACAGGCTGCCCAGAGAAGTTGTGGATGTCTCCTCCCTGGAAGTGTTCAAGGTGAGGTTGGATAGGGCTTTGAGCAATCTGTTCTAAGTGGGTAGCATCCCTGTCCATGGCAGAGGGCTTTGAATTAGATGATCTTTAAGGTCCCTTCCAACTCAAGTCTATTCTATGAAAGTAAGCCAGTCCAGTTCAGAAATATGCTTTCTAAGGAACACTGACTGTCATTTCTTTCATATAGGGAGAAGATGGATAGCAGTATTTAAATATCCACATTCATATTAGCAAATCAGTGGACAGTTCCAGGATGCTCTGGTATAATTTCAGAGATCAAAATGGACTCATTTATAATTTGATTACAGAGTTCTCAGCTGCTGTTCAAAGACAAACTTCAAAATACTTGGTTTTGGTCTAACTTTCCAAGAGCATAAAGGGTTTAAGTGTAGTAGCTACAAGCTCTGAGACTGTGCAAGGATCAAAATTTCTGCAACATGATCAAGTTTGGAAGTTCTTTTGTAGAAGTTATCAAGTGACTGTTTTACCTAAGAGTTCCACCTAAAAGGGATCAGAACTAAATAAAGACTTTAATTAGAGCATTTTTATAGCTCAAATATCTTTGAAGACTTCAGTATTTCAGAAGCCATCATGATTTTTCTTTTTTTAATTTAACTGCTTGAAACCTACCAGTTGCAGAACTTAAGGTTGCAGTAAGATTTTTTTGTTCACAATATTGAAGTAGACTTACTTATCACCCTGACAGCAGTACAGTAGCCAAGGGCTGAGGATGTCAGGCTACAGTCCCTAAAGACTGCAGCCTCTTGCATTGGTGCACTGGCAGGGGAGGAATTTTTTTTCTTTTAAAATCATTACTCAACATATTTTCCAGTGAACATCTTAAAAAAATAAATTAGACTTTCAACCAGGATTACATGCAAATACTTTGCATAAAGATCATCAATTATGGCACAGACAAAATTGTAGGGACCGCTGATATCACCTGATACAAAGTTGCATCATCTGACAGTTTCCCATGTTGCAGAAAAGAAGCAATTACCAACTCAGTGTGGTTTTTGGCATCCCTGCAACGATTGTGATTTCTCAAAGGGATTTATTCTTTTGGCCTAACATCTTTAAGCACTGAGGATAATATTGCTTCCATCACAATATTTTTCCTTTTAGGAACATGAGGACCATGTTTATTTCTGCTATATTAAGTTGAGATAATACTAGGCTTGTCAGATATTTAGAAATAGCATAGTCAGTGTGTCTGTTTTGACCTTTCAGGTCACAGCAAAGGTGCAAGCTGACAGCACCAGCTGTCATTTGCTGTTAACAGACTTTTACCACATCAACAGCTCCAAGCTCATAGGGGAACTCACCAGTTTTGTGACTGAAGAGATGGAAATCAAGATCCTCAGTTCTCTCCTTCCATCCTCAAGGGTGGGCAGATTTCAGTGACACTAGCACTGTTCTAGCTGCCTGCCTGGAATTGCTCTCCTGCCCTATGTCCACTTACATAGGCTCCAGAATACAGGATTGCAAATGAAGACTTCAGATATTTAAGATTTCAAGAACTATAAAGATTGCCAGTGCCAAATGTTTTACTTTTTAAGAGAAAAAGACATTCTCACTGCCCTGGACGTCTTGGATTGAGAGACAGGAGTGGCCCATTTACATTCAGAAAACATATTCTGTGTCATTTACAATGACAATGAGTTCATAACTGAGCAGCGTGTATCCTGCAGTTCTCTTATTATCTCCAGCGCTGTGAGAATTCCTGAAAAGCTGTCACATTTAGCTTGCTACATACTTACAACAGCAAATTGGTACATGCTCTGGTCTTATTCTTTTCTGTAGTTGCAAAATTGCAAACAACTCAAAAATTGCTTTATGATCATAATCACCCAGGAACAGACCCAGATCAACAACTGGCAGCCTTGTCGTGACATTCAGCGTGTCAAGCAGTGACATAGGCAGTTTGCAGAGAACAGCACTATCTTGAACTAGACAAGCTGAGATGAGCAGGAAAACCAAACCCTTTGAGGACATGAGAAACGGGTCAGAGACACAAAAGCCTGCCTACTTTTCTAGCTGTAGAAGTTAATCTAATTAAAAAATGCTAATTTCCCTACAAGCCTTGCCTGATGCCTTAAATTATTATACCACAATAATGACAGCATTTACAGCCTTAAAAGCTATATATAACCTGATACATAATCTTAGAAGCTAAGTATCTTAAATGTGAAGCAGGAAGCAAAGACAGATTCAGAGACCTAGCACTGCAAAGAAAACAAAGAGCTACCACTTGTCATCTTGTAACAGTTATTTTTGCATAACAACTAACAGTTTTATGTACAAAATGACAAAGCAAGTTTTAAAAAATATTTTAAAAAACAATTAAATACATTTGCAGGATGCTCCAAAACATTCGAAACAGCATGGGATTTGAAAATTTTAAAAGTTACCAATATTAGTGAACACTGACTGGTACAAGTGGACAGGAAAATACGAAAAACCTGTCACTATTTCAGGAGGCAGAAACAAAGAATGCACATTTATGACAGTAAAAAGTGATGCTAATGGGGATACAAATAGATGCATCAGCAGGTCAAAGTAACATCACTTTTAAAGCAATATTGAGATATATGAGAGAACACAGAAAGAATGCATTTTTTAAGGCCAGGATTTTGTGATACTGAGATGGAAATTGCTAAAATGTTTGCCTATGATTTTTTTTTTTTTTTTTTGCTTCACAGATGAGTATGGTTAACTGTCTTGGAGGAGAGACAAACTGCTTACTGGAAAACAATCTTACAGTAAAAATCTGAGAGGGATACATATGTTGTTAGCACAGACATTATACATGAGCTTTTCTTTTTTTTTAGATTAACCAGAAAAAGCACAGATGGGAATGAAAAGGCCACTAAAAATATATCTTTAGAGAAATTTGTAAGATATGGAAGGAATGAAGTGGCTTTTCAAAAATAAACTTAGTAGCAATTAGAAGAATACCAAGAGTGGAAAAAAGCACAGGCAACCCAACATTTCAGAAGATGAAATATAGTAAATTCTTGAAGATGAACAGAGAAAGATGAGGCAAAAATGTTTATTTTGAGATCTAAGAAATATACTTTTATCTAATATATATGTGCTGAAAATAAGGCACATGGGTCCTAAAGTAAATGAATGACAGAGAAAAATAAATTGAATGAGAATACCAGAAATACCACACTGTGGCTCCGATGGCCAATTTCTGCTAGGAACATAACCTTATCCATTAAAAAAGAAAAATAAATAAAAAGGAATTCCCTTGCATCCTAACCCTCCAGAAAATGAAACGGCAAAATTCACAAAGAAAGTGCATGATCTGAAAGGTTTCACTCTGCTATACAAAACCAGAGAATTTGGTAAAAACATACCAGTGACCTCAGACTACTATCAGCAGGGGTAGGGAATGCCCAAACCCAAAACACTAGACAAGCTGAGTCAAATACAGCCTGAACCAGAAATGAAAATTCTGTTTGCACGTCCAGTCTTTTGTTCCACCCATACAAATACAGTGAATCTGCCAGTGATATCCAACACTATGGTCTCTATCCAACACTCAGTTATCAGCCAAAGGCAAATCTTCAGAAAACAAAACCAAAAGTTGAGAGCCCCACATATTAAATGTCAAATAAAATGTAGAGGAATTTTTTACTAGACAGTGGGTAACCAATGAGGACTCTCAAGCTATAGCTAGGCTGCACACAATTCAGCAGTAGGAACAAAAACTGGTAACAATGGGATGCTGAGCACTTATTAAATGCTGCACTACTGTTATTTTCAGTATACAGATGTTACTAACACTTGAACTAATGGCTGTATTTCAGAACTTTTCTCTGGAATGTAAAAAGAAGAACCTACTGAACTGCTAGCATTGGACTAGCAGTAGAGATGTGAAATCAATTTGCATAATCAGTTGAATCCTGAAATCCATTTGTAACGAGGACTTTTGTGAGACTTTGAGCAGTTTAACTACTCCATACCTAGCATCTCCATTTGAAAAAATAAAATTAAAAAAAACCAGATCAAATATCTTACTGCTACTTATTGCACAATTGTGCTTTTAGTGGTTACAAGTAAAAGCTTTGCTTCAAGACCACCAGTTAGAGAGAACCTTTTTCATTGAACAAGTCAAAACAATTAGAGGAAGAAAATATTTTGCACTTTCAGCAGTAACAGAGTGGGGGAAGGAAAATAATAGTGGCAAGTCTGGAAATTTAAGCCTGATACGAACTTCAGGACTCTATTTCTAAGTTAGATCAGTAAGTGGATGGGAAAGTACTGTTTCTTCTGATACAGGGTGATAACCTGACACTTGACTTTAAAATAAATTCTCCAGATGGGAAAAATTTAAAGCATCTAGCAGTATTTTAGTACACATGAAGCGGTTAAAAGCCATTTATTTCTCCTCTCAAAGATAATCCCTACTAATTGCTCTAGTTGTGGAAATACATTTTGTGGGAAAGGATAATGAAGCCTACTTGTCAAATTGCTCATGTCATTATTTCACTGCAGAATGCAAATACTATAGCCAGTCCCATTCCCAGCATGCTGAATATCACCCTACAGAAAAGGACCCTTGCATAAGCCACTCTGACCCTTCTTGCTAGGTTCTTCTGACCTTTCTGACCTCATTAGACTGGTATAAAGAAAATAAAGGAGCTGTTGGGTACTCTTGATGGATTAGAAATAACAAGAATGTGTCTAGGACTTAAGTACTAAACCAGACCACTGAATTATAATGCTTTTCAAACAATCAAAAGGATAATAGGGATAGTGATAAAAAAAAAGAAATAGAAGTAGAGATTCTTAAAATATTGTGAATAGTATGCTTTTTGGAAATTATTTATCAGTATCTTTAACTACTTATTCTGCTGCCATTTTAGATGGCTGATTTTTTAAGGCCCCATTTGAGTGAGAACAAATATTAAAAAACAATGGTCCCACCACAATTATTCTGATTAAGTATGAATCCAACTTAAGCACCTTGCTGAAAGAGGGCTTTAATCTCCTCTGGTCAGATTTATTTAATGAATTCTTCAAATTCCCAAAGGAAGGAAACACCAGAGGATAGAATGCAAGTCTCTGAATTGCCTGTGTTGCATTTCAAACACTACATCATGCTATCAACAAAATCAGTGTCTTACCAGACAAAAGGGTAGAGATACTATCAAAGTGCTTATTCTTTACATAATACATACCTTATCCAGTGGAATTACTTTGGATTTTTAAACTGTCTCCCAGCCCTGAAATGCTCAAGTCCTACATTTTTATAGCTTATATCATAAGTAGTACAAAACCTACAAATTAATTTTGCTTTCTAGATAGTGAATTTTGCCATCCCAAATAAATAGTCATTTATTTATTTTTAGCTAATACTGGCATCTGAGCAAAACTCTCAAAACGGAAACGAGAGATCACAACTTATAACAGAAACCCCAAGTACTACAACATTAATTTTATGGCAATTGCAACATGGGACACATGCCTTTTTATCTTTATAGTGTGTATTTCTAATTTCTAGGGAAAAAAGTGCTATGAGGGAATTCAAAGTCACAGAAATCTTCCAAGTCCTCATATATTGTGATTTCTAATTAAAAGCTCTTGAATTTAACCACTGGAAAGTATTTATGGGAAGAGAAGAATTTTTCCTTTATATGCTTCACTACTCCTAAAAGAAGACACTAGCAGATAGGTTGACCTCAGCCAAAGAGTTCAGGCTTTATTATGCTATGCATTAAAATGCAGGCACCATCACATAAAATTAAATTATGTTCTTTTTAAAAAAAAGACTGGCATCACTTGTTCCTGAAATGTCCTCTGTTCAGCTGTCCCACAGTTTTATAGATCCTGACTTGGGAAAACTGTTGCATTTGTGATAGTGGTGATTGTCCCCTTCAGAATTTATAGCCTTTGGTAAATCTCTCTATGTCTCACATCTCTCCTGCGCCAAGTGCACAATCCAGGCCTGAGCCAGCATCACTGGAGAGGCTGCAAACAATGCAGGAACTCTCATCAGGCTTCATCCCCATAAGCTAAAACGCCTTAAAGCAGCCACTGGCTCCAGATACTGCCATCCTGCACACAGAGCTAAGTTAGATGACACAGTGGTTAGAAACCAACTTAATCAGTCTGCTAGCACAGATTTCACAGTTGCTGTATCTGGGCAGCTGTTCTAGCACAATTGGATTAGTGATTTATGCTGTCTCTCCACTCTCCCCATTTTAAGACTGAGATTTGAACATGTACATTTTTCATCCTCATCACTCTTCAGACCTTGTGAATGCAGAGTCATTTCAACCCCTGTAGAAGGGTTTTTGTTTTTTGTTTGGGGGATTGTTTGCTTTGTTGTGGTGGTAGTCTTTTTTCTCTTGTTGTTAGCCAGAGATTGTGGTGTGAAGATAAATGGCAGACAAGGACCTTGTGGTTGGATATTTAAAATAAACAAACAGAGAAGCCCAACAAAAAGCCAAACCAACCAACCAAACAAAATCAAAGCAGAATTGTAATTAGCTAGCAATTCCTTTCTCTTATTTGTGATATGGGTAAAACCTGTTTTTTCAAAATTGCATTTGTCATCTTACATCTTACATTTCTATCATTTTTCTGCCCTGTAGCTGAAAGAGAAATTCATAGATCCCACCTATTTGAGGTTAAATTATTCATTTTCCCAGCTTGACCTTGTTTTGGAATAAGCTTATTCCTGTGAATTAGCTTCAGCAGGTAACCTGCCATTTAAAGAGCACATAGAACAGAATTGCTCTTCACAAAACAAAGGACAAGGTAAGCAAACAACAAAAACCTCACCATGTTTTTTTATCATTTTACTTATCCTATTATCTCACGTATTAGATAGGTTACTCATGTTATTTACTAAATAAAGCCAAGAGAAAAAATCCCCTTTCAACTCATCTCCTACATAGTCCAGAAACCTAACTCTGAGTACCAGAGGGAGAAGAAGGGAGAGGGTGGGAACTCCTAACCCTCCTCCCCATCTCGAATCAGAACAATATGACAAATTGTTCTAATGACAATGTGACAAATTGTCACACTTAGACTCACAAAAAACAGGTTTAATGTCTGCATTCATATCATGAATACTAAATCAAACAGAACCTTCAGAAGAAGGGTTACCTACACTCATGCTTTCTGATTTTTCCTATATCAGTAGATGTAACATTTAAAAGTAACATTCTAATAACAAACAACTAAAAAATAAACACACATTTTTCGATATCCAAGTAAAGCTTACATGAAATTGTGAGTTCGTTATCCAAGAGAAGAGGCTATCATCATTTTCTTGCTATTTTTCAAGCATTTTAAGTAACTTTGTGGAATTATTAAAATATTATACTGATTACACACAGTTCTCCGAACAGTTTACCAGTTGAGGTGTGCTGGCCAGCTCATTGTGGCTGAATAACTCATATCCCTGACTTCTGGTATTTGGGAAAAATAAATCACATCATGATGTGACAATTAAAATAAAAGCCTTGAAAGTACCTCTTCAGAAAAGTTGGTGTTTCCTTTTCCAAAATTAAACAGCCAATACTTTTTCAAGCAAGTGACAAAGGATGCAAATATACAATATTTAATTTATTTACAAACATGGACAACACATAGGAACATTTTATCTGCATAAATCTAATTACACTGGGAGTCACTGATGTACACAATAGGTTTCAGCATGAATTTTAAGCATTTTTAAACGCTGAGGTGCAGCTGGAAAACTGATTTTTTTTTACTTATGTTCTTCCAAAATTGCTAACCAAAATCTCCGCAGAGATGTAAAATACAGCATCATTTTTGTACCATCAAATGGTACAAATTTGGCCTCTATAATTGTAGAGATATATGCACATGAATAACTGCTACTGTACTACTGACCTTGTGATCTCAAGAACACCAGTTTCTCTCACGAGATTTTTAGACCTCTGAAATCATGTTTTTAGTCTGTAGACATTTCCTTAATCTGTCCTTATAAAAGTGAAATTCATGTCTCATTACCTTAAAATGATACCAACAAACTCTAAGAATTTCTATCAAAATTGATGCAATGCTGTATGCAGACTCACAGAATAAACAGAAAATTCCTTTTGTTTGCAATGAAACCAAGTTATCATATTAGGGTGAAAAAATTCAGAAGAGCATACTGATATATAAAAAATAAATGATCACACAGCCAGTATGCACGTTTGATTTCTGGTACACATGAGGTACTTCTGCTCTGACACAACAGGGAGTCTGAAAACCTTCCTGTATTTCACTGAGCAGGGCAAAATTCAGTAATTGCAAGGACAATTAAACATTAATCCTGCTTACCATGGCAGGTGACAGACTTGCCATCTGTTGAAGTCCTTAAAGTGAGATTGGATGTCTTTCTAAAAGACGTTTTTGGATATAGTTTTCAGAAAAGCAAAACTAAAAACAAACTAACGTTTAATCCATACTGCAAAATTGTGGTGATCATATATACAGAAGGGACTGGTAGCACAAGGCAGTGACAGCACCAGCTTTGCCATTAGAGATGCCTGTTTGTGCCTTCGTGGTTTAACCCCAGCCAGCAGCCAAACCCCGGGCAGCCTCTTGCAGACTGCCCCACCAGCAGGATCGGGAAGAGAATCAAAAGGTAAAAGCTGGAAAACCCACAGGTTTAATAGGGAAAGCAAAGGCCATGCATGCAAGCAGAGCAAAATTAGGACTTAATTCACTGCTTCCAACAGATAGGCAGAATCAGCCATCTTCACGAAAGCAAGACCTCATCAAGGGTAAGGTTACTTGGGAAGACAAACGTCTTCCTCTTTCTCTCCCCCTCTTTATATGCTGACCATGCTGTGATATGCTCTGGAATGTCCCTTTGGTCAGTTGGGGTCACCTGTCCCAGCTGTGTCCCCTCCCAACCTCCCAGGCACCCCCAGCCCCCTGCCAGCGTGGCTGCACAAGGAGCAGAAAGGGCCTTGGCTCTGTGCAAGCCCTGCTCAGAAATAACAAAAACATCCCTTGAGAACCAGGGCTGCAAGGCTTGCTATTGCGACATCCTGTTTCAGGGATACATAAGAATTTTCACAATCAAAATGATTTGAGGAAAGAAGTTTTTGATCATGATACAGGAAGTGTAGGTGATAATTAAATTCTGCATCATAAAGACAAACTAGATCAACTCCCGAAAGCATTGAGTACTGCTGTTTCACACAAGTAATTAATATTTCTTGCCACTACTACTGCTGCTGTTTGCATGTATCAGAGTGTATGCAGATGGACACAGAGCACACAACTCAAGCTTTCTGAAGCAAAAAAGAAGGTAACAAACAATGTTTTTTTTGAGGTATGCAAACCAATGAGTCTATAGAAAATCTAATAAAAAATGACTGAAGTGATGGTGCAAAGCATGCCGTGTGGTATGGATGAAACTGAGTGGGCTGTATAAACTTCAAAGCAATAAACAGGCTACAAAGGATGCGTGGGCAGAGAGGAGAAAGTGGAAAATATAGAAGAAATTCGGAGGTGGTTCCATTATCAGCTCCAGGATGCATATGATGTATGGGAACAGTGAGGAAGGACTGCAAAATACAGATCTGAACAGATTCACCTCAGCCTTTAGTAGTCCCATGAAATGCCATGATACACTCTCTCAGCTATGAGAGGGCTTTAGTAATTAGCAGGCGATCCATTAAGTTATGAAAAAAAAATTGGTCTCAAAATGATTAGAGGAAAAAAAGTTTTTGATCATGATACTTCCCTTTTTCCCTAAGGTTTCTATTGTAGATTTCTCTGTCTTTCATTTATGTGAAACTAAAGATTCCTTCACACTATAAAACACAATAAACAACTCAAAGTAAAACAGTGTATTTATACGAAGACCAAGGAAGTCACTCCAATTTAAAAAAAAAAAAAATAAATCCTTTCTCAAATAACCTATTTTAACAAAATTTTCTGAAAATCCAGTCCTGGCTCATCTGCAAGCAAAAATTCTAGACAAATCACAACATTTAATGCCTTTCTTGATCCAGCACCTACCCTTCTGTATTAATCTCATTGTGAAAAATATACATTTAAAATGCCAACACAATTTTTACCTGAAATGTCACCTTTTCTCATCTCTCCTAGCTGCTCTTCTGTCCATCTGCAGAATATTCTGATTTTTTGAGAAAATTCTCACTTCCTTAAAGGCAATGACAAGATGAATTTACTAAGGCCAAAAGCATTTTTGATGCTTATTCAAAGTCCAAAGTTTGGGTAGCTTTACTCATACCGCAGCCTACCGACTTGTAATGTTAGTGAAATAGATAAATTCACAACAATGAGTCTTTCCACTGCAAGCCATTATAAACTACACACTGGTAGCCATACAAATAATACATTATTATAATGCAACTGTAATTAATTAAATTGTGTTACCTTATTCCTAAGAACATACAATTGGGCATGACAGCAAAGGTAAAAATTGCTTCTAATTTTAAATAGAAGTGTAACAATGAAATGGTATCTCTGCTCCAAAACTTTTTATGTCCATTCCACACTAATCACTCAAAACTAAGAATACTTAGTAAAAAGTATTTAAGTAAAACAATGCATAAAAGATTAAAAACAGTAGTAGAAGTCAATGGGTGGGCTTCATTTAAAAAAAAAAAAAGCCACATGATCACTTTTTGGCAAAATGTAGGTCACCTATGGTTGCCATAGTAACCACTGCTGAACTATTGCTCTACAGATGACCACTGCCTATGGCTGCTTTCTTTGCTAGCAGTCATACTTCAATTAAAATAAGAAAGAGCTTCAAATTGACATTAACAAACAAAAGTTGCAAACAAAACTCCTGCTTAAGCATTTTCAAAAGCATCTCCTAATATCCTTTTCTAAATAAAATACTCAGATAACCAGATGAAAACACACAAAACCTAATTTTCAGTACTAAAACATCTGTTCTTTGTTGGTATCTCAAGCCTGGAGTTTCCAAAATGGAAAGAAACAACTTTACAAGAAGTTGTAACACAAAAAAAATTCATATGGAGCAATTCACTAAACATCAGTAATTCAGAAATCCAGCAAGCACTGCAATTAGGTTAAGATGTCTCTGATAATCACACAGCAAGCCCTGTGACTGTATTCAGTATCTTCACTGCAAGGGGGATCAGTGCCTTGGCACATTATTATTTTGTGCACAAGCACCCAGTGAAAACAAGTCATGCAACAAGGCTGGAGCCACGGATAATAACAGCTGAAGCCTCACTTGGGATGAAGTCATTGAGTCTTTAATCAGTTTGATGGTGAAACTCCCTTTCTCACCACTGTTACTCTGAGGTATAAATGGTTGATGATGAATTCATTAAAATACAAAAGACTCCGCATTAGAAAAAGAGTCTTAATTGGCTTTGATAGTGAACTGGGAAATAACAGGACAACAAGCCAATGTCCTTGATAACTGCTAACTGGTTTTCCCCTCCAGAACAGTCATATCACTATTATGTAAGTTCAGATTGAATGAGCTGCTTATCTTCTTTTTTTTCCATTTGTTTCTTTGTGGGTTTTTTTTGTTTGTTTTCGGTAGGTTGGGTTTTTTTGGTTTTTTGTTTTTTGGGGGTTTTTTGCTACAGGTATTATAAAAACTCTGAAATATAAACTTTGAGGTCTGGATGCTACCCACATGCTTTAATGCTTTAGTACTACAAATACATTGTGGTAGGGTAGCATCACTATTCACACAATTAGAACACCAAAAATACTGCATATTTAGTGAACAAAAGAATGATGATCAATATCGTTGAATACCATCAATGAAGAATTACATCCCCTCACTTGCTTTAAATTCTTGAAAGCTCAAAACAGACAGATGAACAGGTAGATGAACACAAGACACCACAGCAAGACTGCTGGGAAGCCAAACAAACAAACCCTCATGGAACAGAGACAGCTGTGAAAGCTTTAGAATCAAACAATTATTGTAACGGTTTTTAATTCACTGAATTGGCAAATTCCAAAGAAATGATAGCTTGTTTATCATCTCTGAACCACACCTGCTGAAAACATCACTACTGTATTTTGTAGGGGGGAGGGGACTGATATCCCTGTAAGGATCAGACCTTCAACACACCTTCACACTTGGTTCACACCAGGAGCTGCCCTGAGCACCAGGACATCTCAGCAAGACTACAATACACATGGGAGATGAGGCTGGTCTACAGAGGAAGAAGAAAGCAGAAGTCAATACAGCCTCCAGCAAGCAGAATACTTTGCTTTTTCCCTATTGTTTCAAAGTTCTTGAATTCTCTGCCCATGGGTCAGTAATTTCCATGGATTCATTCCTCCCTGCAGTCCTACATTTACTGGTTGCTGTCTTATATTGGAGAAAGCCACTCTGCATTTTCTATATGCAGATACAGGCTTTCATCTTAAGCAGGTTCAGGTCCCCAGGAGAGCCAAAAAGTCCTAGTACAATACAAATCATGTAAGAAAAATCAGAATATAAAACTCAACCACTGAAGGTTGGTAAGACCGAAAACAGAGATAAAATACAGTTGCATCTTTCTTGTAAGCATTAGAATGGTTTCATCATGAAGCACCAAGATAAAACTACTAAGTTTTATCCTCTGCTTCTTACATCTGCTTTGCTAGCAGAACTGTCAGTCTATTAAAACAAACCACAAAAAGACCAAGCAAGCCAAACCCCACAGAAAGCTGTTCCCAGCTCACTGCTAGAGAGTTAAGATCTCTTACAGCATGCTCATACAAACAACAGATGTATCAACTGATAGAGAAAAAACCTTTGAGCAGGGACAAGCCCCTGGAAGGAACTTCTAAAAGAAGTCCCACTATCAGCAGAATCTGTGCCTTTATGTTGCTGTCCTTCTGGAGTTAACTCCCCTCAGTCATCCCTACTGCTAAATCAGTGCTTGGCTAAATCAGAGCAAAGAACTCCAGAGCAACATTCAGTAAGGAGAAAACACTGCACAGTGGCTCCTGCATTGAGGGTGCTACAGTCTGAAATTAGTTATAAAGTTTATTGTAATGAACAATCACAGAATGGTTTGGTTTGGAAGGGGCCTTAAAGAGCATCTAGAATCTCCCACTCCCAGGCAGGGATGCCACCCTTGAGGCTGCTCAGGGTCCCATCCAACCTCTTCAGTAAGACAACGTACTTTGTTAAAAGCACTGAATCTAACTTGGCTTTAAATTTCAAAACGTCTTCAAAGCCATCTTTACACAGACTGGTAGGAAACATTGTAAGCTAGTATAAAATGAAGCATATGTACTAATCATGGCACTATATAAGGAGACAGAATATTGCAATAATCTTTCTGAAGCTTCATTTTCTTTGCAAGAGCACATAAAGCAATTCAAAGAAAGCTGCTGAAGGCCACTGGGATTCTCACTAAGAATAAAAGTGAGCATTAGGATACAGCAGTCTAGAGAAAGCAAGCACGAAACTTTTTTTCAGACAAAAATGAATCTATTCATAGTTATAAACTGCTAACAGAAAAATCCATTTTTTCCCTGCTTTGTGATTTGATTCACCAATTATTTCCCTACAGAAGCTAGTGTAATGGTATCAGGCTACCCACAGCTTTCACTGGTATCCAAATATTGTCATAACGGTTCCTTGTACCTGAAAAAGGGAAAGCTACTTTTAGTACCCAAGACATCCTAAGGTTTTTTTACCCTTAGAAAACCACTTTAAAATTCTGATCTTACTTGACGAAGACCATGGAGCAAGTCTTCACTAAAATAAAACTCATCTACTTCCCAATCTTGTCATTTCTCCAGAGAAGGATATTAGCTGACACTAGTTCAAATCCAAGCTAGAAATTAGATGAAAAGAAAAACTTCTGAAGCAATTTGAAAATCTGTGAGTTTAGGTATGTTCATCCCTCTTTGTCAAAAAAGCCACGCTCATCATGATTTTGCATTTCTAAAATTGCATGCATCACTGGTGAGAGAAAGAAGAAACTTCATATTCTTCGACTTTATAAATTAGACGTTAAAGTTACTAAAATTTTGCGTACTGTAATAGCATCTAGAGACAGCAACTGCTATAAAAAGTCTAAACCCAGTGGCTAAGGGATGATCTGGTATGATTTTAATTCTGTAGAACAAATCAAGAACAATATCTAACCATCACGTTTAATTTCCATCCAATCTCACAGACTACAGTCGATCAGCAAATAGAATCCCACACATTGTGTTAACATCATTCTCAACTAAGAATTGCCTGCAAAAGATGGTTCCAGACCTGCTGACAGTGCACACTCCTGAATACAGACCAAGCCTTATACAAATGGCAAGAGTGCAAGGTGCTTTTCTCTAATTAATAAATACAGAACAGATATGGATGGGCTGTAGAATCAAAATCAGCGTTTCCCAGCAATTTTCTAATTTGTTTTTGAAATATGTTCCATATACATCAATGTAGTGAAAGAGGATGAGTCACTTTCAATGACTAAGACTTTGCAAACTCTTGGAGCATTAAATTCCTTTGATCTTGATAAGATGGCTCATTCTCATTCTGTTCATTAGACCCCCCCCTTTTCCCAGTTTTGAGCCAGCCAATCTGTAGCCCTTTCTGCAAGCTGACATATTTACCAAGTAAAATCTGTTACCATTGCTTTCCTGCTCTTACTGAAAAAGACCCTGTTGCTTGTCAAGATCCTCATCTCAGGCAACCTCCTCTCTTTTCCTTCATACATGGCACAGTCCACAAGCTGTCTTCCCACCCTGAGGAGTTCTTTATTAGCTCCTCTCTGTATTTCCCCAGTAACCACAAATTGTTCACCTATGCATCCTGTTAATCTCTTTTTTTTTTACTCCTCTCTAATGTAATTTCATCATTGGTTCCCAAGTACTGTTTTGCTGATGACTCGCAAAAATTGCCTAAGAATCTTAGAAAACAATCCACTTGTTTTGTTATGAACTGTGTCTGGGTAAATACCTTTCTTTAAGGGTTAATTTGGGAATGTCAATATCTACATGATTTGAAAAATAAGACTGTCTTAAATTGTAAGCATAAATAATCATTAATTTTCCATAAAATTATTTGGCAACTGTAATAGGGCTATTTTCTCATCTGTTCTATCTGAAAAATTAGTGTATGTGGAGCATGCCACAAACAGGTATCCGCATTTAGACAGCAATTCAATTTCAATACTGATTAGCAAAAAGCATCTTGATATTTTCACTCCACTCCTTTGATGGAAAAATACTTCATAGCTCCAAAAAATCCTTTAGTGCTTGATTCTTTACTAATCAAAAAATCACAGTTGTCATAGAAACTGTAAAAAACTGAAGTCAGTCATGACATAATAACAGGGCAATGGAAAATGTCTGCAGGCTCAGGTTTTTGTGCTGGCAATGTTTCTATGAATTTAACCAGGGAGTCAACAAGTTTCCCAAATCTAACAAAGAATATTATAACAGGTATTATTATTGTTTTTAATAATCTGTCCAGAGTCTGGAAAGTAATAGCATTTATCACTCCTGCCCTACACACTGACTACATTAACAGTAAACAGACTCTTCTCAAAACATTAAATGCAAGCTTATGCTATAAGGGGACTGAATTTCTCTGATAACACATCTTAGATAGCCTGGAGGGACTTCTAGTCAGTGTTCTCAGCAATCCTGAGATCTCACTTTTAGCATTTTTAAACTGACACAAACCACTTTAAAAATTTATATTGACATTAGTTTCTGTCTCTTACAAAAGCTGCTCAGAAGAAGACTTCCATCTGCAGGCCTCTGCCCCACACAAGACAATTCAGCTCCATTCCAAACATTATCTCCAGTTTTTCCCTACGCCTTGAAACTGTAAAATGTAACTCCACTCCTGACTAACACAGGCTACAAGAGTCTTTCCCTCTCCATCTCCCAGAGCTAAATCATAGACCAAATTCAACACCAGAGGTCTTCCAGCCTTTTACTGGAACCACCTGACACTTCATCATTAGTGACAGGGCTGCCTTACTGCAAACACTTGCCCTTTAAGCAGAGATCACCCTGCTGAAAAGAAAATAGTCATAATACACAGGAATACACTGGACTGGCCTCACTGCTTAACTACGAGTAACACGAAAATCAGCAATGTGAATGTGGAAGTACTCAGATCTTAAAATAACCATCTCAGAAGCCTTGAATTAAGTTTTATGGAGAAATTTAAAGGACTTCTTTTTGTTTCAACTGGTTTCCTCTGACGTATTGTCCCTCTGTACCTTTAATTTATTCTTGCAAAACAACTAGGTACACATATTTTGAATAGAGAGCAAACAGGTACTTGGATTCCCTAAGCTTTCCTAGAATTGTATTAAATAAACTCTGTTTTATCATGATCAAATCGAGGACTTTCCAGACCTGCTAAACAAGTTCAGATGTTCACACCACACCCCCATTCCCGCCCTGCTTAAGGATTACATTTAATGGTAGGGTGAGCATAGTTGGTGTGTAACATGCTTCAGCAGCCTACTGAAGTTTAACTGACATACACAGAGAAACTTTCCAGATGCACCTAAGTTTAAGACAAACAGCAAAATTTGCCTGTTAACTTCCCTAACCATGAGTTTAGGAAAAAAGTTTTGATTTAAAACCAAAGTAAATTCCTGATTCCAGTAAAACAACCAGCAAACAATCCATGAGTGAAATAATAAACTTTTTTCAAGGAACAAATGAAAAAAAAACCAACAAAACCACAAATCAAATCTCCTTAAAAAGAACAGCATTATTTATTTTTTACTGCATTATATGCAGGATTCTCACTAGAAGAGTCCCCGATTCACACAAATCCCTAAACTTCAGTGGAGAGAGACGAATATATTTCTTTAGTTACCATAGTTGAGACACTAGTCAAAAATATGTATAAAATCCTGTAGCTTCTCACTCTTCAGTTCTATGGCATTCTGTCACAGGCTTTACATTTAAAACATCACTCACGGCTTCTGTATGCCATTAGCACAATTACTGCACATGTGCATACATATGTACACAAATACATGTACATTTATGTCATTTGAAAAAGCACATATACACATATAGTTATGCTTTTCTCACACTATAAATAAATGCAGGTGTGTATACATGCACAGATTTATATCATTAATTCTCTAAAAGGCCCATTCATTTCCATAGATGTCACTGAGAAAAAGAAAATCAAGATAAGGCTACTGTAATCATTTAATTGATTTGAATATGCACAACATTTATTTTTGTGTAGGGCAGGTTACCACAGGAAAATAAATATAAATATTAATGTATAATATTGAGTATTAATTATTAACAACAGCCTTAATCTACATGCAGCTTATAAAATACTGTTATAACATTCTACTAGCACAAAGACTTACACTGTACTGATACGGTTTACTGAAGCTCATGACATAATAGAGGATTTTTTAGATTGCTGTTGTGTGTCTAAGCAGTCCCTTGGAGAAGAAATGAATCTGCACATGTATTGATAAGTAAGAGTGGGAAGAATTTATATGAACATTTTCAGATTTTTCTGAACAGCAGAATGGCTTCTCATACTTACAGTATGAGACCAGACTTCATGGAATATGTGTACAGAATAAACACATCACTTCAGAACGTGATCTTAGGGGGTAAGAATTTTACACTGAACTCAGATGGGGCTAGAGCAAACGTCTTACATATTCTAAAATCCTGCTGGTTTGTGTTTTTAGCCTGCTGCTAGCTCACTAGCATATACTAATGAGGACAGAGTTGTCTGCAACAGCAAAGCATGTTTTCCTGCTTTGCTTCATAATCAAATATTATGAAACCCAATCCTCCAACTTTTCTCTCACAAGAATTTTTTATTTGCAAATATTCTTACTGTTTCCATTTTACATCTAGAGATTTTTAACTGTTAATAAATTTGGCATTTGGGTTTTACAGAAGCTGATGACTAATAGAAAATAACCACAACAGAGGACAGGAATCTGAAAACCACTACTATCAGAATCTGGTTGTAAAGAGATGTGTTCTAATACAAAATGGGAAATTTCAGAGCTTCTGAAAAATCTTAAGTAAGTAGCAATCTGTTACAGTCATCAGTCCAATAAACCCATGGTTCCTATATAAAACTGTATTGTAACTATACTATAAATACTCTCTCAGGCAGGGTTACAATTTTGTTCCTCTGTTTACCCCTGTAATGAGTGAAAGAAAATGACTGAAAGTTGCATGGCTGCATTGTCCTCAGGTGGCAGGACGATTGATCAGATTCTGTCACAGACTGTGTACACTACTCTCAAGTCTGAACACGCAATGCCAAGCAGAGGCACTGGCCTCCAAATTAGTTACTGCCAATACTCCCCCTTCTCCCAAATCATCACCCAAAATGGAAGACATTCTCCTATATATTTAAAATATGTCATAATAACTAGATGTGAATGATAGAGTACAAATGTAGAATTTCCTCTGAAACTTACTCTGACAAAAATTTTCACAGAAACAATTACCAGTGGAAATAGGTTTTAAAAAAGAAGTACTTCTTCATAGTGCCAGCATTTAAATATAAAAAACCAGAAAATAATACTTCAAAATAAAAGCATATAGCTTTCACTGTATTTCTAATAAAATGAACCTTCCTTAGCTTGCATAAGAAGCAGTACCATGTCTTACCCACCCCTTTAGTACTTACGAGTAAAATGATTAGAAGCAGATGGATGGACATTACTTCCACTGTCAGCACTTTCACTGCTAGAAACGTCGTCATCTGATTCCCACACACATGAACAGGGTGAGGTTCCACCAACTTCTTCAAACTTCCTCTTTAAAATTCCACTCATTTCTGCAATGCTGTCAACATGCACCTGTAACAGGAACAGAGGCAATGAGGCACTGAAACACCCACCTACTGTGCAGGTCTCCCAGTTCATTTATCATGAAAGAGTTCACATATCAATCAGATACTACTACCTGCAGCTAAATGGCTTCTTAAACAAGAGTTTTAAAAAACTTTTCCAAGAAGGAATCAAAAAACTCCACTACTTATCATCAGTATATTTCATCTCACTGACTTTAAGACAGAAAGTAAATGCTACCTGTATTCTACCAGTGCAGAAAAAATTCTATAGACAATCTCATACATAAATACATACATATATATTCAGTTATGCAGCAAATTTAGGTCAAGCATAATATTCCAGTGTAATTCATCAAAAATGGACCTTTATACAACACTTAGAAACTTACCTGACACTAAGAAATATTACATGACAAAAATTGTTCTGTAATAAATATAGTTCAGAGAAAACCTCACTCTCTCTTGGGATTTATTTTAAAGGTCTGATTTATGTAATTCTCAGTACTAACAAATGCCCACAATTGCAATTGGATTTGAGAGCTGTATGAGACACTTTGCACCTTTCCAGGCCAGGCCTTGTGTACACAGTTCTGGCTCATTTTGTCATTTTAATTTACTCAGAAGTTTCTTGCCTAGCATTTCTGAAATTCAGATATGAGTACTGGCATACAAGTAGACTATTTCCATTCACACAAGCATCAAAGGGCTAGATCTATCCTTAAGAACTTGACTTCCTAATCACATTACCCAACAAAGCCAGAGTCATGTCGAACATTACTAAAGTCTCCCTTTCATATGTAACAGCTGATCTTTGTATCTCCATTTATGGAATATCAAGCAGAAAAGGATCAAAATATTTTTAAAGCAATTTTTAGATAATTTCAATATATCTGATAGGTTGAAACAATTTGTCTCTATCTTTAATTAAAAAATAGTTTACTATCACCCTCATTAAGGATTACATCTTACTGAAGACTGAAAATTAATTCTAAGATCTTAACTTAAAGTTACAGATAATATCTACTCTCTGACTATGCTAATCAGTGAAATGCTGCTGTAAATAGCTGGGGAAAAAAGGCTGCTGTTTGATGCTTTTAAGCTACAGTATCAAAAATTCTCATCTGATGCCACTTGCTTTCAGCTTGTTAAGCTGCCAATTCATTTTATAACATAGTTATTTCTTCCAGTAAGCTTCACTCTACCTTTAAGGATGTGTTTAATTTATAGAAAAGATTTCAGTAGAGATGTGGAGTCCTGACACAACGCTACGAACAAATGCTGCATAAGATGATCTTCAGCACCAAACTTGTTTGCATGCAGAGCACACTAAAAATTAAACAACAAATATATTAGGGTTTCATAGAGTCAGTCACACAGACAGCTTTAAATACATATGCTCACCGTGATGTTCTCAGCTTGTTTTACTATTTGTGAAAAAAATGTTTTCCTGAAAGGGATTTCTTCAGGCTAAATGTATGACTCAAACAGAACTTGCTTAGATCTCAACCTCTGCCCTTTTGTCCAAAAATGAATTACTATAAACTGCTAAGAAAGCACTGTATTTTTATTCTGAGGACATGGAGAGTTTAGCATCCCTTTGTAATAACCTTCACAAAAATGTAAGAATACATATCTATGAACTAACCTCTAATAAAAACACATTTACAAAAAAAAAAAGAGATAAAAGAACTAAACACATACAGTGAAACCCCACAATTACAAAGAACTACCCAAGCACAGGTTCAGAAACAACTCCTCTGAATTGTCCCCCATATCCTCACTATATCTCTTGCCAACCACCTTTTCCATTGTCTCCTGCAGTGCTTACAGCACTGAAATTGTGAAATCACCATTATTTCCATGGCAACAGCCTGCAATATCAAATCCACAGGATTATAGCTTGACTGTAGAAGAGGGTAAAGAAGCAGCTGGAGTGTGAGAAAGAAAATGCTTACACTCAAACATCTCAGTGAAGAGAGTGAGAAATGAGCTGACAAAGAGTTTATCGTACAAGTGAGACCTAAGTCAAATCCATGAGTGCACCCATTGAAATTGTGGCTACAGGAGCCGTGAAGTTCCAGGTCCAAAGAACGTTAAGTCATAACTGCACTGCAAGGTAAACCTAATATCTGTGATCATCATTACTGCACAGCCAGTCAGAGAGCAAGAACTCATTTCATACCCTGAGATGACTTCCAGCCCTTTTGTCAGACACTGTCTCTCACCAGTAAATATACACAGCAACTGGATGACTGAATGGTGTCTTGCACATCAGTAAAGTCACTGCACATAGTGAGAGTGTCAGCAGCTAGAACTGTTCCCAGCAAGGAGCAGAAACATATATTTTTTACACCAAAGTGTTTTAAATTTGCCTGGTTTTAGCAGAGCCTACATTTGCAACAAGTGCCACAACCTGGTAGCAGCAAAGCCATTTCATTAAGGTAATTTGTATAATGAACCATAACAAATGGGTGTCAGGATCCTTGTAAATGACATAGGTTAGATCTACACACACCTAGCTGATCAAGATAAGGCAGGAGGTACAGGGATACTGCAGAACCTGAGTATCACCACAACACAGAGAAAGCATAGCTATCCATTACATATATTGAGTGTGACTGTTGCCTGATTGTTGTTCTGAATCTCTTCCAGGAAGACTACTGAGAAGGCTGTTTGACAAAGTAGTTGTGATCAAATTTAGGTGTTGCCACTTTCCTGAGACCTGTTGATTCTAATCTCTCTGTTATCAAGTCTCCCCAGGAATATGTTACAGGGGGGAAAGGAGACACTTCCATTACTCAGGGGCTTGGCTATCACAGAGATAGATTAGAGAGTATCTAAAGCTGTTTGTACACACTATGTACCAGCAGGAGATCCCTTTAGAATAACATCTGTATAAACAGATGCTGCTCCATAAGCCAATATTCTTCAGAAAGAGGCACATCTGCACAGTAATGCACAAGGCATGTTCTATCTGATAGCCTTGTTTACAAAGACATCCTGCAGTACCTGAGCGAGATCCACATCTCCAGGAACTAGGACATAATAAGCATGGGACGCAAAACCCAGTGCTGTTTATGAAAGCATTATTTTGCTTTTTGCTCATTGTGTGATATATCCCAGTGGAAGACATGGATATATGCCAGAGACCAACAGGAATAAGCAACAGTCAAACTTCTAACAGCAGTGAAGCCACAAAGTTAGTGATATCACTAAAGGCTCCCTAAGTGCACAATCAGGGAACCAGGACAGGGAACTCAACTGAATTGTTCTTTGTCCTGCACCGTAACTACAATTGAATAGGTAAATTTAGATTTTGGGGAAACAAACTGAAGCAACTGCAGTCACAAAGAAATCCAAATCAAACCACATTGGAACAGAAGACCCTAGAGGTAGGTCTAACGGGACAAGGCACCAAGACTTTAAAAAATTTTCAATGCATGAATGGAAAGTAAAACTATAAATAAACCCCATATCTGACAGGAGGAATCATAAGGGTAATGTAACCATGCAGCAATACAATTTTGCTAACACAAGTCACTTAGGGTATGTGAGACTGCCATTATATAGGATAGGAATACTCTTAAATACACAGAAGTACTTCAGCAATATGTATATTCTGAAAAGAACTGAGAAAACGTATATAGGTATAGAAGGCAGTACACAGAAGTCCATGTCTGACTACAGGAACCAAACAACAGCACATGACTAAGAAAAGCAAATGTAGGATGGTCAATCAATATTTTTGGACTTCCACTAAGATACAGCGAGGTTCAGCCTTCAGAGGCTGAAAACAACCACCAGCTACAGGTAAAGAGACCTATTATATCAAACTTATCCATATGGTTAAAAAGGGAAAAAGTTGGCCTGAAAGGTTCAGTTAGAAACAGACCTTTCCAAATTATTCCTAAATAGCTGTCTAGTAGCTACAGTTGATTTCGAGCAGCATCCTTCCGATTCACACAAGTGAGTAACAAGCAGACGCTGGAATCTTTCCTGTTCATAGATAGATCCTTCACAACAAAAACATCCTTGCACAATGTGATACATCATCCTCTGCCACCCTTCTCACCATGCCTGTGTGGCACTAGGCCACAGCAAGGCAAAACAGAGTTGAAACAGAGGGAACAGTATTAAAGAAAGGAAAATAAGCTAACATATTGCTATGAGTTCCAAGTCAAACACCAATTGCCTAACACAGTTAAGAATTCTTCAAGAAAATGACAACTTGACACAGCAGAAGCATATGATGGATATGGGTTGTGAGAAGGATGTGTCTTTCTTAAACACTCCCCCTCCATTTTTTCCTCTTTCACTTCCTAGTTTTCCTCTATCCTGATGAAACTACTCCTACAATGAGATCATTTAGCCAGTTCTCTAGCTGCAGGTATGCTGACTGGCAAAGCAAGTCCTCAAAGCTCCATGGCAACAGGCTTTGCCTTCCTACGATGCCAGATAACTGGCAGGCACCTGATATTTAAAAATTTCAGAGGCAATATGTTATTACTAGAAGATAAAAATCCCGTGTAAATGTGGGAGATATATTTCACACTGTCACAGTACTATCTGGAACCTACAAAGTAAAATAATGTAAAAGCCTGTCTGGTTTGATTTTCTCTGGTACCTAAAAAGGCTGGCAATTTTAGAGACTCTTAGCAACAATCTCATTGCAGCAAACCTTTAGACATCTTCTTTAGATAGCAGGTATCTCCAAATCCCAGTGAAAGGCCTAAAATGAGTGATGTTAGAATTACTGAGTAAATGGACAGGTGACAGTACATTCATTACCTGTGCTCCCAGGAGAAAATTTTTCTTATGATGCTATGGTAACATACACTGCCGAACTTGTTCTACAAAACCTAACTTAAGTTGCCATATCCTCAGTGTCTCACTGACACCCACGTTTATACACTAGGCATGACATTCTATCCTACAGAATATTCCTTTGGCCAGTCTGGGTCAGCTTCCCTGGCCATGTTCCCCCCAGCTCCTCGTCCAGCTCCTCACTGGCAGAGGATAAGACACTGGAAAGTCCTTGACTTTGAGCAAGAATAACTTAACAACAACCAAATAATCAGTGTGCTGTCAATATCATTTTCATACTGAATCTGAAAAATACAGCACTGACCCAGCTACTAAGAAGAAAATGAATTCTCTCCCAGGCAAAACCAGGACAAGCCACAAAGAAAATCCAACAAGATTTTCATCCTAGCCAAAATTTTCAAATAAATGTCTTGCAAAATTCAGTGCTACAGTATACAGCTCATACAACACAATCTGGGACACTCAAATAGTATGGAGCATACTTGTGAAGACATAAACATCAAGCATGTACCATATGCAGTAAACATTAAAAAAAAAAAAAAAGAAATAATAAAATAGAACCCTATTCATATTATATATGCTAATGATTTAGAGAAAAGCCTCACTATAGAAGTCAGTTATTGACTAAAGCTCCAGAAGAATCAAGAGGAAAAAAAGCTCAAGAACACACTGGCATTTGGAGTGGAGGGGGTTGGGAGACAGCATATAAGAAATCCAACTACTTATTTCTTTGGTTCATTTATGAAACCTTATTTTGTACTAATTTCCTCTTCAGACCGGATCGCATTTCATGATAAAATCTACCTGAATAAAAATTCTTATCTGAAAATAAAACCACAAATAAACACAAAAGGTGGGCATTAAATAAATAACTGTCCACTGCATTTTCCTTGTCTCAGATGTATCAACTGAAAGTACAGAAAAATTTAAAGTCTGTAGCAGCAATAGAGATTCACTTCTGAACATAAAACACTTCTATGCAAATGACTGCAAACTGAACTGAAGGATGCAGAAAACAGATGTTACACATAAAACATTACTGCAAAGTACTCATCACAAACAACTCCCACCCAGCGGCCAGTCAGCATGTACTATAACATGCTAGGGAGACTTGGCAAATAATTTCACAGTCAAATCATGAATATTGATGCTCACAAGCCAAGATGTTTGGGTTATTTGTTGTGATTAATACTCTTTTTGAATTTAAGTCTTTTTCTTAGCTTGCAAACAAAGCTTCATTTTTTTAAATACATTTTTCTTACCTGCTAAATAAACATCAGCAGCAGAGAGGGTTGCGAACTAATCAAGGTGCTTGCTTGGCTCCATATAATGCACTGAATTATTCTGCTCTTTGTGTAACTGACAGTTTTAAATTTGGGAAGGGAGGGGTAGTCAAACCCAAAAGCACCTACAGTGACATCATCACTCACACAAAGAATATTACTTGCTTGTGAAAATGACTATTCACGCAAAGAACTGCTTTAATGCAGACAAAAAACCATTTGCATAAATGCTTGCAAACAGTGAACAACTGAGGTACACGAACATGAATCAAACAGCTGTTCAGAATTCAAATTAATGTTTGCAATACATGTTTTGTTGTATTTGGCAGCTCTAATCATAAGCACCAGTTGCCAGAGGTAGGCTCTGGTAGTTTCAGTACTACAATCTGTAAAATTTAAAAACACATAGCAAGCTAATTCCACTTAAGAGACTACACTGTATAGGCACAGGAAATGCCATTAATATAATCTTATTAATATATTTTTTCTTACAGCAGTGGTCAACTTACACAAATGCAAAACAGGAAAAGTCTTTCCTTGTTTGCTTCAGCCTAGCTAAATCCACAGCACCAAGTAAATCCTGCAGGATAGGACTGCGCAATTCAACTTTGAGAATCCATTCTGGCATTGCAAGCCAAATCCTGCCAAGTCTGCTCTTTGCAGGGTTTCTATACCATCACTTTACAGTACTCCTGATTTCACACTTGAGTACTAATCCACTAATCTTCTAGACTGCCTACACATTGTTGTACACTCTTAACACACGCCACCTAGCTCCACTGGCAATGAATTTAAAATGCAAAAACGATGCTGGCATATGCTCACCTCTCGCATCTACAAGTGGTACAGATGCTGATAGATCTGGCTCCTTTAGTCTTCCAAAAGCACCTCAAATGGTCCTACACAAACCAAGCATGCAAATATCCCCCTCTCCATCACCCAATGCAAGACTCCTGCATACAGCAGCAGTGAAATGGCCTTCTAATTCTTAGCTACATCAACAGTTGAATGAAATGCTTGTATAATTCAGCCAACAGAAGAAAATTCTATGCTAGTTTTCTTGAATTTTCTCTCAGCATGCTCCGCAGAGAACAAAGGCAGTAAGAGGCAGTATTAATTCAACCAGGAAGCCAGGACCTTAGCATTCAGGTCTCCAGCAATGAAGGTGCAACCTGATAGAAAGGGATTCAGAGGCATTCAGCAAGAGGGCCTTCCTGTCAAGATGAGATTTGTCCACAAAAGCTATTTAGTTTGAGCTTGTGTTTCATTTATAACTATTTTGTAAGCTTGCTACAGCAAGTCCTAGAGGAAAACAGGAGATTCAGGAGGAAGCTATCATGAAGCTGGGTCACAAACTCAGGTTCATAATGCCTAAGCTCCATGTAAGTCACCTAGGACACTTTTAGTAGCACCTGTCAAAGTTCTTTCCAAAGTCTTCAGGTAACACTACTGAAGACCTGGTATTGGGCACTTTTCTTCTAGGTTTTGAGTTTTCATTATGAAACTTCATCAATTAAAATCTCTTCACCCAAAATCCATGCGGAAGATTTTCTTTTAGCCTTTTTAAAAAGGTGCTCCCAGAAAAGGCTTCCTACTAGACTGTACCGCTGGACTGCTTGCAGCGAAGGCCCGACCAGGAGAGGTCTTTTCTAAAATTGAAATGTGAAAACAGAAAAACACTGCTAGTGACAGTAGTCAGTCCTATGGACTTCTACAGATACACAGACTTTTAGAGCAGAGTGAGCATGCAGGTGATGGGAAAAATCTATCTGTTCATTATCTGGAAGAGAGCATACTAACAACACATCTTTATTGCACCTCTTTGCAAAAGGACATAAAACATTTGGCTTGCTTAGCACCTTCCCAGCAACTGGAATGAGGTTCTGAGACAGGCAGCAGTGTTATTTGGCACAGCAGCTTTGCATTATGCTGCTTCCAGCTACAAGAATGGCAGTAGGGTCCAGCTCCATAATGAAGGTTGGAATGCTATCAGCTTCCTGAGTGCTGGAAACAAGCGGCCTTTAATATAAATTTTGCCCAGATTAGCCCATGTAGTAGCCCACTGCAACACCCCTTCATACTATTTCAGTGCTGATTTTCCACAGTGTTCTTTCATGAACATCAATCTTGCGCCCTGCCTGCAGAGGAACCGCACATGGTGGCACAGAATCTTGTGTATCTCCTGCCAAAGTACAGCATGGCCATGACTGGTACATGCCAAAGGCATACGCCTTCCCACTTCTCCAGCCCCAACACACACCACTCAGCTCCCTGTTACACGCTGCATTAACACACAGCCCGGCTGCTACTTCACCATTGCCATCAAAGCCACTAGAGAGAGAGCATGAATTCAACAGCTCTCCTCTTCTGCCCTGAGCTCTCTGCATCTTGATACAGGGAGTAGCCATACTCGACTCTGAAATATGCAGTGTTTAACAAATTCTCGAAGAAACCAACCAACCAAAACAAAACAAACAAACTCACAAAAACACTCAACATGCCCGAAGTCAGAACATCAGAACTCCAAGAGCACCGGCATGAACTTGTAGCACAAAACCATAGGATATATGCAAAACTCACTCTGAACTAGGTTTTCCTCTTTTTTTTTTTTTGCTTCTAAAAAGACAAGAACAAACTCTTCCAGTTTAACTGTTTAAGTATTGAGGGATGTGTGCACACATCCAAGTGGTTTCATACCTTCTTCTGGATGTAATTTTTGACAATAATAGTACCAGTCACAAGATTTTAAAAAGGACTAAGTTTAGGAGATTACAGTTTAAAAACAGGACGAGTGAGTATTTTGGAGGTTTTTTTGGAGAATGGCAAGCATGTTAAGATATTAACTGTACAGCACAGAATTCTCATCACACATGAACAACCAATGCTGAAAATTGCTGGAAAAATCTAGCCTGGCTGAAACCTCAGCTCATCCGTTTGCAACTTGCTATAAAAAAAGCCAAACCAAACTGGAAAAAAAAAAAGCGGCAGTGCTTCCTCCATGTTATCATCACTATCTTTCACAACCTAGACATCACAGGAAATATGCAACAAACTTTCTCATTACTATTTTTACCAGATGAGAACTTCCGCTTCTATATCCCAAACCCAAAGGATTCATGTAAAATTAGCACAACTTGGCTAACACTATAAAATGCAAAGATGTACTTCTAGCAGTGTATCACACCTCTACTTCCTCAAATAATGTTTAGATTACCTATTATCTCCATAGAATCTTAAATCACATACTCTGGAAAAGGAGGTTTAAAATTAAAGTAACTCATTTGAAAACAAATTATTCTCAAGAAGACTCAGAAAAGTTTCTATAATCCATTTAATTATCTGCTTTCTTAATATGTTAATAGTCTCATACAGAGTAAAAGCTACCAGATCCTTTCCTCTCACTCATTTTGCAGGGTTAAGAACTGTCTGGATGGACAGGCCCAGACAGTGATGGTGAATGGTGCTGCAGCCAGCTGGTGTCCAGCCATGAGTGGTGTCTCTCAGGGATCGGTGTTGGGCCCAGTTTAAAAGCTTATTGATGGTCTTGATGAGGGGATTGAGTCTACCATTAGCAAATTTCCGAAGTTAGGTCAGAGTGACAATCTGCTGGAGGGTAGGAAGGTCCTGAGGGGACCCTGGCAGGCTGGATTGATGGGCCAGACCAGTGGCCATGGTCATTCAACATGATCAAGTGCTGGGTCCTGCACTCAGGATACAACAATCCCAGGAAGTGCCACAGGCTGGGGGAAGAGTGGCTGGAAAGTGGCTGTGCAGAAGAGGACCTGGGGGTGCAGGTCGACAGCAGCTGAGCAACTTAGGGGTGTCTAGCCTGGAGAAGAGGAGGCTCAGGGGGGACCTCATTGCTCTCTACAACTCCCTGGAAGGAGGGTGTAGCCAGGTGAGGGTTGGTCTCTTCTCCCAGGCAACCAGCAACAGGACAGGAGGTCACAGCCTCGACCTATGCCATGGTAGGTTTAAGTTGGAATAAGGAAGAATTTCTTCACAGAAAAGGTGATTAGATATTGGAAATAACTGCACAAGGGGTGTTTAAGGAAAGACTAGACTTGACACTCAGTGCCACGGTCTAGTTAAAATGGTGGTGTTCAGCTCAATAATGTCAGAGATCTTTTCCAACCTAATTGATTCTGTGATTTCAAGTAATCAAAAGCAAGTATTCAACTTTCACTTTAATTGACCTTTGGTACTTGTGTTGTCAGTTAAAAATGGATTTTAGTATTAATTTGCAGAGGATTAATTGTTTGTATGTGTAACACTATCTCGTAATATTTTAATGCTATCTTTAAGATACTTCATTACAGAAAAAATTCCCTGTTCAATGATGAAAAATGAATCAGCATACTGACTAAGATATACTACAACAAATCATATATATACACCAACAAAATAAAAGAATAAGAGGGTATATGTAGCCCACTAACAAAGCGTTTGTCATTTTTTCTGTTTTCTAGGCACAAGCAGAAAATCATCCAATGGAAAAGAAGGAGAAACAGAAAAAAACTGCAGTGGTATTTTTCATTTATATTGAATACCAGCTAACAACAAGTTATGATATGTGGAAGGCATAAATAATAAAGAACTGGATTTTAAAAAAGTAGTATGATAGAATATCCCAGGTTGGAAGGGACCCACAAGGATCACTAAGCCCAGCTGCTGCAAATAGTGGTTATGCATTCTTAACTGAAAATAATTAATTCTTTAAAAGATGAAACTTCTTAGCAATGCTAAGTAATTGAATGCTATTTCTTGCTTATAAAAAGATTTTTTAGTAAGATAGGTTTTGGCTTTTGTTTAAAGTAATTTAATATTTTACTTAAAATGGTTTGTATGAAGTCACCTGAACATACAACTGATAAGGAAGCATTCACTAATGCAATAAATAAAAGAAAAAAAAAATCTTTCATTTACAGATTGTTAACTTACAAAGGCAGTACTTAAGCACAATTATTCTATCATAGACTTCCCTGGGAATAAGCCTGCATATTCAAATATTATACCACACATACCTGCATAACCACCATGAATTTTTTTTTACCAACTTTCTACCTGCTTTCCAACTCTTCATCTGGTCTACCACTCACATGCTCCCTTCTCAGCAGGGTCTCCAACCAAGGCTAATGAGCTTATCTCATTTCCACCGAGCTGGCGAATGCTGGCAGCAGCTGACAGTGAATGCTGGACAGAAAATGCAAATCTGTAGTTCATGTAGAATACCTGAATCATTAGTGAACTTTAAAACTAGTGACAGCACAGTAGTTTTATTCAGTATCTCTCATGCTGTCATTATTAAGCGGTAGATATTTTTAGCCACCAAAAGCCAAATCCATCTGCAGCAGCAGCGTTTCCAAGGAGACAGAATAATTTAAACACATGTGGGACTACATCTCTGTTTTCATCAGCTCCTCTCTGTTACTGGAGCACTTCTGAGTCAGATTTCTCATTTGATGGGGGAAAGTGATTTGAATACATAGATTTGAGATGGTAATTTAACAGTTGACCTTATGCTTTCAGATACATATCCATTACCTAATAAATATTAGGATTAAACTCAACTATTTTTCAGTCAGTGTTATTTACTGATGTTTATACTCTAGTACAACAAAAAACCAAACAAAAAAAAGATACACTCATCAGTCTTTCAGAATAATTTTGTGAATCACTAACATTTGCTGTAAATTACTGATTTTTTTTATTTGATGTTTTTTAGCAATCATGCCAGGCTCCATTTTCTGAAGAAACAGCTAGGAGGAAAGGACACCACTCCAGATGGTAATGTTCATAAATAAGTGGACAGCGGACAAAGCTTCTTCCAGTCTTTTTAGCACTCATAAGAGTTCTATTGACTTGTTCCAGTTTTTCTTTATGACACAAATTTTTAATAATTTTATGTCTGCTCTGAGGGAATTCACTCAGTGAATACAAGAAAAATGGATTCATGCATTTACTGATTTCAATCTCTGAAATGTATTAAAACTAAATTCCACCATTTTAGCTTTACAAATATATTTTATTAATATATATACACTCAAATCAATGATAATCACAATTTATTTACATCAATTAATATTTTAGCTTCAAACCAGCAAAACAGGGTCCTGTAAAACAATTATTTCCTACATGTCAATAGAGAGCTAACTCATTGAAAACCTTGGCCCAGTAAGGCCAACATCAAAATATCCTATTGTCTCAGAGGGGCTGGGATTTCTGCCTGTAGTCCTATATTCTCATATCATGTGACTTGATAAATAAACCTACTTTCAGTACCAAGCAATTTATTTGCTGCTTGCCATCTCCAGACTGTGTGAACTAACAGCTGCTGTTAACACAAACTCTGCAGAAGCAACCTATTTCAACAATTTATTAAAACTCATATATAAATGCTGTAGGTATGACAAGATTTATCACACACACATAATTATATGCATCTTTTTTTCCTTTATGACAAAGATAATTTTTTTAACTGAGTTATCAGCCACATTCATTCCAAACGTAAAAATAATGCAAAAAATCTACAAAATCCCTTTCACTGTTTGTTCACCACTAAATAAGACAGTTTCAGAAGCAGTTCACTCTCCTATCCAAACTCAAAGAAAGCATTTTTAGATCTTCCAGCACTCTCTTGCTGTTAGTAGCACACACTGTATTTTCAACAGTGAGTATTTCCATCACACAAAATGACCTCTCTTCCTGGAGCTTACTGAGCAACTTCAGCATCAATGAGATGCAATGCGTATCCTGTCACATGAGAAAGCTGCCAGCATCAGGCATGCCTATGATTTCACTGTTTATGGATCTCACATCCGCTGAAACCTCCAAGGCAGAAGAAATAATAACGTGCAAAACTGCCTCAGAGTCATTTGTGAAGAACAAGCAAGATGCTTGCACGTGCATTTTTATATCCAAGAAATGTTGTGGCAAGGATCAAGAATAGCTATTCATAACAGGAATTTTTTCACCCTTACCTGTAAATCGGGTTTCTGTGTTTCAGCTCTGTCAGCGCAGAATGAAAGGTTTACTCCCCCTTTTTCCATCCATCCGACAGCAGCCATCCAATAACTGAAGTCATCCTGGCATCCTCTGGAACATGCTCTCTCCCTTATTTCCCACTCCCCACCCCCATCTGCATGCTAGCAAAATGGGAAAACAGCAAGAAGAAAACAGAACAAAAAAGCACATCTGAAAACCAGCTTTAATTAGCTACTTAGTAGTCAGTGAGGACACTCTGTACTAAAAGGTAATGACAAAATTTAAAGACAAGGAAAAAAAAGTCTATTAATAAACCTTCAGCTCCACTACTGAATAGGAAGGAATTCTCCCTTTCAGCTCCTTTCTGTAAGGAAAAAACAAGCAAACAGCTGTAGGAACACTGTTACTGCCTGTATACATTCTCTGAGACTGACTCAGCTATCCAAATCTTCAGTGAAGAGTGCTGCTGTGTATTTAGGAAAGCTTGTGATTATCAAAATAACAGTGCTACTTTTATACAAACAAGGATCTGACATCTCAATGCAAATTAGAATAATTTGGAGATAAATGCCAGGAGCCTGCTACAAAATACGTTTTCATTCTGTTTGAGGTAGTCTTTATAAAATACCTCAAAAACAATAATTAGTAGATACTTTTTCTCGAATGCCAGCTATTTAAAACTCTACCTGTATAACTGGTGCACATGCATTTATTTTACTGTACTTATAACATAGCAGCCAACATTCAGTGTGCTGCATGAACTTTACACAAAACTTTCCACCTAAATAAGAATTCAAATGCAGAGAATTACTAGATGATCAATTTTCATGTGCCTGAAATATACTCCCAGTCTTTTTGTAGCCTATTAAATCTAGTTTGAAAAAAATTTTTTCAAAGATCAGAGAGTTTTTATTTTCTACCTATCTATATAAATCACGTATCAGCTCAGTTGAAGACAACACCATCACACTTAGTTTATGACAGTTTAATTACATTTAAAATCAAAATCAAACATGAGTCTTCTTAGCTAAGATACCATTTACTGCCATATCAAAGCATTTGTACTCCAGGATTTCCCCTTTAAAGAAAAACATTAAGCAGCAGAAGCTGACAAATACCTTTGTGTTTACAAATTTTAATCTTCAGCTATAGCTTTCCAATAAAATTAACTGTGAATTCCTTTAAATAAGAGCATCTGTTCTCTTCAATGAATTATTGATCTTTAACCATAGCAAGACTATAGCAATTAGCATACTTTCACTACAAAGTAATTTAGCTTCTGAAAAAATTAGCTGTCAGTCTTATCACAACGAACTGCCAGCAGATCCTATGCATAACATTCAGATTCTGTCTTTACAAGTAAAGTAGGTGTCTTTTTAACCAAATTACCTTGGTTTAACATAAAACCTCTTCTTAGATACCTAGAAAAATGGAAATCCCTTCCTGCAAGCATTAAAAAACTATTAGGTTTCAAATCCAAAAAATCAATACCATTTTCTTTAGTGGGGAAGAACTGTAGGGAACCCTGAGAAAAACCTAAACAGACATTTTGCCCTGATAAGCAACTGGCTGGAAGACTTCAAATTTATTTTCTTTTTGATCTGCAAAAAGAAATTTGGACTTGAACACCAACATTTTACCTTTCAACCAGCCTGACTGCTGAGAGAAATGAGCAGACATACAGAACTGTAGTGTCACATCCAGACTTAATAAACACTTTTTAAATACAGATGCAAGGTGCAGTACTTGCATCAGAATAGCTAGCCAGAGAAATGGGCAGTATAAACAAGTAAACCAGAATGCCTTGCAGAATCTACTATGAAAATAGGAGATTACCAAGAAAAACCCCAACAGCTCTGCAACAGTCACAGAATAAGGCAACTCTAATACAGACAGTGTTTCTAAAGTGAAACACAAATAGCATTGCTACAAAAACTGATTATCATTAAGTAGGCTGGTGCTTCCCCCACACTCCACATGGGCTGCACATAGAAGCCTCCCCAGTGGGGTCTGTGCAACTCCAGAAGCTAACCTTGCCAGTTTCCTCTGATTTTTGTGTAACATCACAGTCCTTGTGAAACTCGCCCCGATTTGCACATCAAGAATTGAGTAAAGCTGTTTACATGATAAATGCATTTTAAATATATGAAATTCACTTCTGCCAGTACTGCAGGGTGCTGAGGACATTCTCCTGTGCAGGTGGGGTTGGCTGCCTGGGCACGAGGCCAACCTACAGACAGCACAGCTGGTGGCCCTGACAGAGTAAGGCAGCAGCAGCCCCTGCCCACCCTTTGCCAGGACCCTTCCTCCAAGTTCAGCCTCTTGCCCTTGGCCCCTGCTGGAGCCGTGCTCCCACTGCTGCAGCCCTGCTGGGACGCAGCCAGGCGCTGTCCTGACCCACAGGGGTGCACCCACCCGGCCGCCTGCCTCCAAGGGATCCCAGACCTGCCTCTCCACCAGGCTCCCAAGCCAGCCTGGCAGCCATCCTCAGGCCTGAGCTGCTCCATACTGCTGAGCTGCCCTCAGCTTCTGTCTCACCTGCTCTTTCCAAGCCACCTGCTGCACTGGCTGCTCCCCGGCAGAGCACCTGGACCTGACTGTCCCTTTCCAGAGCCAGCACCTGCTAAATCTTAGCAATGCTTTCCAGCTCCAAAATGCCATTATTGGACTAATTAACCACATATACACAGAGATGGAGAAAGGGAAACTGAATCCAGGTTTGTACCCAGCCCCTGCTGTGACTCAAGGAATTACTCTTCGTACTTGTATTTGTTTGGCTATTTCTCTTTTTTACCTTACCTATACTTGATACTCCATACAACACACATTTCTCTTTTTTCTATTTTTGCAGAGCTATTACACTGCAAAAAAGGAAAACTTCACCAGAAAGCAGATTCCTGCAACAACTTCCTTCGCTTTTCCTTTCCCTGATTATGTCTGTTGCTACCAAAATACTTACTTCTGTTTTCTCTGACTTTACAAAGAATTAAGTTTCTTTCAGTAATCCCTGTATGGAATAGTTCAACAGGATCACCTCCTGCCTGTATAAACCTTCAGGTGATACTACTGGATAGCACCTTCTGCGTCATCTTAGTTCCTCCTGAAATGCAAGTATTTCCAGGTAGGAGAGATGGTAAACAATGGCTGAGGGCAAAATGGTCTTGTAGATCATACATATCTCAAAAAACTGATTACTGGTAACTAACATCTCTTGATCTCCACTTGATACACCATACAGGCACTCACACAGCCCCTGGACCCCAGCAGCTATCCTCAGGTTATGTAACTTTATGATAGCTTATCACACAGTCCTTCACTAAAAACCAATTACTGTACATCTCTTCTGTCAAGTGTGAGTGCACTGACATTCTTCATGAAGACACAGGTGGAGCTTGATGTTTAGCGAACCAAACAGGCAGACTTTTGAGATAGTCACCAGTCTGTTCACCAGGATACTGACTGCAGGCTCAGGCATTTGCCTAAGACAAGCAGTGGTTACTGGCTGGCTCAGAGGCAGAAGAGCTATCACCTGACCTGCCAATGTTGTAAGAGGTCATGTCTCCCACAGCAAAATCACTCTTCTGAAAGATTGTTCCTTGGATGGTGAAACAAGTTTCTCACACAGGTCTAAAAATAAGACCCTTATTCACAGTTCTGCTAGCAGGATCCCAGGAGGTATGTCACGTTCTACATGTTAGATCTACTAGATCTCCTGAATTGAGACATATTTTAACACCTTATTTCTCAGCATCCTACATGTCTGTGCAAAGATACTCGAAGGGGGAAGAACTTGGCTTGTAAGGCAGCAACAAGACTATGTAAATGTCACAGCCAATGCCAATTCCATGTGGCAGCTCAGGATATCTGGTGTTGTTACAAAATGTGCCACCATGGTCCCCAAGCAGAGTTAACACCAATAGAGGGGGAAATAAAAAAAAAAAGATTAACGAACTGTGTATGACTTACTGGTGTGTACTCAGCTACCTAGAAAAATCCTGCATGGTCAAAAAACTGGAACCCACGGATGTTGATTATGAAACCCAGGCCAAGGCTTCCTTAATTTGAAGTTTCTGGTATTGCCAGGAAATTATGTATGACTTATGACTGAAAACAAATGGAAAACGGATGTTTCTTTCTCACAAATGGTAGACAAATGCCGTCATCTAGTTTTAAAAAATGCCGGCAGAATTCCAGTATTCTGAGGTTTAAGTAGTTTGAAGCTATCAAACAGGATGTGCGTGATACAGTTGCCACGAGTCTTTGGGAAAAAAAAAACAAAACAAAACAAAACAAACAACTCCACAGTCAAACAGGAAAAGTAAAAATGCAGAAGCCATACAAGCTGTATTGGCTTCACTGCCCTACTGACTGCATTCATTGAAGCCAGAAGGGATGACAGTTCAGGTTGGAGGAGGTGGTTGATAATTATGGGCAATGCATAATGAAAACACATCACCCTATATTCTGAAAATTAAAACTGCATCAGGAAAGAATAGGATTAATTAACGACAGTATTCATACATTTTCACTCTTTAATAGAGCCTAGAAGACTCTACTGTGTCTGAAGGAGCTGAAAAGTGTTTGCTCCAGTTCAGAACACCAACAGACCAAGCCCTTTTTTATAAGGTACATCATACTGGTCAGTGGATCTGGCACTTGAATACATTCCTCCAGTTACATCAGGAGGAATTAACTATCAAGGAGCTGTAAAAACTACACTGAGGTGCTCAGCTTGCAGACTGAGATACAGATGAAGCTCTAGATGGGAGGCCAGAGAGACAAGAGGCCGTGAACTGCCAACTTTGGGATGACATAGGGCACGAAGACTGGTGATGCAGCCAGGTGAATGGACACTGAGAGATACAGCAGGAACTTATTAATCACAAAGGAGATGAAGTCGGGTGACACCAGCGAGGTGGTTGGACATGGAGAGGGCAGCAGGAGCTGAAGACTCAGGAGGAGAAGCGAGACCTTCCCACACTGGGTCTGTGAAGGTACAAAGCCCAGGGGTTCCTTTGCTGGGGGTCCCTCCTCAGAGGCTCCAGCTCAAGCTGTTTCTGTGTTACTGCGCTGGGAATAAATGGCTTTATGGACACGTGAGGCTCTGCTGTGGGAAACCCAGGGTGGAAGCAGTGAGGAAACTCGGCCTGGCCGTGTGACGGGGCTGTGCCAGAGATCCAGCTGGAGCCACCAGGCCACTGGAGCCACCCGCCATGAAGGGGCTCCATCCCAGCTGTGGAAGTGTGGCCTTGGGAGTGCGACTGCCAGAGCCCTGGGAATGGGCAGACTGGGAAGTTTCATCAATGGGGCGAGTGGGGAAGGACTACACTGCTTATTGTGCTGTTGACGGCCGAAAACAGCTGCCTTAGTTTTACGACCAACAGTACTGCAGCACCCATTATAAATAAGCTTTTATTTACTCCTCAGTAAACAAAACCAAGGAAAACCAAACCAAATGTTCCTTTCCTCTTAAAATATATGTAGAGAGCTTGTGTGAAATCAAGTAATATTAAAACTAAAACTAACCAAACAAAAAAACCACAGAAACCTACAAGAAAATAGTGCCAGGTGAGAACAAATCTCAGGGCAAAACTGAAAAACATATTCAAGACAGACTAATTTTAACCTCTTCAAAATGCAAGTTACATAAATTTCAAGATTCTCAGACTCCCACCCACTTACCAACATGCAATTTATATTCTTTCAATCAGCTCAAAAGTATAGTCATCTGCCTTCAGTCAAAGCAAAAGTTATATAATAAACAACACAAAAAGAGAAAAAAGGTAAGCAAAGAATTTTTGCACAAGAGTATACATAGATTTCCATTACCTCATCTGTGACTATCTTATAAAGCAGCTTTCTACCACAGAAATTATTTCCAGTTTTGCTTATTTGCATACCAACTAAGTCAGGTAAGCTCTTCCCAAAATCTGGAATTGACTTCTCATAACTAAGTAACAGTACAAAAGCTAAAACATCAGACTTCAAAAACAAGCTTCTCTTGAACCATAATCTACACTTCATGACTGAAAGGCAAAATTGAACAAACCTGAAAAAGTTTACTAACCCAGTTTTATTAGGGATAAATAAAAAATTACTGGTTTTCAGCCATATCTGCTCCAGTGATGGTGGCACAGCACAGTAAGGGAAAAGAAGAGGTACTACCTTTTGAAAGGAACACAGACACAGACTGACAACTAGGTCAGGGAGGAACACCACTTTTCATTTCTATGACACAGGCACCTTATGAGATTTTACTTAGTCACCACAGCTGACTACTTGAAAAATTAATAAGGGTTCTTTTTCTGCTTATTTTGCAGGAAAGAGTTTCTTCTTTTATTTATATTCTTCTTCCTCTACTAATGCACTGAGTTGATGAAGCCTTTAAGCTTAATAAAATGTACAGAAACATAAATGCATGAAGCCAAATATTATGAGCTTAAGCAGCTACACCACAATTAGTTACAAACTTCTAATTCAAACAGAAAAGATGGAAAAACAGTAAGAACAGGGATAATATCTAAATACATCTCTTCCAAACATTTGATGCTTACTCTAACTGTGGCCGTCTCTCATTATTTCAAGAGTAAAATTAAAAATCAACTAGATTTAGGTAATTTTTGCCCTGAATGTTATAATCCTGGCTTCAACCATATGCAGTGTCCTAATCTTCCTAATTTGTTTTTTCCTGACAAGTTTCTGCTCGCTCTACCCAGCCCAGCTTCATTCATGAGTCTACAGCTACCCTATCTTCAATGTCACCTATTGGTCATATTCATATTCCTCCACAGTGGTCACTAAAAGTAGCCCTTAGCCTTTTACTTTTATCAGGGATTGTGGGACTACCAACAATCAGTTCATCCAGATTAACAGAGAGGTCACAAGGCTACACTGATATCTAAAAGTCACCTTTCTTCTGTATTAGATTTTGGATTTTGTGCCATATACCACACATATCCATGTGCCAACCAGTGATCAAGAGTTATCAAATGGTGAATCAGGTCCTCAAGTATGTTATACAAACAAAACGGGTTTTTTTATAACCATTTCTGGTGTAAAAATTAACATTGTTTTACATTTCTACCAATAAAAGTACTATATTTTAAAATAATTTAATTTGTGCAAAATTTAATTCCAGAAGTCACTGAAGGAACTCCTCCTTTACCCCATGTGTACTTTTAAGGAAGGCCATGCACTGTTGCTATTGCTAGTACTCACTGTTCCTCCCCAGTGCTGCTGATGCACAGCTCACCAAAACAGACAAGGCAAGAGCATCCAAGGAAATCATCTCCAGTTCATAAGGACATGTGACTAACCAGTACTACCAGCCTTTCAATACCACTTCCTTGGGGCCATTCTCATACCTGTTCCATGTACGGTTTTTGTCCTAGTATGTTTTGTTTTTGTTTTAATAAAGTAATTGGCTCTTTAAAGAATCATCACCATTGTACATGAAATGACATAAGAAGTTATGCATCACATAAAGATTAAAGATCTTTAATCACTAAAGATGTTGAGTACGGCATTAAGTTATTGAATTACTAGGAAGCAAACAAAGTTTCTAAGTGGCAGAGCTGTTAAAAAAAAAGGAGGAAAATGATATGAAAGATCAGTTGGTTTTTCAGAAATTCAGTGTATCTTATTTGTCTCCTTGTAAAATGAAAGGTCATTATTTACCTTTTTGCTCTGTCATAGCTAAGGAGGAATTCAAAATCTACTTAATTCTGCTGATAAATTAAAATGTCCTCATTCCCCAAGTGACAGAAATTCAGCTGCACTAAAGAAAGCAGTGTTCTGCAAAAATCGACCTGTGTCTCACATACAGATCTGCAAAAGCATTCTACAAGAAAACACTCACTTGGCAGGGAATAGGAGTCTAGTCACTATTTCCAAATCAATCTAGTGAACAAGAAAGCCCAGCTATCCTTACACACAATTGAGTGCCCCAATATTAGATGGTTATGTCCCATTTCACCCAACAGCAACCAAAAGAAAAGGCAGGCCCTTGCTTAGCACTATATTCCCAACATTATTTTATAGCTTGTCCATTAAGTTGTATCTCTGAAAGATGCAGGTGTCAATGTCAACACTTTCAGGCCAAGAAAAAACAGCAACCAAGTCTCTCATTTTCTTAGGAACTGCTCTCAACTACAATAAACAAGTACATGTCTGTCATTGGTACAAGAGAAAATCCTAGTATGTTAAGAGTCCGCCCACAGAAAAGAGATCAGTGCTTTGGATCTCCAGCGCACAGCGCTGACTGTACTCTAAAGCTCATAAATTCAGACATCCTACAGTGCTAGTATGTCCATTTCAGCAAGGTGCAAGCCTCAGTGAAATGCAGGATGACTGAATTTCTCTTTGCATGTTTTGCAGACACAAGCTCTACTGGCTATGTTAAAAACAGAATAAGCATTACTTTAAAAGTTGGAGCTGCATAGAGACATCAAATGGATCTCTTGACTTGCAAATACCTTTTTAATCACCTTCAGTGATTCAGCAGCAGGCCTGCAAGAAAATGCTTAGCAGAATCACGAACTTTGAAGGAGCCATACCAACAGAACGTCAGGGTTGGCAATGAAAAGCAGGATAGTCAAAAACAACAACTAGGAATTAATTTAAACAGCTTTCTCAAGACATGTCAAACAAGGAAAGACAAAAAAAATTGTCACTGGGCAGAGAGAGCTCTTTTCAGACAGATCAGCTTCTGAAGAGAGGTTCTGGAAGAATCCCAAAGTTGTCATTAAAACCAAAAATCCTCACTTCTTACATAAACTGTTAAGCCTTAGGCTAGGAACAATTTTCAAAGCAGTGACAGAGTCTGCTTTATTTTGCATAACTGTGAATAGATAATAATTTTTGGTGAAGTTAATGAGCAAGAGAAGCTGGAGAACGGGCTTTCCTTTGGTGTTCAGACACACAAAATCAGAAAGTCATATGTAATGAGAAGTCATTCAAGCTCTCCTTTATTTAGAAGAAGTGTTTATATTCAATATGTCTGTAAGGGAGAGGTGCAGACAATGGTCTCCACACTCTTCCTACTGTATCCCTTACAGATCTTCTTATACAAACTCAATCAAAAATTGTCTGAAAAATCTGTCCAGTCAGGTAGCTGTGTCCCATGATAAGAGATACAGTGCTCAACTGGAGGGACTCGGGGGTGGAAGAAATCTGCCTTTGATGATCAGATGGTTCCTATCTGACAGGTAGGATGAAACAAAGATGGCACCAAAGATGGTACCCTTCTGCAGCTGCAACAAATAGGGAAAATACTGAAGGTTGGCCATCAGACAATCTCTTCATATTCTCTACATACTGGTTATGCAGAAATACAGTGCACAGCACAAGTCAAAAACCTGTCTTTGTAACAAAGCTGACTTCTCTATTAGCACTACCATTAGCACTTCCCTGAGAGTAATGGGGAACAGTTCTAAAACAGGCCTCACTTGTAAATAAAGTATAAAAGGGTAAAGGGTATCATTCACTAAATGTTATGGATTGAAATATAATTGGAAAAGTTTAATATAAACTGGAAGATACAGGAAAGTAATTTCAAATCTTTTCATTTATCCTATGAATGAGTCTTTTTTTGCTATTTTAACCTACTAATGAAGAGTTCTCACCAAGCACTTTCACATGCAACACAAAAAATATCCATTTTGCAACTATTTAAAATTCTAGATGAATGCTGATCACTCTATACAGATTGAAAAGATGAGTTCCCTGATTATTTATTACTTAAATTAGACTAAATGTGAATTTAAATCAGTTTTTAAAATATTTTTTAAAATCCAATGGTCAGATGCATGCAATTCAAGATATTCTAATAAACACTGTATTTCATTCTAGGAACACAATATAGTAAGAAAACAGAAAACCAGGCAATTTTAGCTATATTCATGGGGCTTTCCTCCTCTCTGACTGACATTCACAGACTTGATCTTTAACATCCCTTAAGGAAAACAACAGTTTTGCAAATAATTAAGTGACTGCATTCATTTTAGAAATAATTTATCGCTATAAAAACTACAATTTTCCCATATCTTAATAGTAATTTTAGTCACACTCAGGAGCAACAGCAGTATGAGTAGAGTGTTTCATCAGTAATAGATCAGATACTGACAATAAAACCTGATAGCGATCAATTCAGGAGCTCTTGTAAGTCTTTAAATTACCTTCATTAAGCACAAAACATATTAGTAATTTTTTTTAATATTGGCATTTTTATCAGACTGCTCCTAAAAAGAAGACTGAAGTCATTACTTTTGTTCACTAGTTATTCTTAAATTTAATCCACACTGCATTCTGGAAACAAAAGTGGGAATTTTCTCTAAAATCCCTCTTCACAAGGGAGGTACCACAACCAAAGAACTCGGCCAGAGCATCAGTTCGGTGCAATCTCGCACTGACACCTAGTGCACGCTTGCAGTTAAGAAATCCTGTTGCTTATCTCCTCATCGCCCGTGAACGACAAGTGTTACCAACACACTCGTACTGACAAGATGCTTCAAACACAAGGTTTCCCTTCTTCCACATCGGGGAGACATCAGGATGTGTGGTCTTTCTTGTACACGAGCGTGAGAAGACACGAACAGTATCTGACCTGCTCAAAACGTGTATGTCCCTGTAAATGAGTCACTACTTTGTTTTATTTCTCATGCATAATGGCAGCCTAGTGACGAGTGCTCAGTATGGCACTGAGAACAAGCAGACAGACAAGTTCTTCGAGACGAGATAGATTCCGCAAACCCCCAACTCCACTCAGGGAGTCAGCTGGCTCCACACACAGCACAATTGTTTTCTTTCCATTATGCAGCAGATGGTGCTGGAGATGATCTGAAAAGCCCTTAAACATGAACAGCACATGCAGAGCAACAGTGGAGACTGCAACCAGAGGATTTATAGCCGAGAACAATCTGGGGTCAGTGATTATGTCATCACATTGTCACTCCTAATGCGTCTCAATAGAGATGCAGAAGCTAGCTGTTCGACCCATTCATCAAGCTTCATGCAGAATCACCAGCCTCACATCCTCACCAGAAAAAACTGAAAGTGCCTGACATTGTTACTCGACTCCTCTTATTCATTAATTGCATTTAAGAGACCCCTTTTCCTAAACTTTTTGCATCTCTTCAGCCTAAAACCCAAGGTAGTAACTATCTGTTCTCTTGAATGCTCAGGGAGCACTGGACAAATTATTCAATGAAAAACTGCACTCCCCAGTATTACAAGCAAAGCCAGAAAAACAAGTGCCAAAATAAGCGTTCAAGCTCTTACAAGTAGGTTGAGGTTGTGTTGGAAGGCAGGGGAGGAGGGGCAATGCAATACACTGCCAGATGCTGTCCATCATCGTAAATCTTTTCAGACCCGTGTTCAAAATTCCAGTTTTCATAGCTTGATTTTCTTGAATTACCAAACAGAATGTTCCAGAATCACATACAGCATTATGAATTATATACTACTGCAGCCTGTAAGCAATTTTCCAATATTGGCACTGAATTGACTTTGGTGGAAGTCAGTTGGAAGAAGAAGCTAAAATTAATCATTCCAGAACTTCTAGCTTCACTTGAAAAATAAGACGTACATCCAGGGTATTCATGCCTGGCTCTGGGTGCTAAGCTCAATTTCTCTCTCATATACATGCAAGTTATTTTGTTACAGCTTTAACATACATGGGTGACAGCAGTAGTGAAAAGTCTTTTACAAATGGGTATTTGGATGAAGTTATTACCTAAATACTAGGTTGCCCTACTCCTGTATTATCCTTCTCCAGCAGAACTGCTTGTCTTTGGATGAGCAGCTTTAGTCAGAGAGATCAAAGTGGTGTTTTTCCCTTTTCAGGAGTCCAAAATAATCCCATATCTGTGTGGTGACAGTGGCAGGGGGAAACAGAGGTCTCCCTGCCCAGACTATGAAGACCAGCAGGACACTGGCAGCTGCCTTTACTTTCCAAATTTGTTTTTAATACATCTCTAAATTACCTTTCACATGTCATGATGATAAATTTCTTAGATGTACCATGCAGAAGCTTTTACAACATAAATTCATCTAGTTTACCTGTGCTGTTTGTTTCAGCAACTCTACAATTCCCATTTTCTTTTTTACCACTTAAAAAACAAAACAACCCAAACTAAACTGTGAGGTTATGGAGAGAACCTGACACATCTGAATAACTGACTTCTTGTTTTGGAATGAGTGCTCAGAAGGAAAAACAACACCACAGAAAACCTATCTAACTTAGACAAATGACCCAAGCAGAGTTACTCTTATCAAGGCTTATCCTACAACTATTTTGGCTCAGGATACATTCTGAACATCCCATATCACTTGTGCTCATCTGAGATGGTGAGGGACAGACACTGAAAAACACAACAAATTATTGCCACTGTTAATAAAATTTTAGTTTGTGAATCAGGTGCAGTATCTTGAGACCCTTCACTTAAAAAATCTTGTGTCTGTTAAGAAGTAAATATTTTATGAATGCATCTTGGAAACAAGTTCAAGCCAAAGTAAACATTAGCAGAAGCCAATGCAAATCCTGAGCAATTTAAACTCCCATTACTGTTTATAAGCACATACAATGTTCACAAATACATAAACATACAAATTTCTAGGTATTTACAGGGCTCTCCTGTTTGTTGAAACTGTATCTGAAAGACAACATGTTTTTCTATGCTATCACTATAGTAAGGCTCATCAATTTTTCCATAATCTCTTATACTACGTTAAAAATTAGAACAGGTAACTGTATTCTTGTCAAATAGGAGTTCATATTTAGGTGTAAACATATAGGGAAAACACAGATGATTAAGGGGAGGGACATGATGGGTAACAGCAGAGTGCCTGATTAGCTTTCAAGGATCAAAATTTCTTCCGTAATAAAGAATATTTATACCCCCTCAAACCAGTATCCTGCTTTGCAGTTCAAAAATCCTTGTTGCCATGGGAACTGCAAAAGAAGCCAGTTGTGACATAGCAAGGCTATAACAGAAACAAGTCTGCTGTGAAATGACCAACAGCCCAGGGTTTTGTATAAAAAATGCTTGAGTATTTTTAACCTGAAAACAAAATGCTGCCTCAAATCTTACTTCCAAATCCTCCTTCCATAAATACTTTGCAAATTTTCACTAAAACCTGATCATATATATAAACATTGTTTATACAAAATGAGGTAAATCAGTGTTTCGTATCTACTACATCCAGTGCAAAAATACCTACTTCCATATGTGTCTTTTCCAGATATATTTAGTACAAAGTGTACATTAATCATCTACATTATTGTACTTTGTGTAGTGGGCCTGAGCAAACAGATCTCAAAAAAACAGAAGAGACAAAAGACTAAAGCACACACATGCAAAAAAATACTGCAGAAGACAAACTGTATAAAGTGAGACCTCCAATGCAATTGTTCAACAGAATATTTCAAGGTTATACATGCAATTTGCCCTTCATATCTGTGTTTTCACCAGGTAACAAAAACCAGTGCTTGATTACTAAAATAGAACATCATGCCTTTTGAGAAGGCTGTTGGCACTTCAAAGCAAAGCGAAAAAGCAGTGTCAAATCCAGAGTCATACAATTCCCACTTGAACACAAACAGTTCACAGAAGTGTGAATAAAAAAACCCAACAGGCTAATCAAGAGATCCATGTAATAACATGGAATTCATATTATCGAACATAACCCTTTCAGCACCCCATTATAATCTTAGCGAGACATTAGATTTATTTTCCTGTCAAATACGTGTACAATACAAAATGTCTTGAGAACATCACACGATAAGTACTGCACCAAAATGATGTGACCTCTAGGTCACATATGCTGATTTGTGACACAACAGTGAAGCTGGGGAGAACCCTGAAGAAAACAGTTTTGCAAAACAGTTACCTGCAAAAACTGCTTTTATATGTCAAAGCAGTCTCATATATGTATAAAATACCTTTTAACATTTTAACTACTTAACTATCAGATTATGACACACTAATTTAAAAAGGATCCTTGGAAACTAGGTATAAGTCTTATCTGCAGACTGGCTCATGGCTCCAGATTGCTTTGCAGAACCATTAATTAGGAAATACATTCTTTTTTATCTGTTCTAACAACACTTGCTTATCAGAGAGCACATTATACAGAATGTATTATCACTGAAACCAATTAGTTTGGATTACCTTCATTTCATCCCCCTCCCTGGAGTGCAGATAAGAGCAGCTCTCTCCAGTTTGGCCATGCCCGCTCTCCTTTTTGCCCTAGCCTGCACACTGGCACAGAACTGCACAGGTCTTGCAAAATGGTTGGGCAAATCATAAAGTAACTGAGGATACTGAGAGCAATGGAAGGCATTCCCAACAGAGAGGGTACTTGCCTGGGAAATGGAAGAGGCTTTTCTTTTTTACCTGTCAAAGCCACACAACAAACAGGATGACAGGGAGGGGGAGCAGCAATACCTGCATCTTTATTAAGGTTTGCAGAAGTATTTAAACTGGCCTCAGGAAGTCAAGCAATTCACAACACAGTGAACCAGTTCAGTGTGAAAAACTTTTAAAGGTAAAATTTTACTTTCAGAATAGTGTAGCATTCACTGGACAAGTTTTTAGAATTAGAAAAAATATAAGCTTCCTTAAATGGGTTGTGGGGTAAGAAAGTAACTAATATAGTACAATGATGCATACTAGAAACAGCAAAAAACAAAGGAGAATTTAAAATCTTCTAGATCATTTTACATGCACGTATCAGTCCCTCACTTAACACTTCATCTATTTGATGAATCCTTTTCCCAGTAACACAAATGCTTCATTTTTCTCAGATTCATACACATATTAGGAAGATGTCTTCACTGCCAGAGACATCTGTGAGAGACTGAAAAGAATGTCTAGAGACATTCTGGAGTGCATGTGTGAGGGGGCAGGTCAGGCCTTGCCCTGGTGAGGCAGTGCCCTTCTCCACACTCTGTATCCCAGCCCTGCAGTGGCTGCCAGTCCCTGAAACAGAGGAGGCAATGCTCCACACCCCACCCCTGGAGCCCCTAACCCAGCTTCTAAGTGGCCAAATGACCAGAAGCTCCACCTGGGGAGAAGGGCCCAGGAAGGCCAAGGGGTATTTAAGGCCAAACACAAGACATTCAGATGTCTTGACCCTACCTCCTCTTGGAATTTTTATCTGAATACCACTGGAAACCAGGAGTTGGTACCTATATGTGTCCTTTTCTGTATCTTTTGTCCTTCTTTCTTCTTCTAATTCTCTGTCCTGGGAACTTTCAAGTAACTTAAAACAGAACTGGCTTAGAGTTTGCTAAGTTGAATGGGCCAAGTTAATGCTTTGAGAAGTGTTTTGTGTTGATTGAACGCTGCATTAAACCCTTTGTCAAAGTTTCTTTGATTTTCTAAAGTTGCCAATAAAGTTCTTTTTGTTGTTTTGACCTTTTGAGAATACCTTGTCATTATTTCTCCTGTGTAACTTAAGAATACAGGAACAACAGTGAGCCCTTTTAAATGTCTCACTGAGCAAGTTGCTTGGGGTCTTTACAGCATCCAAACCTTCTTATCCCCTGGCTCACTGTGTCTCTAAATAAGTGTGCTGGGATTGGCTGGGAGAGAGTTAGTTTTCTTCACAGCAGCTGGTATGGTGCTGTGTTTTGGATTTCTGCTGGAAACAGTGCTGGTAATTCCATGTTTTTGTCATTGCTGAGCAGTGCTCACACACAGTTAAGGCCTTTTCTGCACCTCCTGTAGCCCCACCAGCAAGGAGAAAGGAGGTGCACAAGGAGGTGGGAGTGGACATAGCCAGGACAGCTGCCCCCAGCTGACCACAGGGATATCCCCACACCATATGGTGCCATGCTCAGCATACAAACTTGGGGGAAGAAGGGGCAAGTTTGGAGTGACAGTGTGTGTCTTCCCAAGTCACTGTTCCATGTGGTGGAGCCCTGGCTGTCCTGGAGATGGCTGAACACCTGCCTGCCCATGGGAACTGGTGCATGAGGGCCTTGTTTGGCTTTGCTTGTGTGCACAGCTTTTCCTTCACCTACTGAAGTGTCTTTACCTCAACCCATGAGTTCTCTCACTTTTACCCTTCTGATTATCTCCCCCATCCTACTGCTGGAGTGAGTGAGCAGCTGTGCAGCATTTAGTTGCCAGCTGGGGTTAAACCAAAACCATCAGTCACCATCGACCACCTGTAGAAGATTCCCCTATAGAAAGTAAAGCAAACCACAGTTCAGCCCATTCACCCCCCTTCACTTTGAACAAATAGGCTGATGTAGTACATCCGTGCAATAACATCTGTCTGTGGTTAAAGCAAGCTGTGCTATCAGTGTGACAAGTGCCAAACTAGGCTGTCTGCTGATCTGTAGCGTCTCTACAAGGCCATTTGTTTCCAACAATTTACAATAGTGAATGTGTGTTGTAACACACATTACAGCCTCCTGCAGTTGCTTATTGCTTATTCCCTCCACAGCCATTGCTATGCAATCACAGAGGCAGGAAATAATTTTAAATTGTCACTAGAACAACTTGACAGAATCAAAAATCTAAACACTAAGACACAAGACCTATCACAAAGATAAATTCAAAGCAAGGTAACATTGCATGCTGCAAACACTTGTCAGACTATTACACAAGTAAGGGTCCCCACAGAGTGCAGAAGCCAGTCTACAATCAAGTGCTTTATATTCCATATATACTATCTAGCCCAAAATACACACAGATTTCCCAAGGTTCAACCAAACTTCTACCATATATTACAGAAAATTCTACTTATTTCATAGTAAAAGCTAAATAGATCTAAAAAGTTTTATGGTATCTAAGAACACTTTAAAATAAAGCATGCTTAGTCACAAACTATCTCTTCATTTTTTTCTCATCTTGCTGCACATAACTGCATTCTCTAAAACAAATTCTGATGAGATTTTTAGTGACTAGTGAGGGATGTTGCTGAGCTAACCTGAACTATTGTTCAAATAATAAAGACAAAAATAATATACTGAAACAATAGCCACAGATAAGAACATGCATACAAAAAGGGCAGACCTTTCCTTATAGTCTAATTTTAAAAGCTGTATTTTAGAGATTACTTTAACCTGCTTTGCTCTGACAAGACTAAACAGCACAGAAGTTGTTCTGGAGTCACCCTAGGGTATGCCACTCCAGCATCTTTGCCCTTGGGTCTTTATTTATGTTGCCACTTTTCAGGGTAAATATTCTAAAATTTACAATTCTCTTAAAGCTTTTTTTTTTTTCCACACACACTATGCAAAAATCCATTCTCCAATTTGCACACTGATAAAGTAAGGGTGACAAATGTGGGTGTGAAAAGTGGCAGACTTTTGTTAGCAATCTTTCCCAGTAAAACATATCCTCATTCAAAACACTGCAATATATGGTGGGTATAATTAACCATTAAGTGTGAAAGAGCATGGGAAACTGAGCATGTTTTTCGCCCTGAAGCAATCTGTTCATCATTTAGCTCTACTAGCCTGGGTCAGCCACTGCCTCTCACAACTGTGTATTCCTGTCTACTTAGATCAGAAGATGTTTTAGACAAAGAAGGAACTGGGGGTACCTTGTCGCTCCAGAGTTTACTGTGCTCAGTGGAGACAGAACAGTTTCTCACACAGGACTAGCACAGTCTTACAGCACCACAGGATCTATCCAGAACCACAGACTACACCGAAATCGACGTTTCCCCTTTGCTCCGCCGTGCGGGGCACAGCGGGGCCGCCCCAGCTCTGAGCGCGCCCTCGGCGCAGCGAGGCGGCCAGGCCCGGGCGCTGTGTGCCGCACCCCGGCCCGGGGAGGCCCAGCCGGGCAGACATCCCCACACACACCGAGGGGCTCCGAGCCGAGGGGCGCAGCTGAAAGTGCTGGGCCAGCAGCAGCACCGAGGGACAGCGAAAACCCAGGGAGCCCTAAAGGGGTGCCGCAGGCCACCTCACCTCGCATCGCTTTACGCCTCAGGTGTCACAAACGCCAGGAGAGACAGGCGGTCTTACAGGCGAGGATCCAGTAAGTCTCCGGCCTGGGGACAGCCGCTCCCTCCGGGTGACTCCCGAACGCAGGTGCCGGTGGGGTTTGTTCTCCTGGGCCGGCTCTCCCAGCTCCTGGGCTGGCAGCGGGTGCGCCGGGCTCCGCCGCCTCTGCGCTTGCAAACGCCCACTGCGCTTGCGGGTCCTCACCTGAGCCACCGCTATTCCAGCGCTTCCTGCCGCCTCCCCGG